>JAVIWB010003173.1:0-432910 GCA_031893035.1 Dermolepida albohirtum | reverse complement strand
TTTTCGTAATTCCTATTTTTTTTTTTGTTCCATTTTATTGTCCCCAATATTCTTCTTACGTAGGATATCTTTTAAGTTTTGCATAGTGGGACAAAGAGGGTCCCACAAATCAAATGCCTAATGAAAATTAATCCCGATTTTTGGTAATTTATACGTGGGATGTCTTTTTAAATTTTGCATAGTGGGTCATAGAAGGCGCCACTAATCAAATGTCAGTACAAAAATTAACCTCCATCTTTAGTTAAGCTAAATACAAAGTTTCAGTGCGATACGTGTAGTATTGTAGCTACAAAGAACTGTCAAAGTTGACCAGTAAGTTGAATAATGGAATTACACCGAGAACATTTTCGCGGAATAGTTTTTTATAACTTTCGAACACAATTATCTCAACAAGAATGCCTCGCCGAGTTGATTTTTGTTTTCGGCAATGAAGCACCACATCAGTTAAAAATTTCTCGTTGGTATGGAGAATTCAAACGTGGACGGATTAGTCTTATCGACAATCCAAGAGCAGGTTCACCAAAAACGTCACTCAGGAAAACGTCGATGCTGTGTGCAAGATCATTAACAAAGATCGACATACGACATATGAAGCATTATTGGGGACTTCAAAGACCTCAATTCAAAAAATTTTACATAAAGAATTGTGTGTACAAAAATTAGATTCCCGTTGGATACCGAATCTGTTGACCGAATAAGAGAAAACAGCCAAACTTGGTGTTTACGGGGTTGAAGCGATCTAGGGAGATTATTTAATTCAATTTTTTCGCTGACATATAATTTTCAAGATACTGACATTAGAAATAGCGACCGGATAATAAAACTGTCAAGGTAAATATATTATCAAAAATGACGAACTTCACGATGCAATCATCAGATCGGAGGCAAACACTAATAGTGTTGCCAGTTCCCGAAATATAACAGGCTACCCTCGTATATAAGTGTATATGAAACGCAGCAAAAATTTTGACTTACGAGGATAGTTTGACAAGTAGTGAGAATGACACATAGGTGGCGCTCTAATTGGTAAAACAAATGCACTGTAATTTAGGTTGCCTATTTATATGTTTACATTCCGATATTTAGATAAATCGGTTGATTAGTTTATTTTTGACAGCTGATTGAAGAAGAAGCAACTCGTCGTTTTGTTAAAATGGAAAAAGCAGACTATCGTGCGGTGATTAAATACTTCGTAATTAAGGGCATGAAAGCTACCGAAATAAAAGATGAGTTACGGGAAACATTAGGTGAATCTGCTCCATCATACGCCACAATAAGTAGATGGGTAAATAAATTTAAACGTGGTAGAACAAGCTGTGTTGATGAGGCGCGCTCTGGAGCACCCAAAATCGTGACTTCTAAGGAAATGATTATACAAATCCATAATATTATTACGCAAGATCGACGACTCAAAGTGAGAGAGATAGCAGACATGGTAAACATTTCAACAGAACGCGTACACCACATTTTAACGAAAGAATTGGGCCTTCCCAAGCTTTCGGCAAGATGCTTGCCGCGATTGCTTACGACTGATCAAAAGTTCACTCGTTTGCGCATTTCCAATGAGTGTTTGGACCTTTATAAGCGAAATCTGGTTGATTTTTGTAGGCGATTTGTTACTTGTGATGAAATTTGGATACACTACAGTACACCCGAAACTAAACAACAGTCGAGACAATGGTTAGAACGTGGTTCTGCACCTCCAAAGAAAGCGAAAACCACTTTATCAGCAAATAAGGTTCATTGATTACCTTCAGAAAGGTGCCACAATAAACGGACAATATTATGCAGAACTTCTACAAAAATTAAATGTTGAAATTCGTGCTAAACGGCCAGGAATGGCAAAGAAAAAGATTCTGTTTCACCAAGACAACGCTCCCTCGCATGCCAGCACAGTTGCGATGTCCAAAATCCACGAGTTACCAAGTTACCAATTAGTACCGCATGCGCCTTATTCGCCGGATCTAGCCCCTTCCGACTTCCACCTTTTTCCAAAATTGAAAACGGCACTAGGTGGAAAGAAATTTTTCGTCTAACGACGAGCTTATCATCTTCGCAAATGAGTATTTTGCAAGCCTTCCGGAATCGCATTTTAGAGATGGCATAAGGGCATTGGCGCACCGTTGTATGGCTCTTTTAGGAGAATATATTGAAAAATAAAAATTATTTTGTATTTAAAAAATTCGTTTTTCTTTTCCATTCTCACTACTTGTCAAACTACCCTCGTATTCCTTGAGCTATTTTAAAATTTTTTTGTCTTCGGATGATTTTCGGAATGACGCTTTGTTTTGAAGATAGAAAGATAAAGATTTTCGAAAAGAAAACAATACTTTACTACTTATTTGTACTGAAACGTAATGAACAACATATGAAATCCACGGTTAACCTAATAATGTTTTCAATATCTACATTAACCTTGTGTGATTGCAAGTAAAATACTTTTTTTTTTAATTGCAATATTAAAACATAAAAACCAATTTCTAATTAAAATGGAATAATACCCTGAATTTTTGTCACATGTTTAGAAAACAAATTGTATAAGAAATTCACGTGCATGCATATACATATGTAGATAATAAATTTCATAATACAAAATAATCTGTAACGTGCATATATTTAGAAGAAACCGCGGAGTAATTAAAGAATTTTTAATTATTTGTAAGAATTGTATAATATTGCATAGTAAGAAAATTGTTCTTGTTTTTTGGTTATTCAAATAATTTAATTTAACAACACTTACATATCTAAATTATATCACAGCACACTGTACAGATTTATGCAAACAAGTATACTTTTTTAGGACTTAAGGCTGTAATTACCGTGTTATTAATTACGTCACAAGTGTTATCTAAAATCTAAGAGTTTGCTCAAATCTACGAAATGAAATGGACACTTGAATTACATCATATTTATTAGCCCTTTGAGATGTCAATTGTATAACAATAAGCAGTTCTGTCGACCATAATGGTTTGCATACGTATGTACATATTTGGTTTATTCTGATGCAGATCGAGCATTTCATTTTCGAATTGTATTTTAATTAAGGACAGAAGTTTAAATCACATTCAAGAAGCTGTATGTAATCAAGATGGTACCAAAGGTTTGTACATATATAGACGTACGTATTAATGTTCATTTTATTTATGTTTATATGTGTTGAAATTGACGTCTTATCTGTTAAAATATTTAAAATTTACGAGTTCAAGTTATGAATTCTAAATAAAGAGAAATCAGGCGGACTGTGAATGTTCATATAATTAATATATACGAGGACTCATTAAAACTTTTTTTATTTGTGCCTTTTTCTGTTTCTCATCGGGTAAATTAAAAATTATTCCAAATTGAACAATGAAAATTAGCAATGTTTTAGTCAATTTAAAATTTAGATGTTTATATAATTATAATAAAATTTTATGTGTTATATATATGGCTATTCGAATAATGGTGTGCATATTATTAATAAACAAAAGTAGTCTATTCCAAATGTTTAATGTTATATACTTCATTATGAGACGAACGAAAATAAAATAAAAGCAACGAGAAACAAGTTAAATGCAATGAGATTCAAAGTGATTGTCGTAAAAAATACCGTTTTCCATAAGCTCTATATCAAAACTGTATTTCAATTTAACGCATGAATAGTCACAATGAAATTTTGTTAATTTCGGTTGCTTTTCTGACAACGTTCTTTAATTTATGTATTTGATTTTTCATTAAAGTTTGTATAGCACACATTATTTTCAATGAAAGGTAGTCTTTTTTGCTGTAAACAAACAAATAGTATTAAAAAAACGAAAACATATAAATGCACACCATAAAATACAACATTTTTAGTAATTTACGTACTGAATTAGTTTGTAGCATTATTGGAAAAAGGCGGCACATGCATACCTTGTTTCATGCGAACGGCAAAACGAACTTTTTGAATCTTTCTGTATAAGAGCTATATTTTTTCAAATTTCAAAAGAGTTCGAAATTACTTTGAAATGAAACAGCTCCTACTTTTTCTAATATTTTCAGTAACCGTAGTTAAACTTAATAAATACAAAATTCTAATTTCTAAATGACAACAGAGATGTCTGGGAAATTAATTTTAGAAAATTAGAAATATGTTCGAACAAAATATAATATAATTCATGATTTTTTATATCCCTTAATTATTGTTGTCTAGATTGATATTACTTGTTTTTTCCTCATAGCTAGACTTTACTACGGCTTTTTAAATTTGTTTTTCAAGATTTTTGTTATGTTTTCAGTATATGTACTTGTTTAGATGTTATTGGCATAATGTTTGAAAAACACTGTCTTCAATTTGTAAATAAATTATATCTTGCATTGTAGTATTGTGAAAGTAATTTCGAAAAAATTCAACAGTCAAGGAAAAATGTCGGCGCCTGCCAAGCATCCCAATTTACTTCACGCGTTGAAGCATAATTTTCCCAGTCCGTATTTCTGATGTACAAAAATATAGCTTTGGTTAAAATAGTTGAATTATTCCTAAGAACTACTGAAAATTGTAAGGTATTTTTTCAATTTCCAAATTTCTGTGTATATCAGGAGTTATAGCAAGAAAAAAAAAGTCAAATTTCTTTTCCTTGTAATAATTTGTCACAGCAGGCACGTAATTTTTATTTACGCTTAGGTACTTTTTTTATACCAAATTTAAATATCCACCTAGATTTTTTTAACTTTTCTTCTTTCTTTACTAAAGTATGGAAACTTTAATTTCAACCTGTAAATTAAATTTTTTCTTATAGAATGTCAAGGGGGCTTTGAAATTTTTGTACGTGTTTTTACCTGCTCTTTACAATGATATTGTACATGTGCTATCTATTAAAAAGTATTATAATGTATTTTATAAAATACTTTAACAAACAGTAGTCTATGAAACATAAAAACAATTGAATTTAGTCTCATTTTAAAATATTTATGTCAATTATATTGTGTTAGTAATTATACTTAGTGAAAAATTTGATATGTTGGGTCGTTATATTTTTGTATCATAAAAGCAGTGAAAAAGCCGATGGGGATGTACTTGAGACTGTATTCTGACAAAAAAGCAGGGCACAACGATATTTAGAACGAAATGGTTCTTTTATAATTTCTCTTTCATATTTCACAAACCTCTTATTGTTAGTGTTTTACAAAATAATTTTTAAAATTTTTTAAATCGATAGTATTATGTATTATGTATTATGTCATTGTAAACAGGAGACAAAACAACTTCAAAAATTTCAAAGCCTATTTGACAATTCATGGGAAAAATTTAATTTTGGGATTGAAACAAAAAATTGGAAAAAAACTAAGTCGATATTTAATTATGTATAAAAAGTAATTTATGAAAATGGAAACAAAAATTATGTGTCTACTACTACAAAAAAAGTTTTACAAGAAGAAGAAATTTGAGTTTTTTCTTTTTCTTGCTATAACTTTTGAAATACATGAAAATTTGGAAATTGAAAACTATCTTATAATTCACCAGTGCTTTATCTAATTTTACCACCCGGCACATTGTATAATACGAGGACTGATTTGGCGAGAATCGAAACTCAATTACTATTTTTAGAAAAAAATTAGCATGTTCCAATTCTGTCATCTTTTTTATAGTGGCGGTTAAAATTTAGTTATTTTTTGATATTTGATGTAAAAGTTCCAACAGTGTGAAGAAGTGTCCAAATGGAAAATTCTAAAATGCATAAATTCGCAATTCGTAGTGTGATCTAATATTTGTTTTTTAAAGGATTAAACACATATGAAATTTTGGGTGATATGCACAACAACTTTGACTAACAATAATCATTCGAAAGACACAATTTAATCATGGAAATGTTTAACAAAATCAAGTGAAGATTTGGCAACAAAGATACAGATACTACATTACATTTACATATAGGACTGGACATACCCAAGCTGTCAACTTGGTGCTCGGTGCATCGAATCTTGAATTGCGATTAAAAAACGTTATATAATGCGAACATCAAGCAATGATTTGACAAAATCCAAATTAGATTTTTGCGGTTGATTAAACCTAACTTCACCACTATGTTCTTAAATCCAAACACTCATCAAAATAGTGAATACGTCATCGTAGCACTTTAACGAAGAAAACTAATATATTTCCATCGGTGGGTAATGTAATGTAATTTTTTAGCATTGAAAGCGAAAATTTTCGTTAACTTGCAAGGGATCAAACTGAAGAAATAATTTTTAAAAAGCGGCATAAAATAACCCATAAAAACATTTCCTTTCATTGTGACACGGGTTGTTGTGTCACATTAGTCAAACAGTTCACGAAAAGTAGGATCAGTTGGTATTTAAAGCTTATTTCACTCATCCTATTCGCCAAATCTAGCCCAAAGCAACTTATAGCAACAATTTTAAGGATCTTGAAAAGGATGTTTACATAAATAGATGAATTTGTCTAATAAAAAAAAAAAATGTTAATTTAATTCATTTGTTTAATTTATCGTTAAATAATTCTCATATATTTTATGAACTGTATATTTTGCAGTACGTTGAATAAATTGTTCTTCTTATATAGTCCAATTCTATCTTGTTTATCACAACTTTTGTAGATCTGTTTCAATTTACCCACATTCTTACTAAATTCTCTTTGGATGCATGTATCTCGTTGCCGTTGAAGTAGATATATCCACTTTTTAAGGTGAACTTAAAAATATATCCCCATATCTTTTTGGATAGGCAGAAAAACTTATTACACTGGTCAACAATGATTTTATTACCTGTTCAGTATTTGCTAAAGCTTGCATATTTTTGAGTGCTGATTCAGAATCTGAAGTCAGAATTTCGCCGTCGGTCTCAAATTTTTTTATAATAGTACATGTGCATAGATAGTACAAATACAATATATTATTGTTGTTGTATTTACTTATTCATTTAATTTATTTATTGTAAGAGTTAAGCTGCTAAATAAACTATGATTTATAAATAAGTATTAATATTTACACAGCAAACATTCTCTAAATAACAAGTTCTCTAATACAAGATATGCTAGGTACATTTGTTGGATCCTAAATAAAAAAATTAATAAGTAATATTAAATTTGAAGACAGTTTGATGGATCGTGAGGTTGCTGCGTGAAAATCATTTAAAAAGGATGTAAACAACTTCCTTGGAAAGGAACTTCTAACTGACCTTAAAAATTATAAAACACTTGGATACAATATATCACTAAGATCCATTTATTAGACTCTTATCTGACTATTTTCTTACCAATCTTGAAGCTTTGAGTTATGAACACGGTGAACACTTTTGCCAAGAACTATTCACCATGCTTCTAGGGAAACTGGAACCCAAGAACGCTGGCTGACTACTGCTAGAATCTCAGGCTTGATTGACCTACAGCAAACGACAACCACTTACACATTTGGAATCAGCATCAAGAATTCTCTTCTAACGAACAAAAAACTAAATGTTGTTGTCTTGTGTTTTTGTATTTGTTCTATTCTCATTCACAAAAAAAAGTTTTTCAGAAATTTACAATACGTATTAGGTCCAAATCTCCTAAATTTGTCTTTACATCAGTGGATTGTTAGACTGTATTAGTTTTTATGAGTTTTATAAATTTGAGAAAATTTTTATTCATATTATTTAATCCTTCCAAATATTCATATTTTTGATTCGCTTTAATTGTACTTTTGTCGAAGCAACCTTCATGCAGAAGTAATAAGTCTGACATTAATGAGTTCACTAATGAAACGAGAAATAAATACAAGAAGATAAACACTTGACATTTAATTTCTTATCACAATAATACTGTTTACAGTATTAGCGATACCAGTATTACATAGTTTTGCCATTATTATATTTCTACATAAACATTAAATATAAAATTCCAAGCTAATAATTGTTTGACTATATGTACATATATCTCAATAAGGAGACTATGGAAATGTAATGGCAAGACACCGAAATAAAAAGAGGATCTAGGGCAGGGTAGGCAATCCATATTCTGTTCGTTGATTTGAAGAGGGCATCTGATATTGTGCACAATATTTTAGTTGCTATAACAAACAACCATAAACCAAAACTACACTCGAAAAATAGAACACCTGTAGATTGATGCGCAAAATATTGGCAGAAATAGGAAGTTAGACCTCCAATATTCTCCAGACTTCGAAAGTTGCTATCGCAGTAAAGATAATGCCAAATGTATGATTGAGAGAAGAGAATAGCGTAGAAAAACAAAATGGCTAGGAATATAAAAACAACTACAAAAAGTTTATATATTTGGAAAGAATCTTTAACAAAAATTCAAATTGTGTAATAAAGATATAAAAATGACTGACAAATGGTTAAGCAAAGGAGTATAGAACACAACAAAAAAGACTATTAAACCATAAGGAACTATGCATCTAGAAGTAGTAGAATACGTAACGACAGAAAGAAGTATAAACAAAACAATAGACTAGGTAGAATAAAGAAGGTTGACATGTAAAAGAATATTCCGACAAAAAATGCTTTGGTCTACACTACCAAAGAAACTTGGAGATGGGAAGTACGAAAGGCAATTAGTAGCCAATAATAGTGAGAAAGAAAGTACGGATTTGAGCCTTTATTCAAACAATATCTGTCTGACTTAAGAACATAAGGCAATTGATTATTTGCTATGACGACGGTCCTCCAAATGGGTTTTAGAAGAATTAAAGAGCCTCTGATTTCAGCAAATGAAATTGTATTTAGTGACGAAACATATTTGTATTAGTTTTATAAGTAGGCGGAATTACTGTATTTGGGAAAAAACAATCCAAGAAATATTCTTGAACGTACGTTTAACCTAAGTTATTGTGCATTAACCAGTGATGGAAAAAGGTATTTTTCAGTCCCCTTTAATGTAAAGCATTACAAATCCATGAATTAATTAATTAAACAGACGGATTCCCAGATATGATAATTTCACGAAAACAAGTTATTAAGTTTCCAAAATTGTGCAACACTGTTAAATGTTTTCATATGGAACTATGTTAAATATATCGTCTAGACTAATAAAACAAATGCGTTACTGGTGAAATAGAGTCGGATTTATATCAAAATGTAATTGAAAATTTGATCTTACAAGGAACATTTCGGAAGTTTCGAGGTATATGAAATCATAATCATAAAGAATTTGATGGAACACAAAATCTTCTATAGAATAATATCAGCGAAAGTAAATCGAAGACTGCAGTTACTCCTGAATAGTCGTTTGTACAGCCAGTGCGCAAAGTGATACTCTTCCCACAAATGCAGAAGTTTTTCAAGTCAAATGAGTGCGAAAAGTGCTTTGCGCATATGTTGTTCTGTATGTTTCCTATAGGAGAAGACTTTTTAATTGTGAAATATAGAGATGTACATTTTATTTATTTGAACAATGTGACTTCACTTAATATATGTATACTGTCCATTCGTAAAATATAAAACATAAGGATTTTACATATGTACTTATATCATATTTCTGTAAATGGCGCATGGAGATCTAGTAATGTTGCAAATACTGACGAATACATTTCCAATAAGGTTGAAATTGCTAATAAAATCATACACTCAATTGCACCTAACAGCCTTGAATATATATATATATATATATATATATATATATATATATATATATATATATATAAATTATTAATAAATACCAAATAAGCGAAGTAATGGATGTTTTATTAAACGAAAATTTACTTAAAAAAAGAGTATACAAAATTGTTCTGATTTGATAAGAAATTACAACATTAAGTGATATAAATCCAATATTATATATAAAGTTATGTTTAAAATTATAATGCTACTTTGTCGAAATAAATAAAATGTATATCTATATCTATTCAAACAAGACTTGTTCACATCAATTAAAAGATCTCAAATTATTTCTGAAATAATAACATATCGTAAAATATACAGTAAAAATAGCGTCTTTATGGTCAGGAGCACGTACTTGGAAATGTTCGCAAGAAAAGAAATGAAAACGCTTTCTTACTAGCGAATGCTTTAATCGACCGAATAGATCATATTTATACATTATTTGTAGATCAAAAGAGTTTGTTATGAAACCAAAAGTTTGTGTTATAAAATAGCATAATCTTGATCACAACAGCATCAGAGAAATTGTACGTTTATATCAAATTAAGTTTGAATGTACTGTATCATTTTGAAGCAGTACATCAAACAATAATAACTTTGAAGAGCATATATGGCTGTTTATATCCGCTTAAACATATACTAAACAGAAGAAGAAGAGTAATCACAATTGTCTTCCCAAAAAATTGCAGAAGCATTTAATATCTCAGCTACCATAATTCGTAACGTTTTAAAGAAACATAAGTATCGTTCGTATAAATTGAGTTTGATGAATGTTTTCCCACAGATAACTTTCAACGTTGGGAATTTGCGAAAAAGTTAAATGTTTGAGCTGGTTATTAGACAACAACATAACCAGTCGTTTATTTATAAAAAATAACTTTAAATTCCTCACAATCTGTTACAGAATGTCGTAATTCTAGTTGCGCGAAATCTAAGACACACGTGCATAATTTGATTCCAGCAAGGCAAATGTCCTGCTTATAATGCCGCAACTGTCAGAGAATATTTGCATAGCATCTTTAACAGTAAGTAATTAACTAGCTGGAGCAATATTCATTTACCTCCAAATAATGTTTCTCTTAATGGTTATCGCAGAACATCAATTTATGACTTTCAGATAATATTCTAATAATGTAGAAAAATTACTGAATGTTGAGAATCGTTTATATCACCGCTTATATGACCCTCTTTACATTGAGAAAACCATTTCCGTGCTGTACTCTCCATAATTACGTTTTTTTTTTTGTAAACGACGCAAATATCTCTAGAGGCTTCCGAAGTTCTAACTCTTCTGTGCAACTCGAACAAAATGATATATCAAAAACACTAATTTTTTTCTACTTGACGTTCCGTTTTACTTTTTCAGTAAATAAAACAATCTTTGCACAAATTCAAAAACTATTCAATTAAATAATAGGACAATAAAGTAATTTAAGTTAATTTAGTAACATGCATAACCATTTTTGTCAAAACACTCAGATCGTATAAACCGAAAACGCTGATATAAAATAGCATTCGATTTTTGTAAAAATATAAATTAACCTATCACTAAGGTTTTAAGGACACTTTTGCACAATTTTTTATAACGTATAGAGAATGTATAGTTGAAACCACCAAAGTTTGCCGGTGTATCAATAATGCTGCAAAATACGAACATACCGGCATTTGTCTAATTCATCGGATATCGCATGTGTTAACGAAAGAAAGAGCGCAAATGTTTTTTTAATAGAGTTACGCGCTACGTCTTGTCAAGAAATCGTGAAAGAATAGAAACAAACATGTCCAGAGCATGTGTATTATGTACACATATGTCACGTATAATACAGATGAAATAGGTTGACTTTTGACTTATGAAGTTTGTCTTTTCTATGGTTCAGATATTATATTCCTTGTATTTTACAGCCGTTATTTGTTATTGCTAATTTATCATATTTATTTCATCATCCTTGTAAGTTTACACTTAGGTAACCGATGTAGGTAGCTTTAACATTTGTTATTTACAGATTTACAGGTTATATATATAGTACGTTATCGCATCTGACAGCAATATAAATATAGTATTTAATATGGGCTTCCGGGCTGGAACCGCGTCACTGGTATAACTGCCAACGTTTCGTACCCACATCGCACTGAAACTGCTTTCAGTGCGACAGATAGTAGCAGTAGTTGAGCCCTGAAGATGTATTTATGTTGACATCCTCACTTCCTGTCGACATCTTATTTCATACAATAATGATCACGTAATAGGAAAACGTTCCTGATTTAATCTATAGATGGAGAAATGTAATTAGAACAATCAGATCAAAATAATCATTTACTCTTTTAAATTCAAACAATAATATCTCATCTACGTTTTATCCTTTTTACATTAAATTAAAATTCAATTTTTTTCAAATTGAATGTTTTTTTGACAATGACTTATATACATTTAAAATTGAATACTTAAAATGTAATTATTGAAAATTAGTTGATAAGCCGAAGGTTATAAATGTTATACAGCAATTATAAACTATCTTCGAAATTTGAAATCAGTATTTAATATCTTGCGATATGAAATTTTATAATTTTGCAACTATTTGCGCATCAATAAATACTTGCAACATGACTTTAGGATTTATCAAAGCACACTAGAAGTCCGCAGGAAGAACAAAAGTACATTTAAAACGTAGTTCATTTTTTTTAATCATAGGTATGTAAGAAATTTTATATTTCATTACTTTTTGTAATTATTCCTTTATTAAAAATGTAATTTATATTAATTTATCGTTATTTTTGTTAGTATATTATTGTATGATTTGATTTGATTTGTCCTAGATATTATTATTATTATTATTATTATTATTATTATTATTATTATTATTATTATTATTATGTGTTGAATACATTCATGCAAATTTAAAATCTACCGCTCTATTTTCATTAAAATTTTTGTATTTGTTACGTTGCTTATTTCTATGATATGTACGTTAATGTACTATATATATAGAACAACATACTTGATATATACTAAACACATCGATTCCTAGTTACATAAACCTTTTTATGTTTTTCTTTGTAAAGTCCAAACAGGGTTTTATGAGCCAAAAATTTTTATAATTCTTCAAAGTACTTTCCCTTATTTTTATTATATTTCTTAATGTGATAATATCAACCGTTAAAAATATGTTTATATTTTCCTCGCGATAGCACTATAAGCTCTATCTTAACTCAAAACATCGAGCATTCGGTTGAGTTTTTTTATATACAGGAAGATCCCATCAAATCTAAGCCATTCCGTATCAAATAAATTGTCTCACAACTACACCTTTACTATGAAGATTGTTTTTATGGATTATTTTTAAATCTCACGAATCAAGCCGTATTTTGAAATACAGTTATGTACGCGAAAATAACAGAGGCCTTAAATTAGCTGAAATATCAATTTATACGTTAAATAAAAGAAATTTAAGTTTATTGAACTCTTTATTCCATGTTACATAACTATAAACAATAAATAAGTAGTTTTGATCAATAAGGTTGATATATAAGAGAACATTAACTTTTGTAAATTCTGTATACGCATTTCGACAACCAAGTTGTCATCATCAAGATAATTTCAAAGTGTCGCACCTGGTAAAACACGGCGAAAAACAACCGCACGAAAATCAAACTCCGTACGCGATCCACACCGTTCAAAACCAAGATGTACACTTACAAAAGTTAATGTGGAAAGGGGTTATATATCAACCTTATTGATCAAGTCAATCAACCACAGGCTCCATCAAATTCAACTACAATAAATAAGTAGGTTTTTTAATACCAAAGAGAAAATAAAACTGTTTATATTCTAGGACATATAAAATAATTGTGTATTAAAATAGCAATTATGCTAAAATACTAACCAAATGTCATTTTTACTTAGTTAATTGGGTTGAAACACTTAATATTTTATTGCTTGACTTTTATTGTTTATCATCTCTTAACACCTGTGGGGCAACGAGTTTACCAGTTGCATACATGTCTCTGCGAAAATTGATTACCATTCGCCTTGGCATATTCTCCACAGATCGTCAATATTTTACGGCTTAGCAGCAGATACAGTCTTTTTCAACTCCACACATAAATTTGGGGTATAAGTTTGGAGGTTTATCGGCCAACCTAAAACGCGAACGTTAGTATCTCAAAACCATGTTTTCACATGCTTCGGATCGTTATCCTGTATATACAACCATCTTAGTGGTATTTCTTCCTGTGAATATGGTAGAAACACAATTTGTAATATGTACACATAGACATCAGCATTCATTATTCCTTGTAGCTTGTGTAAAGGATCTACGCCATACCACGAAAAAGACCTCCATAGCATGATGCTTGAGCCTCGGAATTTTACCGTCTTTTGTGTGGTTGAAATTCTGTCAATGGTGGCCTTCGTACGTGTGTATTGGTATACACCGGAATTAAAACTATTTCCACAGTAAATTACGTTACTTTTTTTCGTCCCGTTGTACGTGTTCATGGGCAAACGACACTTTACTTCTACTACTTCTTGCACGCACTCTCCTTGAATCAATCTTCGTCTAATACTAGAGGTGCTTATAAACAGGTGTAACTCACTTTTAATTGCTGTAGAACTTATGAACGGTGTCTTCTTTGCACAAGTCGTAATGTTTCTATCTTCTCTGGTGCTAGTTTTGCTTTTTCCACCACGATTTTCTTTCACTTTTCTCCAGTTTTTAGCGTATGCAATCATTTTCGCAGAACATGAGAGCGTATTTTGTATTATAAACTTGTAGCTATTAAGTAGATCGAGTATAATTGCTCTTTTTTCCGACGAACAATATTTTGCTCAGCCCATATTACAACAGTAATGAATGATTAAAAAATTGTTGAATTATTCTGCAACAGACAGAACTTTATTCATCTGCGTTTAGTGCCGCCAACTATGATACTGCTATTTTAATGCACAGGCGAATAAGAGCGCATGACTAGAAAACTCAGTAATTCCTCCTCATATTTTGTACTTTACCGGAAACCGTATATATCAGGGACTTTAAATAATTTCAATATAGCTGCATTAGAATTGTCCGTTGCAAAGGTTATTTGTAAGTGTTAATTTAGGACTGCTATTTTCGTGCATACGACTGTAAGTACAACTTATATTTCGATTTGATTCTCTTCATCTAAAATCAAAACAAGATGCCTATTTAGATGTTTTATTGTGTAACCGCTTGATCTACAATGTTGATCGGGTATATTGGAAATCCCAAAACAGCTCTTTGAGACATTAGTACATGTGTAACAGCGAAAAGTTTCCTTTAACTTAATTGTCGAGTGATGGCCATAATTTCTACTTTCTGACATTCCTTTGTATCATTCCATTGTTCTAACAAAATATTTATTATCACACACAATGTAGTATATATGTATATATATATATATATATACATTCGTATATACAAATTTTTGTTTCGATATATTTATTAAAAAAATCTGTAAACTGCATATTTATATATTGGAAGTACGTATATTTAACTTTTAGCCAGAGCATAATTAAGCGTCTAGTAGCTTGGCAACTATGCACGTAGGGAAAAGAGTAATCGCAGTTAAATGATTTTGGTCATTATAATATAGTATTTAAAGAACATTAACAAATAAATATATTGATGTTAATTTTCAATACGTCTACCCAATTAATTGATGTAATACAAATAAAAATATTCAACATTTGTTTGTAAAAAAATTTAAATTTAATATATTGTAAAGCATGAAAGGAAAAATATATAGCCACTTACTGATTTTTTATGTATGGTAATTTGTCATGGTGTAATAATTTTGTTTTTTATCTTTATTTTTATATTAATTTCATTATTTTACGTTTTTAATACATAATTCGCTGTTCATCATATTATCTACATCGGCATCGTTCATTTAGTTAATTTATTAACCATTTTATTGAATATCTGTTTGTTGAAAGTAATTTAACTTTCTACAAAAGTTTTGTTATCCAGTTAATTCTTACTGAAATAATATCAAGCGTTTAAAAGATTACTCGAAACATGGAGGTAATGAAGCTGTTATATCATTAGACAATAGCATTGATCATGGGTCTTATATTTGGCTTTGGCTTTTAGAGATTACAATATCCATAATAGCTGCAGTAACGACTTCAAAAACTCAAATGACTTTAATAACGGCCATAACTATAGTCAGAATAATAATGCCATATTTAGGCTTTTTTAGTACATGAAGAATATAGCTTTCTTGTGTGTTTAAAGTTGTATAAGTGATACCAATACCATTAACTTGAAGAATATGCTGGATTTGCTTAAATACGGAAAAGGGTGTCAATTTTTACTTCGTCTTCAACAAAATTTGGCTGTTTTGACAAAGGTTTTTCATAGCCATATTCCCACAAATGTGCTTCAATTTTAAGTAGAATTCCTTGTAAAGTAGGTGTTAGATCTAGGTGCCCTTCACGGAAAAATTGCACTACTTCCGTATGAGTCCGACATCACTCCTCATATACAATCATTATAACTTCAATACACAATGTTGCTGTCAAATATCACATTTTAAAAAAGAAATAATAACTATAAAAGACAACAAATTGCCAACGTTACTATTAACAATAACATAAAAAACGTAAGAAATAATGTAAAAACAAATGTTTCTTACAATATTTCCCCTTGCAAAAAGTAAACGTAGATGCAAAAAAAATATATCGAAAGCATTTACAAATAAACTAATTTTATTTTCTAACACCATTTTACAATGACAGTGTCAGATAACTGGAATAAATCATAAGCATATAGTATTTAGAACTTTCAGTTATAATGGAGATGTACAGCAATGTTTTATTAAACAATTAGCAACTATTGTTAGGATCACTCTCACACTATTTTAAACATTTTGCTCAAACATATAGGTAAAATTTTTAGAAACTGTTAAAGATAAAAATATTAAGTGTGAGTTTTTTAAAAAGACCGTTAAAGCTATTTACTTCTGGGCTTCCGGGCTGGAACCGCGTCACTTGTATATTTGCCAACGTTTCGTACCCATTTGTATGGGACATCTTCAGGGCTGAACTACTGTACTGAAACTGCACAGCAACTACGCACCAGATTAAGACCGTTAAAGGTTCTGTCCAAAACAAAAACATGCCTTTCTATTCATCACTGGTGACGTCATAGACATGTAAAATTCAGCGTCATGAGAATAATTTTTATTTGTTTTAGCGTTTTTGCAATATATTTACAAAATATTTGTGTCTTTGTGTGTATATATAGATTGAGAAAGTTCCACATGCTCCGAAGATTTTCTTCCAATCCTCTTTCCTTCAATTCTTCGATTATAGCACTTAAACATCTTTTTCTAATCTACTCCGTTTTCTGGTGTCTTTTAGCACAAGTATTTTTATTTCGGCAATTTTTTGGACATGTCCAAATCATATTTATGTTCGTTCTATATAGTTTCTATTATAGTGTTGTTTATACCCAACATCTCTGATTCTAACATTTGATATCCTTTCTATTCTTGACCAGTTTAGCGATCTCCATTTTCCAGCTGTTGACATTTGCATAGCTTTTCTTTTTTGATTGGCCAAGTGCAGTACATTAAATAACCCAAATCTAAACATTGAACCGTCTCACTTGGATATCTGTCGACGTTTCGTACCCATTTGTATGGGACATCTTCAGGGCTCAACTACTGCACTGAAACTGATGCATGGACCACGACCGCGGAAGTCTACGTACCAGACTAAACATTGAAACTTACCAGTGTGTTCGCGTAGAGTCAGTGGTCGAATTCCCCGATTGCATCGGATGATTTTGTCGTAATTGAAGCGACGTTTGGTATCTAAATTAAAAAATAAAAATTACAGGAATTTAACGAAAAAGGTTTACATAATACGATAATTTATACAAACACTCATAACACTGCAAATGAAGCTTTCGATAGAAAAAAAGTTTACTTTTTAACAGCATTCATTAGGATTTGTTTAAAAAACAGAAATTACTACTTGTTTGTATTTTGTAGTCACTAGTTATGAAAAATTAGAATATAAAAATAATTAAAGTTTTAATAGAAATACACACTACAAACAAAATTTAACGAAATGTTAAAGTCATGCAAATTTTCGGCATCCATTCTTAGCCAAAGATAAAATTTTTTTAATCTTGGAATAATTCAGACATTATTCAGCATACCTCTTATTTATAACAGTTTTTTTAAGTTTTCAACACAGAAAAATAACTTTTGAAAAATATGATAATCGTCTTTTCAACAGTTCACGCCTGCTTTACAATAGCTTGTGGTTCTTTCTCTTCGAACATCCAAACCTTGTGCCTTAATTTTGTCACAATTATACTTTTTAATTATTTTGTGATACCATTCAACTCGTTATCTTTGCTAATTCGTCAATTTAGAGAACACTCAAAGGGTATAATGTTATTTGTAAATAACTATTAAAAAATAAATATACACAGCTTGGGCATCGATACTCAATGTCTGTTCAATTTTTGTATAAGTTAATTTATTTTCCCTGAATTTTTGTATTATAAATAATCAAAAACTATATATATCATACTTGCAAAAACATTACTAGCATTCTGCGTATATTAAATGAAATAAATTTTTAGGATTGCAATCGGTATAAAACGAAATATAATACACCTGCATTTGTGAAAAGTGATGAAGACCTTGACCGCGTTTTAAAAAGGACAATTGTATGTCTTGGCCGACAGTTATTCTTGGATCCAAGTCACATTAATCAATTTTTGTGTATAATTTTTGGACGTGATTCATTTGTGTTATTGAAATAAAATAAATAAAGATTACTTATTCTGTTTCTTAATTTAAATCTTTCTTTGTTTTTGAGGACAAGGCTATCAAAATATTATCTCGAATTATTTTCTTCTATATGTTTTCCCCTTTTTCCTATATTAGCTTCTTACTTTTCAATTTGGCAATTGTTTTTGTTACTATATTGTCCACTTCTGCCTATTTTTTTTTGTATTAGTATTTCTTCGATTTTTTTGGAGATATTTTACTAGTCATTCATCATTCTAAAATAAAAGAATGTTGCCACTTTTATAGACTTGTATTTTGCTAGATAATTTCTTTTCTTATATTTTTACGCGCTAATCTTCTCGATTATTGTATTATTATTGCGTCCGCAGTTTTATGTTTATATTTATATAATTTCGTGTTAAGGAAGTTTCGTAATTAGATGTTTAGATACATAATTCTGTTTTTCAACGATGATGTGATATTTTTTCAATATCCAATAAACCCGAAAATAAATACCCAGTAAACTGCATATCACTATAATACTCCATAATAACTATCCGGAGATACGTGATCACTACGTGCCAGGAACACAATTCGAAGCACAAAATGCTGTTGAAATCATGCTTAAAAGTAGTGCATAGAACTCCGGAAAAGACGTGCTAACGTGCATGAAGTAAGAGGGTCTAGAAAACAAGTCTGTAGTGATAAAATGTATTCAATGTGTGGATTGGGGGATTCGAAAAAATTTTTGATTTATCGTTTCCAAACAGGTTTTCTTGAATATTAAGGGTCAGTGTCAGAACAATCTACAAAATGCAGTGTTGTTTTAGCGTTTCTATGACATATCACTAAAAAGAATGGGTTTTAAGCCTTATTCATGCACTTTTAGTTGAAGACTATACTTTCGAACCAAGAAGTAGTTTTACTGGTTGAGTTTATGGAGATTGGATGATCACGACATTAGTCTCCCAGTGATCGATATAGAACAAATCAAGAATAATGTCACTATTCTTTTCCAGGACAAACCTCACCCTCACACATTATCACAGGCCACATTTTTACAGTAGTTCAAGTTAGAAGTGTTGGTTCATATATCATGCTCTCCGAAGTTGGCTGGAATTGATTTTGAACAGTTTCCTAAAACGAAGAAGTAGCTAGGGTATCAACGTTTTAACACCAACCTGAAGCTAGAAACCAGCGTGACAAATTGACTGATAAAACAGTCGGTCAACTTTTACAAGGACATTATATGAAGTATTAATGTCGAAAATGAACTATTTTTATTTGCAAGCTTCCCGAACTATTAAAAAAATTCTTTGTTTTTCTCTAATGATTCAGATTTGTTTGCTTCAATATGTATTTTTCATGCTTATCGCAACTTTTCATATAATAACACTTGAATATCAACAAAATTTTGTTGGTTTAATACTTTCTAATTAAAAATCGATAACTGTAACAAAGATTCTGCTGTAATTCAATTTGTCTATTATAGAAAGGTCTCTATTAATAATTTTAATCATTCATAAATATATGTAATTGTATCTTCCATTGTATTTAATGCAGTGTTACTAAAAGATGTTTTGTAACGTTCTTTATAATTTCATTTCAGCTCATTTCTGGAACAGTAGTAGATTATTTTCATTAAAATCAACTAATTTCATAATTGTACTCCTTTTCAAAAGTTTTTATTAACGGTTAATCCAAAGTTTCTACTACTGCTGAGTTAATAGGGAGTAGTTATGGTACATATAAAAAATACAAAAGTATTATTACACTACATTCTTTCATATTAAAACTGTAACATATAGACTAGGAACACTTAGTCGCCATTTTTACTAGTAGCACTATCTTAAGTGTACGATCTTTAATAAAAATGAAAAATATTTGAATGTGTTTAATAGTACGGTTGGGATGTTTTTACATAACCGTGAGAAAGATGCGCTGCAGTCCATTGATACCTGCTAATGAAGTGATCGCTCTTATTATAACAGCTTTTTGTAAAATTTTATGTCAACGAAAACATGGAATTAACTCGCGAACATTTTCGTGCAATTATTTTTAATAACTTGGCGTGGATTATCTCAACAAGATTGCATCGACGAGCTGAATTCTTTATATGGTGATGAAGCACCATCGAAAACTACAGTATATCGTTGGTATAGTGAATTCAAACTTGGACGGCGTTCTTTGGACGATTAATTTCATGAAGGTCGCCCCACAAATGTTGTTGTGTCGGAAAACATTAATGCATCTCTAGATATTAGTAACACCAGCGTGCATAAGATCCTGCATGAACATTTAGCCGTTAAGAAGCTATGTTTACGTTGGGTACCACATAATTTGACAACCGCTCAAAAAAGGACTCGCGTCGATCGATGCCAAGAAATGCACAAAAAATACAATGACGGTACTTCAAAGAACATTTATAAAATCGTAACAGGTGATGAATCTTGGATCTATACGTATGAGCCCGATAGTAAACAACAGTCGACTGTGTAAGTATTCCAAATGAGCCAGAACCAACAAAAGTTGTTCGCGCTCGAATCACATCAAAATAAATGGTCGCCTGATTTTTCGGAAAAACCGGTCACGTTGTAACCGCGCCTTTAGAGAGCTGCAGAACGGTTAATTGCGAATAGTACACAACTATTTATTTGCCAAAAGTTTTTGAAGAAATAAGGAAAACAAACCGAAAACGACAGATCATTGTCCAGAATGATAATGTGAGCTCTCACAGGTCGGTTCAAGCAATTGAATATTTGACCGGGCAAAACATTGAAATGATGAGCCATTCGCCCTGATTTAGCACCCTGTGATTTCTTTTTGTTCCCACACGTGAAGAATAAACTTCGTGGTCAACGGTTTTCTACGCCGGAAGAGGCAGTTGAGGCATTCGAAACTCATATTTTGGAAATACCGCCTTCACAGTGGCAGCAATGCTTTTCGGATTGTTCTAAATGAATGCAAAAGTGCATTGATTTTCAAGGAGGATATTTCGAAAAGCAATAAAACTATTTTCGATAATAAAAAATATTTTTTTGTTTGCTATTTCCGAAATGAAAACGGCTATTTTATAAATTCGGACAATTACTACGTGTTAGGAGTATGTAGTACCTGCATAGATTCATCAAGTTACTTGCTCCCAACTGAAGTATCTACCACATAATTTAACTCCTATATAAAAGTCCTTAGCCAAGATGTGTCTTACATTTTGCCAAAATGTCTAGGATCTAAATCCGAAAATATTTTTAATTTTCCACGAAGAAGTACAGAATTTAATTTGCTGCAAAAATAAAATTAATAAAATTAATAAATAGACCAAAGAGGAAAATAATATTATACTATTTATTGTCTAGCCCTTGTAATAAAAAACTATTATTATAATAAACTTCTAGTACGCGTGCATATGTATCTTTGTGTTCGCGATAATTTTGATAAGATTTTATTTATGTTTCGAGTTAATGAGTCCTCATTTTCTTAAGTAGGACTTTCAAAATACTTTTTAAAATAAATTTCAATTTATATATATAAATAAGATATTTATTAAGAAAATATTTCTTAAATATTTGTTCATGCTTACAAGGCCAGTACTAATTGCCGTCCCGCAAGTCTAACTCTGTAAGTAAAACTTGTTACCACTACTTTTTAGTTGATGCAAAATAACAGAAACGCAACTACTCATTAATTGCTAACCTTTTTGTTTATTATTAGATAAGAAAACAAGTAACTATCATCGGAGCTATGGCAGTGGCAGCTACGTTGTTTGTTGTTCTGATTTTCGTCGGAGTGCATTCAAGTTCAAGCTTAAACTCGAAGGAACTACTCCTAGTACATGTTGTAAGTATATTTAGAATCTTTTAAAATGCAAAAATGTTATTACAAAAATACGTCTAAAAAATAAAATAATAAAAAGGTGAAAATGTGAAAATGTAAAATATTAATAAAACAGTACGCATTTATTTGAAATGTTATTGCTTGTAGAAAATTATATTTAGTTTTAATATAATTAAATTAACCACATTACAAATTTATTTTTCGTCTATACTTTAATAACATTTGCTAAAATAACTTTTCAATAGTAATACCATGAGTAGGATGAATATTTGCGATACTTCAGATGATTTATTAGTGGATGAAATTTATTCAGCATAGAAAGCGAATGGTATTGCCAAGCAGCATAAATTGAGATTGCTAATCAGTTTCAATTACAAGAAAATGTTCATTCCGCGAATTGTACAATATTTAGTAAGATTTGGTTCAAATTTTCTTTTAAAATATTTAAATATACTATTACACCTTGAATAAAATATAAATTACCTACACCATTTGCCGCAAAACACCCCTACACCAAAATACTGCTGACGCTGTCTTTCACTGTAGCTTATAAATTGTAAGTTTTTAAAGCTTTTCCGTGCTTTCTTTATACCTATTTTTTACCATCTGAGTCAGTGACCATAAACTTGCTTTCTTCAGAACAATAACTGCTTTCCAAAATTCTACAGATTGGTTAATATATTTCTTAGCAAATTTCAATCGTTTGTACCTCGTAACTTTCCTCACAGAACGTTTTCTTCGGGCAATACAGGCCTGATATCCATGTTTTCTTATCGTATTGAAATGTATAACACTTTGTATGTACGTGTATTTTCCCTTACCATGTCATTAAAATTCTCAGAAACATTCTTAATATACAAATACTTTGTATTGTTGGAATGCATTTACATATACATATTTATTTTCATTATATTACGGGTTTTCCCATTTTTATACTGTTGGTTTAATTTGAAACGAATATTAAATTTATACACTCCTGTACTTATGTATATTTTTGAATAGATCTTTTATGTTTAGTTATTGAAACTATTATGTACATTGTGTCTCAGTTAATGATATGTGAAGGGTGTTTCAAATTTCGCGTTTTTTTTTAAAGAATAAATAAATCACATAATTTGCATTTGCTCTCAAAAACTTTTTATTGGTAATTGAAGTATCAGTTATGACATTTATATGCGAAAAATAATATCTGCCAAATGGCCTCCTGCCAACTCCACAGACGTCCACTCTTTTGTTAAAATTTTCAATGACATTTTGACATAATTGAGGCTCTATCTCACCAATGACACGAATAATTTCATCTTTCAAAGCAGGAATTGATTGTGGATTGTTTTTATAAACCTGACTTTTCACATAACCCCAAAGAAAATAGTCTAACGGTCTCAAATCACATGATCTTGGTGGCCAGTTAACATCACCGTTTCTTGAGAATACACGTCCAGGAAATTTTTCTCTCAATAAATCAATTGATTCGTGTGCAAAGTGAGGTGTAGCGCCATCCTGTTGAAACCGCATATCCTCTAGATCAATATTTATTAATTCAGGCCACAGAAATTCGGTTATCATCCATTGATATCAATTACCATTGACAGTTACAGCTTCACCAGCAGCATTTTCAAAGAAGTATGGTCCTATTACACCACCTGACCATAATGCACACCAAACAGTAACTCGTTTAGGACGCATAGGTTTGTCATGAATAATTCGTGGATTTTCCTCACCCCAGATACGGCAATTGGGTTTATTAACAAAATGTGCCTCATCGGAAAACATTATTTTATGAGAAAAATCAGCTGGTTGTTCATTGATGAAATTGACAAATGAACGACGTTTTAAATGATCTAATGGCTTCAGTTACTGTGTTATTTGAATCTTATATGACTTCAGAGCTAAATCCTTTTGTAAAATACGCCATGTTGTTGATCCACTAAGTTCAAGTTGTTGTGAACGTCGTTTAATGGACATTTCAGGATCTTCGGCAACACTTTCACGAACCAAACCAATATTTTCTTGTGAACGACCACTACAACTGTATTTTTCATTAGTTTGATCTTCCACGGAACCGGTCTCTTGAAATTTTTTAATAATTCGACCAATAGTGCTTTCAGATGGACGATTATGTAAACTATAAAATTCACGTAAAGAACGCTGATTTTCATAAAATAATTCAACTATTTGAACGCGTCGTACCGTGTAGGAAGCCATTTTTATAAATGTCATATATCACACTTTTTAAATGCCCACATACCCCGGCAAATTAAGTGCGCCACCTATATTTTATTTATTCTTTAAAAAAATCGCGCAATTTGAAACATCCTTACTTAGGATTAATGAACCAAGTGTCTATAGAGTGGGTAATAAAAAATTTGTATTTATATAAATAGTCGCGAAAATTTTAATCAGAACACAAGAGCCTGAGAGCTCGGGGGAGCACAAACGTCTAAGAGTTCAGAGAGAATACATGAGCCTAAGAGCAAAAGAAGAAAAAAGGCAGAATTAGACCTATCCAGAGTGTGTTTGTCGATTTATATGTACTAGGAGCATCGGTCATTTTTTGCAAAGAGGAATATATATATTGATGACTACAAACAGAGATCGATAAGCGGCGTTTAATATTATTGAAGAGCGAATAAATAACAAGTGTACGAATAAATGCATTTGTGTGAAAGAAGGTCCGAAACAGAGACCACCTGCATCCAAAGTGCTTATACATATAAATATGAAAGCCAAAACGCAAACGCAAAATACCCGTTGAAAGCCAGAACGTACACTGGCTTTCAACGGGTATTTTGCCATAGTTTTCCAAGTGCGACACTGTATAATACTGATGATGACAATATATATCAACCATCAGTGATTAAGTTAACCAATCACAGGTTCCATCAAAATTACCTTTAAAAACTAACTTCATGTGTGTACATCTTTTTCAAGCTTGAATATTAACAACATTACCTCCCTCTCTCGTTCAGGGGAACGAAAGAACGAAGTGCGTATTCGTTTTTGCAATTGGGTAACTACGTTACCACGATTCATGATAAACGAACACTTTCCACTTGGCAAACCCACCATAGGTGATCGTATGAAAATAAATTCTAATATTAATAACTCCTTGTTTGTGACGCGTTTCGAATTATCAACTCTCACCCTATTGAATATTCTGTATAAATCATAGAATCGTTAGTTATCCTTAATTTAGTGCATATTGACAAACATTTACAATTAGTTCAAATATTTTCTTATAAATATTTCAATAATTTATTTCTTAGATATCCAGGCATGGAGCTCGGACACCAGTTGATACATATGCTAACGATCCACATATAAATGAAACATTTTATCCAGTTGGTTGGGGACAACTAACGAATGTAAGTATTTGTTTTCAAATCAAATTGATCTAAATCTTGAAATGAACAACAAATATCTCTATAAAAGTTATTCTTTATACTCAGAACCTATATCTAGAACTCGGAGATATGCTGATAGCAATATACAAGGATCTGTATAAACTGGCGCAAAAATTACACGTGGCGTTAGCTCTGTTAAATTCCGAATCGAAAACATCAAAATATTTTGTTATGCTTCATACGTCTTCACGAAGTTTAAACGTTTAGTTTACAAATAAGCGTTATTGTTCAATATTTGTTGATGGACAGTTGCAATTTAGATAATACTATTTTTTGGAAAATGCTTTCTTGTTGACTTCAAAGTTTGTTTTTAACATTTCTTCATTAAGATACTTTTACGAAAAAGACATTTAGTAACGTTGTAGAACAATAAGTTTGTTTTCTAAAATGATTTCAATGAAATAGCCTTGATTAATTTTTACGTTTCTGAGTTCTTACATACAATGAATATACTACTTGCACATGGTACGAGTATACGGTTTCTGAAATGGAAATGCTAAAATCGTAGAACGAGAACATCGCATACGTTTCCCAAACAGGCGACATCTTATTGAAAATGTATTTCGAAGGATAGGTCAATATCTACATAAAACTGGTTCGTTTAATCCAAGAAATGCTAATTCCAATCAATCAAGTTAAAGACGAACGATGCAACTAGAGGAGCAAATTCTAGATGAGTACAAAAAGATTTATCCCTTAATATTCGATTATTAGGTTCGATAATAAATATTCCCAGTAATAAGATGAGAATATTTGATAATGAATTGCCGCCCCGCGTAAACGTTCTATAAACTCATGTGGAGGCTCATTCCAACCAACTTGTAGGACATCTTGTAGCTTTTGTAAGTTCATTGAAGGGTTAGGAAATACAGACTCTTCGACCTATTATTTCCCTGACATGTTCTATGGCAATAGGTTTGGCGATCGTGCAGATCGTTAGTAACAGCTGTAAAATAAAAACGGGCATCGTCTTGCTGGAATGTGGTATTTAGCCCTTGGAAACATGGTAAAGCGAATGGTTCCAGAACTGTGTAAATTTAACTTTGAACATTTAAATGGCTTCAAAGAAATTCTAAAGACTAATAAAACCTCTCACTAATTGGCGTCGTGTCCTTAGATTATAATGGTGTAATGTATGAACAGGTTGGGATGAAAAATGGAACAATATCGTTTCTCCAGGCGCATCTCGTTTTTGTTCGTGGGATACATTCTACGCTAAGTCCTACTGGACTCCTTTAGTATCCTTTCGAGGCCGTTTAAATACCCAAAGGTACATTTACGTTCTGGAACCATTTACTTTTCCCTTTGTTCAAGGATTAAATAATCCTACATTCCAGCAAGACAATGTTAACATCGATATTCTCAATTGACCTGTGCGGTCTATCGCCCATAGAACTTATCTGAAATATGATAGATCGAAGAGTCTGCATGGTTCCTAACACTTCAATGAACTTATAATAACTACAAATGAACTTCCACAGGAAGATATAGAACATCTAATTAAAAACATACCCAGGTGAATAACAGAATGTATTCGTTTACCTGAAATGGCAATTTATTATTAAATTTTCTCTAGAAAAGGTGTGAATTTTTCAATGAAAATTTAATCGTCTATTCTCAACACAGTAAACGCCAAGTGATTCATTTTTTGTCACAATATAATTACGTAGGGCGTTAGTACATTTTAAGCCAACTTCATATCTTACGTCCATTGTGAACAAGCACAAAGTATGCCTGTTGGCCTGCGAAAGTTTACAAGAAGTGTTCTGTTTCTGGTCTCCATAATACCATCCTTTGTCTTCTTTAGTACAAAAAGGGAACCGATTGATTGATAAGTTGTTAAAGTGCACCGGTGTCTTTTTCACTACTGTGAACGGGTTATTTAGAATTATTCAGAAACTTACTGCGTCTCCTTTTGACATACTTTTCTTTTTCAAGATATGACACATTATATATGACACATGTTATAAAACCATCTTTTAAACGCTCAGATTTCAGGAAGGTAAAAATGAAATGTTCCAAATAGGTAAAAGTCTGCGAGAAAGATACAATTCTTTCTTAGGCGATTATTATTCGCCAACCATCTATTACGCTCAATCAACTGATGTAGACAGGGCAATTACTAGCGCACAGTTAATTAACGCAGGTATTTGGGAACCGAAAAACGATCAAAAATGGAGCAATTTGAACTGGCAACCTATCTCAGTTCATTACGAACCTTTGGATAACGACATGGTAAGTTTGAAAATTATTTTAAAATTTGAAATGGTTTCATATGCTTCGTTGTAGCTTCTTCTAGTTAGGAAAACATGTGCACAGTATGAAATAGAACTGCGAAATGTTACGGCTTCTGAATCAATTCAAGAAAAACTAAAGCAAAATCAAGAATTTTTTAACTATTTACAAATGTATACAGGAAACAGTATTAAGGATTTCGATGACCTACTAGATTTATATTCAACGCTAAACGCAGAGGTAAGATGTCTAAAATTTAAAAATTATTGGAAATACACTGTTTTTTTTAGTATTTTTTCAACTTAACTTTACCATCATGGACTGACGGTGTCTTTCCGGATAAGATGTACGAACCAACTGCTTTTAGTTTTAAATTGAGAGCCTATAATAATCTCTTAACGAGATTGAAAGGTGGCGTGTTACTTAAGAAAATAATTAACGATTGGAAAATGAAAAAAGGTAATACCATTACTCCCAAAGATCGCAAATTCTTCGTGTACGTTGGCCATGATTCCACAATTGCTAACTTACTTAGCGCCTTGAAGATTTTCAAAACTCATGTTCCTGATTACGCAGCAACTGTGATTTTAGAATTTTCCAGAGATAGATTTACTAATAAATACGGAGTAGAGGTTTGTAAATTACATAGGTAACTATAAAATTGTAATTAACTTTCTTTTACCTATAGGTCTTCTATAAAATGTCAAGACACCATACATTGCAGAAAATGAAATTACCGCTCTGTGAAGAATTTTGTCCATTGGATAATTTTTTGCTGAATAGTGAGGATGTTACTCCCAAAGATTGGGAAAGTGAATGTCATACCAATGATCCTAACTTTATACCTTCTGAACCAGTAGGACCATAATTTCTAGTATTAATATCTTTAATATTATGTATGTTTAGTATTTATTTATTTTATTTTCTATGTAAATAAAATTTTTAAAACGATTCATTTTTTAATCTGGCTCCACGGTTGTTGTCCATATTTTCTTCATCTTAGCTTCCGGACTAGAAATGTGTCTTCGATAATTCTGCTACCGACATTTTGTCACCACTCGTATGGGACATCTTCAGGGTTTAACTGCTGCTACTGTTCAACTGCTGTTACTGCTATCGTCAGTGCAACACGAATATAATCATTACTAAAAATTATATATCGTTAATGAATCATATTCCATTTATCCTTGTGGAAATTATACTGTTAATATGTATATAATAATGTATCCATGGGCTTCGACTGTTATGAGAGATAAAATGTTCAGAAATTTAGAGTTAAATGGAAAATTTACATTCATTATAGCTGCATTGCCAAGGTTAAGCTCAAAAATCAATGCAAATTGCGTTGGAAAGTAAGACAACGAATAATCAAAAAAAATAAAAAACCCTTGTCGCATTAATATTTGTATCCCGAACACGACGGTTAAGCTGTTATCTTCAGCAAAAAACCGTTTATTTTTTTTTCTACTGAAAATGACAGCTTAGCTATCTAAATACGTATTTAGGAATGTGGTGAGGGTTTTTTACCTTTTTGCTTAAAAATCAAATTTTAAACTTTAGGTGTTGTTATTAATATGTATAAATATTACACGGTAAATATAATAATTATTGAAGCTACATTATGAGGATCGCGTACTGTAGCAAATTAAGTAATTAACATTTATCGGCTTAAGCTTCATTATCCCATAATGGATGAGATTGGGTTATTCACAATAGTAATATGCAGTTCTTAATTTTATTAGTCATTACTAATGATTGTAATCAATTTATGAACTGCACATTACTAACTGGATACTAATGTGGAACTAATATTATGTAATATATTACAAATATCATATGACGAAGTGTTGCCTGGTTTAAAGAAATTTCTAAGTTTAATTTAGGGATTTATGAAGACGAATGACACTACAAAACACGCTATCTAACGTTTTAGTAATTCCAGAGAAATTATGTTATATTCAAAGGACTTCGAAAAAGAAGTTTATTAATAGAAGTAGAGCAAAATATCTTCAGAAGAATGGTGAAAATTTGAAAGTAAAAAAGAAATGGAGAAAAATGAAGTGTTAGCAAGAAAATTAAAAAACTAGGGGCTAAAAAGAGAAGAGGAGAGAAAATATAAAAGAAAAAAAAACGTTAAAATCTACAATTCGAACCATGCATAAAATAAAATGCGTAAAATGCGAAAAAGAAATGTTTAGTAATATGAAAGAAAATTATTTGAAGAACATTGGTTGTTGTCCTTCATGGTATCATTTAAAATACACAAACTTCCAAGAGAAACGCAAGAGGAAGAACATGTCCATTTACTTTTTAAATGCTAACAATGCAATTTGGTTGTAGGGAACGATTATTAGATTCTACGAGGCCGACCAATGGATTTTATAGCCTGCAATCTGGCCAAAATTTCCTTAATTTAATTAACCTTATTTTTTTATTATTATGAGAAATCATTTTCTTTATATTATTTACCATAAATGATATTTAAATTATTTTAAATTTCAAAATTCAAATTTAAAGTTGCATCTTAGAGGCTGATTACTGGTTATATTACCCTATTTAAAATTATTTAAATAGGTACAGGCTAATTAATTTTCGATCCTCACCATGGGGATCTCGTTTATTATTGGAGATAGGGAGTAGATTTAAATTCAGCAAAATTTTGTGCTTGTTATGAACCCAGAAAGATAACTAACCTGCGCCAAATGGCGTTTGTTCTTTTTTTTAACGAACAAAAATTATTGCATTCTTTTACCTCTAGTACCTTGATTTGACATTTCATAGAAAAACCGTTATTTTATCTAAAAGTGTACTTGAAATTTTTGTACGACATTTCGTTTCTTTCAGGCCATCGTCCTTTCCTGTTTCTTATGAGCAATATATTGGATTCTAACACCATTAGAAAGATATATTTCTTCTGATTTCGTCTATGTATAACGTGTTGAAATTAGGTGTATATTTTCGGAGAATTTATTTTCAAATACGAAAACGAAATTTACAATCACGGTGGTCGTTGAATTCCATACCTCAAACTGAAATTCATTTAAATGCAACTTGGAATATCCAAATATATCATATGGAATATCATTCATCGTATTTTAACTGAAAATTTGATATTCGGAAGTCAACCTCTAAGTTTCACATCGATTATCGGATGGCCAAAAATTGTACCGAACCGGACATTGCGAAGATATCGTTAGAGATATTCGAGTGTTGACTGACATTTAAATAAGTATTAAAGGCCAATGCCGTTCAATCTATTTATGTACCTATGTATGTAGCTATGTTGGGTAACCTCGTAGATGATACACTCGTTTTAGAGAAATATTTGTCAAAATTATGCAACCCAACCCTCTTTCTATAAAATAGCTAATGGGAGATTGGTTTACGAAGTGTCAATACATCGTTCACTAGAAACTACTACACGACGTATTTAAGTGAAAGTAATCTGGTTTAAAAACAGTAAAAGAGCTACAAAATTCTACTAGTGTTTAAGATCGTTTGTGGAGATAATCGTTTATTAGTAACAGAAGCTTGGAATGGCAACAATTTTTCGAAAAAGGTAATCGAGATTATGTGGATATTGATAAATGTTTAGGTCGATCGTTTGAAACGGTGACGGAAAACTGTCAAAAAAAACCGTGATTTCGTAAAAATTTCAGAATAATTTCTAGAAATGAAACTCTTCCATTTCGAACAGCCCCCTTATGAAATCTATTTCAGTTCTTCAGTGTTTGGTTGAAATATTTGACGATTTTAAATTGTGTTTCGCTATTGCATCTGAAAATAAATTCCTCGAAAATTAACGCCAAACTTGAACGAAATAAAAAAATGAGTCTTTCTAATAGTGATAGAATACAGTACGGTCTTCGTAAGAAATAATAATAATAATTCATGTAACCAATTACAGGATAATCATAATGCTAATACAAAAAAGCAAATAATCCGAAAAAGAAAAAGAAACAAATAAAATATACTAAAAAATAAGCAAAATAAATTTAATTATAAATTAAAATGAATAAATCAAGGAAAAAGAAAAATTATTTTCTGAAATTACAAATTAAAGCTGATTTTAATGCATCTAATTTGATATTAAATATGTCAATCGCCACGCAATAGGTATTTACACTGCAACATATGGACAAAATAGGGGCTCGAGAATAATGGCGAGTAGTAGTGAAAGGGAAAAAAAAAATTCCATTATAACGCGAGTTTAGTCTGAGAACGGAAAATATTTACATAAGACGGGTACCATACAACAGAAAGATAATCTAGTTTACTACGAATATACGCGTTGTTGAAGCCGAGAAAACCAGTATTGCCTAATTGAGGCGCATTTCTAATTAGAAGACCAATCGAGGAAAAAATATTTCCCTACGATATTTAAAACATGGTGATTCAAGTTTAATTTACTATTAAGTCAAACACCAAGATCCTTACTTAAATTACAACGCTCCAAAGTGACCATCAATGTTATATTAAATTCCGTAACTGTTTATTTTCTTGTGAAACTAATAACTCTGCATTTAGGCACATTCAGAAAGAAATCATTAGACGAACACCAGGAATGCAATGACATAATATCATTCTGTAAAGTGGTACAGTCATCCAGGGATGAAACTCTCCTAAAAATTTTGAGATCATTAGCATACAATAAACATTCAGAGGATAAATAATTAGGAAAGCAATTAACGAAGAGCAAGAATAAAAGAGGCCCTAAAATTGTACCCTGAGGTGTTCCAGAAGAGAAACAGTAGCAAATGATTTGAAATCGAGACATTCAACATAGTTAAGGCGGTACAACAATTAAGACCTGTCAACCCGTACTAGACCCGAAGATAGATCGAATGCATTCGGTTTACTTAAAAATAAAGGAACTCTACATGCGGACAAATGCCTTAGAAAAGTCTGTATAAACTGTATCAATTTAGTACCCAAACAGGGGTTTGTGACTGTAGGACCCCTCTTAATGAAACCATGTTGAGGGATTTATTTTAGGTTTTCTGCGTGGTTGTAAAGTAAGTCAGAAAATATATATATATATATATATATATATATATATATATATATATATAGGACGATAATTTTTAATATCATTCTTGTTACCAGAATTGTGCTCATATTTTTCCTTCTCTAAAATTAAATTAAATACATATAAGAGAGTGTAACAACATATGCTTATAGCCCTTAATTGCAAAACTAGGAAAAGAATCGGAATCCATCCTAAATATTGGTTTCACAGAGTTTAAAGCTTTAAATATGCGGTTGTCGATACTATCTATAACCACGTTGCAGAAGTTAGAAGACACATTTTCACATAATACAGGAAAAAACAATGCTTGGGCGTAGAACGGACTGAAAATAGGATGCATAAGAAGAAGTAGTATTAAAAGGAGAATCCAATACCTCATCACTGAACAGTATGGAGCCAGGGATATATGTATATTAACGCATTTCATTAACAAAACACCATAGCTTCTTAAGATCATGTTCAATATCATTACTAATATTCGTCATGTAATTAAGAAAGTCATCATTAATATTAACGAATTTTTTGTGATGTTTATACATATTTACATGCATTTAAAGATGAGTATTTAGTTTTTCTCTGAAAGGTTAAATAAAGATAGTAAAAGTAATTTTGATGGAGCGTGTGGTTGATTAACTTGATCACTGATCACTAATTAAACAGTGTCGCACCTGGAAAACTACGGTAAAAATACCCGTACGAAAACAGATTCCGTACGCGATTCGTACCGCTGAAAGCCAAAACGTATACTGTATATTTGTTTCCGCGTACGGAATTTGTTTTCGTACGGGTGTTTTTACCGTAGTTTTCCAGGTGTGACATTGTTTAATTATCTGCTGATAATGACAACTTAGTTGTATACAGAATACGAAAATTAATGCGGCAAGGGGTTATATATCAACCTTTAGTGATAAAAAAAAAGATAGTAAAGGTGAGATAATGATATTATCTTTTTTCGTTTAAAAAAATCACGACTCCACTTGTCGCAGGTCCATTTTCTCTTCAGATCCATAGCAAGCACACAATTTAGTAACTTTGCCAAATTTAAACTTACCCTTACCTCCAATAATAAGCTAGAAAGAAACCTTTGAAAAATGTTGAAAATGAATAAATGCATCTATCTATATATAAAGACGGAAAATTTAATAAACACTAACGGAATAAGTCGTAATAATCCAAACACATTTACATTTTAAATGAATTTCCTGTTATAATTTTACAGGAAATTCATTTAAAATGTATATTTATTTAGATTATTACGACTTACTCCGTTAATGTTTATTAAATTTTCCGCCTTTATATACAGATAGATTCATTTATTCATTTTCAACATTTTCCAAAGGTATCTAGCTTATTATTGGAGGTAAGGGTAAGTTTAAATTTGGCAAAGTTACTAAATTGTGTGATTGTTATGGATCTGAAGAGAAAAAATTAATAATTTTATTAGAAGTATAAATCCTAATCATATTATTGACGCAAATATATAACAGATGCTTATATATGTTTGTATATAAATGGAATTACTTTATGTTGTATATTTTTTACTCTTTTCCAATAAATTTTGACTTATTTAATGTACACACATTGTCTTATTTTAAAAAGATTATGAATCCATAGAATATTTATGTCACAACGGCAATCAATTGTAACATAAACCGCCCCTAATATTTGTCAAATTTGATATATAGGGGTTCACTAGTTCACATAATTACATACATCTTTGACACATGTTTCTTACAGATGCGTAACAAGTTTCTTCAAAACTGCCATTTTTTCTAAGTAAATTCCTCACTTACAGATAAATATCCAGCTAGTCTATGATTCGCTAGTTTTTAGTGAAGCTACTCTGTTAATTAACTTTTCATATTATGCGGAAAATATTTCCTTATTTTAACAAAATCCTCTATACAGAAGAAGTAAATTGGGTAGACCGCAAGATGTGCATCTGGAAAAGTCATTAAAATTAAACGAATTAAGTCAGTAATCTACGAAACATTTGGTAGTTAGCAGTGTGTGTGTTGTGTTTTATATACTTGTTGAGTTGTGTGTTGAAAAGGTTTTATAATAATAAATTCAATTCCACGGGAAGCTTTTATGTTTAAAGTGTTATTTTAAAATCGCTAATAGTGATCACATGATTTTACGATAGTAAATTTTAATACAGGTATAAACACCTACACTGGAAAGTTCAAATAAATTCGAATCTAATATCTGAAGAGGTAAGAAAGAAATAATAACTATCCATAATCTGTAATACTTACATTTAACGTTTAATATTATTAATAATATAATAATATAAAATTAATTAAATATATTAGAGAAAAGGTAGATAAAGTCGGTTGTTATTCTAAGAAATCGTTTAAAATATCTTTGTTGTAGTATGGTCATAATTATTATTCATATTCATTTATGATTAATATAGAGGTAATACATTTATCGTATATATTATTACTTATATATAATTTAACACAACTTCCTAGTCGAAGTTTTCTTAATTAATTTAATTTTGTTATTAAATCAAGTTTAATTTTTTCATTAAAACCATACAACTAATTTATTGTATTTTATTGCTTTTGACAGTTTCCTCTCTGTATTCAGGAAATTGATCAGAAATTAAAAAAAAATATATATAAAACTAACGAAGTAGTAATTAGTTACTACTAAACGAAAATTAAAATTTTATAGTACTACTGAACTATAAAATTTTAATTTTCGCGTAGTAAATAATCTTCAAAAAGTTTCTTTTAAAGATTAATAAACAGTTAACATAATTGTTATCCTACTTCAATAAAGAATTTTTGAAATATTCATCAACTGTATGAAGTAATTTAATTGTCTTAAAAATAGAAGTGATAACATTGCGATGGAATGAGCAATCGAAATTTTTCATATCGCTAAATATTCCTCCATTAAATAATATTTAGTTTATGCAGCAACAATTCACGAATGATGTAAGAAAACGTATTTTGCCAATTGAAAATATTAATTTAATACTGCTATATTTACATATACAGAATGTAAAGGATATAATCACATTTCCAGATAATGAACAATATAAAGGTAAAATACAGCAGAGATAATATTGTATAAAATCTGGACACCATAGTGATTTAATTGTATGTATATGTAATGAGTATCTCGATCTTACAGCTTTTATTAAATTAATTTCCAGAAATTTTGTCACAATTAAATTATTATTTTGTATGACCACTATTAGTGCCAATTTCTATCAGGCATCTTCTTGATATAGACTCCATCAATGCTTGTATAACTTGCGAATTAATTTTACGCCATTCATTTACAAAAACTTCCTTTAATTAAGCAAAGTTTTGAGGTCGACAACGAGCAACATTGATTTTGAACATTCACCAAAGATGTTCCATGCCAAATTACTTTTTTTTATATTGACTTAAAATTATGTTCTAAGTTTTTTGTCTTTTGATTTTACGACTGTTCCTATAATGATTATAAAATTAATTTAGCAACATCTACTTCTTTCCAACCAGTTCTATATTCAATATACAAATGGTACTAGGAAAGTTTTGCAATATGACGCAACAATGAATCGCAGGAAACTGCTTGTTGCCGCATGTTGAAACATGTTCATACGGGCATAGTAGCCGCCGCGCCATGTCGATGGGCTCAGTTATTCATTAACAGTGAGAGTGTAAAGTGCTTGCGATGGCATCGTGGTCACGAAATGAGACAAGGGCAGTTTTGCGTTATAATTTCGTGCGTGGTTTAAACATAGACCAGTGCTTCGAAGAAATGACTCTTGCACTAGGTGATGTTTGTCCATATCGTACAACGATATTCAGGTAGTATAGAGAATTTCAAAGGCGAAATTTAACTGTGGAGGATGCTGAGAGGCCGGGAAGGCCACGAACGTTAGTTACGGAGGAAAACGTTACTACTGTGAGGAAAATGCTTGGCGGGGACAGGTGAGTGACCTACCAACAGATAGAGGGTACTTCAGGCCTAAATGCACCAGCAATTCTTTCGATTCTGCATGATTATTTGCACGTTAAGAAACTTTGTTCTCTCTGGGTGCCGCTTCGACTGACTAAAGAGCAGATGACACGACGTGTGACTTGGTACCGGGAGATGCTAAAAAAGTTTAATAAGGGACAATCTCTGTATGTGAACAACATCGTGACAGGTGACGAGACTTGGGCGTACTATTACGATGTGCCGACCAAAGCTCAAAACAAACTTTGGGTGTTTGATGATGAGGGCACGCCCGTAGTTGTCAGAAAATCCCGATCTGTAAAAAAGAAAATGATAGCTGTATTTTTCAAATCGAGTAGAATTGTGGAACGCGTCGTTTTGGACACACAGAAAACAGTCACAGCTAAGTGGCGCCGTATCGATCGCACCACAATGACAATTTAGAGACAATCTAAATTGTCATTGTGGTGCGATCTTGTATACTGAACAGTGCCTGCCTAAAGTCATTGGATCTATGAAGAACCTGCGGCCAAAGTCAAGAATGGACACCTGGTTCCTCCATCACGATAGTGCTTCAGCTCACCGCGCCAAAGCCTACACCGAATATTTGATCACGACAGGATTGAAACGTCTCGAGCACCCTCCCTACAGTCCAGATCTTGCTCCCTGCGACTTTGCATTGTTCCGGCATGTGAAATGAAGCTAAAAGGGAGGCGGTTTTCCAGTGATGAGGACCTTCTGTGGGCTTGGGGCAACGAGTGTGCTTTACTCCCTAGTGAAACTCTGTGTGTGTTCCAGTTTCAATATCCGTCACAAACGCTATAATTCTTCATTTACGCGACTTTTTGTATACGATCGCATCCAAACAAACTGTCGAATCGCCAAGCCAACTTTACCTGAACGTCAGCCTTGGAGATTTCGTATGATGTTTATGCTTCACCTATAAAATCACCTACCTTATTCAAACTATTACGATCGGCAATCTGATAAAGAGTTATTTAAAATTGACCTGCGGTCAAAAAGTTGGCCATCGATCAATCATAGGATAAAATATGAAACCAATGCTAAAAGTTGAGACAACTGATACCAGGTGTAGCAATTAAATAACGAGACTGGTGTGAGAAATGTTATTTATTGCAAATAAACTTATATTTGATTTTTATCCCCTTCAACATACTCTCCTCCCCTATGTATACGCCGCTATATATTTGTCTTCCATTGTTCAAAACAATGCTGTAGTTCATCAGTCAGCTTCTTTCCCTCTCCCTCTTTCCCTCAGCTTGATTAGGATTTCTTTGTAATATTTCTGATTAATAGTTTAACCCTGAGGCACCCAGTCAATCATGATAACACCTTTGACATGTATGGTCGCCAGACCTATCACCCATAGAACATGTTTAGGTTACGTTAAGTCGGAGGGTTGGTATGCTTCCTAATTTTCCAATCAAGTTGCAACAGCTGCAAAATTCTTTAAAAATTGCTTGGAATGAGTTTCCATCTGAATCCATAGAACATTTTATTAGAAGCACTCTTGAGCGAATAGCAGAATGTATTCGTTAACGTGGAACGGCAGTTATCAAATTTTTCAAAATCGATTTAAAAATATATACTTTTACTAGGTGATTCGTTGTTATATAATATGCTGCTTGACAATGACCAAGGAATAACTCGTTTTTGCAACGTAGCGTTGCCGACATCTGACTAATTATAGTAAAATTAAATGCCGAAGGCGTAGCGGGATAGATTCTGTCATCTGCATAAAAGCCGATGCACGAAACTCATTCTATTCATTCGAAAGTTCGTATAGTTAGGTGATGAAAATAGCGCCGTAGGTTGTTGAACTTCTGTGAAATTCCTTGTGGTAATGACAATAAATTAAGTGAAAAATGTCTGTAAGACATTTATCGAGTGCTTACGATCGTGGACAAGCAGTTGGTTGACTCGAAGCAAATCAGTGTCACTATTGTGGCCACAGTAATGGAAGTGTCAAAAAGTGTCATCTCAAGATTAAGAAAGGCCGCTAAAGGTGGAAATTCCATGTGAAAGCATGCCGACGGTAGTGGAAGGAACACCACACCTCAAGAGGAACGATATGTATTCATAGTGGCGAACATATATCTCAATCCTATTCAGATAACTGCAGACCTTGCAATCGCTACCGGTAGCGAGTATCTGCCAGAACTATTTCTCAGCGATTAAATCAAGCTAGTTTGTATACATTGAAGCCTGTTCAATGCATCCTACTTGAACCACGTCATCATCGAGAAAAATCGCGTTGGTGAAATTAACATATTGGTTGGGATCAGTAACAGTGGTCCAGAGTAATGTTCTCCAACGAATCGCGCTTCACTATGTTCATGAACGTAATCGTTATGGTAAGGGCGTGATTGTGTAGACAGGCAATATGTACAACAACAGAACATAGCTTCAAATCATTGAGCGAGATACCGTTACATCACAGCGGTATTATAGAGGGATCATTGCAGTGCAGTGAGTCTAGATTTTCTATTAATGGACGACACTAAAAAGTGAAAATATATAAAGTATGGAATGACCTGCTTACTCTCTAAACTTAAATCTTATAGAGCATGCCTGGGATGCTCTTGGTAGACGTGCTTCTCAAAGAACTCACTCTCCCTAAATCGTGCAAGAACTGAAAAAACGAGTGGGACAATATCTCAAGAGGCGTCCTCAGTAGCTTAGTAGACAGCATGAATAACAAATGCACAATGTTCACCTTGTCCGAGGAAGACATATTATTTACTGAGAGACTGTATGTTCTCCGTCCATCCAGAAGACCTTTTTTTGTGCCTCCGAAATTTTTCAAAGCAGAAATTTATTTTGTTTAGCTCGCTTCCCATGTGGTGAAATCTGCATAATTTTGCATGATAAATAGTTTCATTTCTTCAATCATTGCCTTTGATTATTTACTTCAAAAAATATCTTGTTTTTTAGCAATTGTCAAGCAGTGTAGTATTGGTAATTGAATATCATATATTCCCAGTTTACATTACTTGAGACAACTTTAATTCGGCTGACTGAAATTATGTTGATATGTAGTGATCAGATTATCTAAACTTATTAAGTGAATGAACATCTTAAATAGAGCATCAATAAATTGTTAATTTATCAAATAATTGGCAAATATTAGAAAATGAAGAAAAAGAATTATTTAGATTATGTGAATGATTAACAATTCCTCAAAAAATTATGCTGAGTATTCTAAAAACTGATCTATATTTGTTTCTATTAATTTCTTGAAAATTCAATGTATGGTAACTAAGTTTACATGCATAGTGTGTTCGGAAAAAAAGCTTCATTTTAATTCAATTATTCCAGAATTTCTATACATCTACCTAAATATGGAGTATATGCAATATAATGCAAACGAAAGTGATGTAACATTTGGACAAAATAAAAGAAAACGCCCTTGTGAAAATCCCCACAATTCCAACTCTTTGAAACAAAGAAGTCAAGCCAATGCTCGGGAAAGAGATAGAACACATAGGTAAATGCATATTCTTTTATTCGAGCAATATTTATTTTAATTTACTCGAAACCTTAGTTAAGGCCACCTTCCTTTTAATTGTCGATATGTTACCAATTTTTGTTTCAGATATAAGTTGGCCTTGGCAAGGTAAGCCTTATAGATGTGCATTTGTCGCACACAAATCGATTTCATTGTTTCAGTGTTAATTCGGCTTTTACAACATTAAGGCATCTTATACCCACAGAACCCAAAGATAGGAAATTAAGTAAAATAGAAACCTTAAGGTTGGCATCAAGTTACATATCACATTTAGGAACACAATTACTTGCAGGTATAATATTGGAATTCTCATGCCATTTTTATTATAAATTTAAGGAATATTTTTTTAAATTTTAAGGTCCAGTTGAGCAACCTTGTTTAAGAATACCAAGACCGGCAATAGAAAATGATAATTCTAATTTAAACAGGCACCAAGTTTGTACGTTTTGTATAGCGCATAAAAAAACAACTGTATGTATACATTAAAAATGTTGGCATGTAATGTTATAATTTCATTTTATTACAGAAAATACATGAAGTCGATGAATATTTTTGCCAAAGCATGATGGATCATCAATCTTACTTTGAACACGAATTAATAAATTCTAGTAACGATTACAGTAACAATTCAGAAATGTACTTCTAAGTTGTATTATGTTAACAAAATCTTTATAACACGTACGACATATGTACATACATATGTGACTTTTATGAAACTAATAAACTAACGCTGAATATTTTTAATTACTATATGATGTACACATACTTAAACATTGAAGTTATTTGTATTTTTTGTACTTAATCTGTTATACGAAATACAATTTTATAAAAATTTCGCGTTTGTTTTTGGTTATCTTACTATCTGATGATTTTAGTTTTCTATAACTCAATATGTAAAAACCTACTTCGTTCGGTATTTTGATATATTAAACAATTACGCCTAATTTAGGACATCATCGCCTAATTTAAGTTTCAGATCTGTTCAATATAATTGTGAATACATAAAAGACATTAATTTTTAAATTGCTTATTATAAAGTTCTCACTTGTTTTATAATTTAAGTAATAATTGATGAAGAAATTAGCATTGTTAAATGAACCAAAAGCTAATATCACATACATATGTATGTAGGAGAACCATTCATCAAAAACTAGCACTGAATTGATTACAATCCTTTGCGATGAGCTATAAAATATTAAAAAGCAGAAAATGCACTAATCAAAAGTGGTGCTAGATAACCTACAAATATTTCTGTAAACTAGTTTCAACCTTTTTAAACAAGAAATCGAATATAGTGAAAATTTTCAATTTTAAGTGTCATTCAAGAGAGAAACATCACGATCTGCCAGAGATAGAGACTTGAAGGGCCGTAGGTCACGATTGTCTCTTGGATAGTTTACGTGGTGACATCAGTCCGCGAGGATGCATTAACCACAGCCACCAATGACAGTAGGATTGAAATACGTTCAGCCCGTTCCCACTCAGAAACAAGAAGAACTACCTGCGCGCTTCAGGTTTAACAGGAACCATATGCGCACTCTAGGTGAGGGGGGACTTATCTAAATTCCTACTGGCTTTGCAGGTTGGTACCCGGGCAAATACAACAGCTCACCCGCGGAGGGAAAACCACCTGTAGCACGCATGGGCTTTCAACCACTGAGCTGCGAGCCCAACCTCAAACAGTCGAGCCCAGTTTCTCCGGAGGGCTTTCAACTCCTGCAGTCGCACACGCAATAATCTGCAATTTATTGGGAAACGCCATGAATATATGGGTGGGGGCTTAATTATATAGGGCGGCACAAGCACTGAAGAACACATCAACCGCAAAATTGTGCAATCCATTGCCCTTTCGTATGCAGCAGAAATGGGAGAGGAATTCATTTTTATGGACGATAGTGCTCATTCTCATCGAGCAAACATCATGAGCACCTGAATTGATACTTTGTATAAGGTGAATAAAGTGGCAGACCAATTCAGAAGATTGCAATCAAATTTAACACATGCTTGGGATGTTCCAGGAAAATGTGTTGCTGTAAGAGAGGAATGGGTCATGATTTCCTAAGAAGTGTCCGAGTTTTATTTTTTTTTATATAAGAATTATTACAATAAAATTTTTGTATTTTTCCTATACTAAAAATGCAAGTTTATAAATCTCCAAGGAGATATTAAAACTTGCCCAAAATTACACGTAAAATACTATAATACATTCAGGTACTTGTTTACTAATAAACTTTTCTTTTAATTTGTAATCATTTTTATGAAATAAAGGTTAATCGTTTTGAGTAGTGTATTAACGAAATAAACTTTTTTCATTTTGCAAAACAACAATCGTCGCAGGTTATTTATTTGTGTTTGACAACGCTTAAAAATTGCGACATCGTTATTGTATATCTAAAGACGTCTAACCACTTTTTTCTTAATGGATCGAGATTTCCGAACAAACACGGGGGAGGTTTCATCTTTGAAAAGACGAACATCCTATACTTTGTTGCTAAGATGCTATTAATATAATAAGATGAACTTTTTGAGCGTTTCTCGGCGATAGCAAATGCATTCTGTAATATGCTCAACAATGACATGGGGTACCTGAAAAAGGAACAAACTTTTTCACTCAAAATTTTAGTTTGGGGACAACTAAGCATTTTAAATATATAAAACGTTCCTCTGAATATTTTTAGATTTAGACGTTTTAGTAAGTATCACTATAAAACGAAAATATGTACGAGGGAGCGTTTTTATATTCGCGGAATGAGCGGGTTGTAGAGGGGTGAGTAGGCGCATTGGGGGCGTGGCCTGTGCAGCGACTCATGATTAGTATAAATACGAAGTTTCATTGTTATTAGACAGTTAGTCTTTGAGCTATCGTCAACCAAGTAACATAATCAGGAGTGAAAAGTGAAATATGGAAAAAATCGAATATCGTGCCGTTATAAATGAATGAGATGTCATTGGTTTACGGCGACTCTTGTCCAGGAAAAACCATGGTGTACAAGTGGCATAGTTTATTTAAACAAGGAAGGTAATCCCTTGAAGACGACCCGAGGCCGGGTAGGAGCATTGAGGTGACCACGTCAGCACTTATCCAAAAAGGTGAACAAATTGATGCTCGACTAAAGAAGAAACAACTCGCAGAAATGGTTGGAGTATCCGATACAACAATTTTTAAAATCCTACACGATCATCTCGGCATGTCTAAGGTCAGCGTAAGATGGGTGCCGAGAATGCTCACGCCGCCGCAAAAACAACAGCGCGTAGAGTGTTCGCGTGCATTTTTTGACCTCTGTAATGAAGACAAGGATGGTGTATTGAGTGGAATTGTTACTGGAGACGAAACTTGGGTTCATCATTATGAACCTGAGTCCAAACAAGACTCCATGCAGTGGCATAAAAAGGGCACAGCACCTCCCAAGAAATTTAAAGTGTCACAGTCAGCTGAGAAACTCATGGCAACGGTATTTTGGGACTCGGAAGGAATATTGTTGATTGATTATAAAGATAAAGGTGTTTCTATAACCGGAGAATATTACGCTTCAATATTAGAGCGACTAAAAGAAGCCATTAAAGAGAAAAGACGGGGAAAATTGACAAAAGGTGTTCTGCTTTTGCGCGACAACGCGCCCGTCCACAAGAGCCGCGTTGCGTTAGCTGCCCTGCATAAGGTGGGCTTCGAAATTGTGAATCACCCACCCTACAGCCCAGACCTGGCCCCTAGTGATTATTACGTGTTTCCGAAAATGAAAAAAGAGCTGCGGAGTAAAAAATTTACTGCCGATGATGAAGTCAAGGAGGCAGTTTCGGCGTATTTTGCAGATAAAGAGAAATCATTTTTTTATGAGGGTATAAATAAATTAATTGAAAGATGTGAAAAATGTATCCGTCTTGCAGGTGACTATATTGAAAAAGAAAAATAATTTGGTCTTTTTATTTCCACCCCTTGTCCCCCATTCCGCGAATATAAAAACGCTCCCTCGTATCAATAATAACGTAGAAGGCAAAAAATGCGATCATTACTATCATGTTACTATATTTACAGTCATATTAGTTTAAAATCTGTTCAATGAATAGTTGACGTCTTTAATTTTATTAATTTTTATAATTCCATCTATTTTCCTTTTTAAAGCATTACATTGTTTTTTACTTTACATATTTTTAAATTGTGTTTATGCATAGCCTTCATTTACTATTTTTTGTAGTAAGCGTATAAGAACATTAACATCTATATTTTTTTACTATAAATATTTTCGGTAAGCAATTTTTTTCCTCATGTTCTTATACCTTTGTATTTGTCGAACATTACGGTAGGAAATTAAAATTTTAAAAAAATTCAAATGAAGTATGTAATTATTCCAAAATTGACAGAGTTCTAAACTGATATTCTTATTATATTATAGCAATAAGTAGTAGAGCAATAAATGTACAATATTTAGGTACCATGATGGAATGGTATCTTTTCCCTAATTCAAAAAAATATTTAACAAATGTCGCAAGCAATCAACATTCCAGAATTAGAATTACTATCTCAAGACAAAATTCGTAAAAGCAATGTGTTGGAAACTTTTTTTGCGTGCAAATATTAGTTGTAACAACAGGTTCTTTTCAATAACATCTTCAAATTTATTTATATCAGGAAATAATTCGCACTTGTGTGCAAGTGTGTAATCGTGAATCCATATTATCTACGGTTATATTAAGTCGAAGAAATAAGAGGCCAGAAAACTTCTCCATACCTACAAAGGGTACTAGGAAAGTTTTGCAATACAGCTTTGTTTTTTTAATTTTTTCAGAGTAATTTTCTCTACACTCAATACACCTCTCCATCCTCCGAAACCAATCTTTAAACCAGTTCTGCCAAGTTTCACTAGGGAGTAAAGCACACTCGTTGTCCCAAGCCCGCAGAAGGTCCTCATCACTGAAAAATCGTCTCCCTTTTAGCTTCATTTCACATGCGGGAACAGCGCAAAGTCGCAGAGAGCAAGATCTGGACTGTAGGGAGGGTACTCGAGAAGTTTCAATCCTGCCGTGGTCAAATATTCGGTGCAGGCTTCGGCGCCGTGAGCTGGAGCATTATCGTGATGGAGAAACCAGGTGTCTATTCTTGACTTTGGCCGCAGGTTCTTCATAGATCCAACGATTTTAAGCAGGCACTGTTCAGTATACCACTTAGCTGTGACTGTCTTCTGTGTGTCCAAAACGACGCGTTCCACAATTCCACTCGATTTGAAATATACATCATTTTCTTCTTTACAGATCGGGATTTTCTTGCAACTACGGGTACGTCCTCACCATCAAAGACCCAGCTTTGTTCGGCACATCGTAATAGTACAGCCAAGTCTCGTCACCTGTCACGATGTTGTTCACATACTATCTGAATATCGTTATGCGATGTGGACAAATATCACCTAGTGCAAGAGTCATTTCTTTGAAGTACTGGTCTATGTTTAAACCACGCACGAAATTATAACGCAAAACTGCCCTTATCTCATTTCGTGACCACGATGTCATCGCAAGCACTTTACACTCTGACTGCTAATGAATGACTGAGTCCATCGACATGGCGCGGCAGCTACTATGCACGTATGAACATGTCTCAACATGCAGCAACAAGCAGCTTCCTACGATTCATCGTTGCGTCATATTGCAAAACTTTCCTAGTACCCTTTGTACAACTCTTTTTATGTTCGTCAGGGCTAAACTGCCTAACATAAAATACACTATAACAGTTCTAGTTTTGTTTTTATCCTTTTTCCCCAAAATGTCAAAACTTAATTGTTTTACACGATCGCCACGTGCAAGCACGAACTGCTGTTAAGGATCATATTTGACAAATATAGCATTCTGTAGTAAAATTTTTTTTTAATATTTGTTGAAAGTGAAAACGTATGTATTGGGTAGCAATTAGATACTTTGTTTTGATCGGTTTAACACCAACTGAAATAAAAACTGAAATGGAATCCCCTAAAAGGCCGAAATCGACGAAATTGAAAAACTTGAAAAACACAAAGCAATACAATACTGGTGATCTCATATTAATGAATGAATATACTTCACACAAGCATTTACATATTAAAAGCTCTCAATCAATAGATGATGCGATTGTAAACAATCAACAAAAAATGAAATTCCTTCACATTTTTGTGTGCGTCATAACTGCTAATGAGACCTGAAATAAGAGGTCAGAAAACTTTTTGATTACCGTATATGTATATAAGAGACAAAATATCAATAGGTTCTGAAGAAAGCAAAAAACATTGGAGACTGAACACAAAAAGAAAAACGATCTCATTGGGAAATGAAAAGTATTACATATTCAACTTCTACTTGTTCTTTAATTTGGAAAAATGGCTGATGTCAAAGAGATTTGATTCAAATGTTGAGATAATGTCTAGAACGAGTGTATATATATATATATATATATAGCTAGCTAGAAGGGAATTATATTGAAGACGATATATTTCATTCCACTTTCATATTATTTTGCGATAATTTCCCAATTGCGCATGCTATGATATATAAATAGCAACAACATTAATTTAAAATATTCGACATGTGATAGATTTGTATACTAAAAATACTATTTCAATTGTAACATTTATAGTTGTTTTCTAGGTATTATAATTTTGACATTTTGTATTTATAATTTTAAAATTAACTTTAATTTTGAACGATGTTTCTGAGGATTCATCTCTTTTACAAGTAATTTTTATTTTATTTATTTATCATTTTCCTTTTTTCTTCAACCCACAATACATCGATTTTTTTTTATATAAATAATTGATATAATTTTTTTAATATTTATGGGTACTTATGTAAAAACGTACAGTAGGTTGAAATAAAAAGAAAAACAATAAATAAATATAATAGAAGTAACTTGAAAAGGATGGAAAACTAAGTTTTATTATTCTTAATGGTCGGGAAAAAGCAAACATAAAACAATAAAAAAACAACTCATTTATGAAAAAAATAATACATTTAGAATTTAGTCAGGCAATTGTATTGCTCCTTGAAATATCATTATTTGTTTTTATCAATAATATTCTCAATAAAGTTTCACTATAAAACATTTCTTAAATGATACCTACATTTATTAAATATATACTCCTATCTACATATATCTATTCAATTTTACACATTACTTTTCGATTGAACCAGGTATGCAAAATTACCGTGTTGTATTTATTGCTTCATTGATATAATATAACCTTCTGGAATTTGTAAATTATTTATTATTATTATTTATCAAGGCTCTCGATTACAGTAATATTAGCATGTATTTATAATACCAAATATAAACAAAATATGAAATGTATAATGTATGAGTCAAGATTAACTCCTGGAATTTCTGACACTCATTTATTGAAAACTGGACCGCAATGATTCATTTAAATATACAAGTTTATGAAGGCTGATAAAAGATTAAGAAGAAAAATTCTTAAAATTCTAGAAATATTTTACATGTTAAATTGAAGAAAACCCGTCTAATGTATCATTAATAAATCTATTTTCGTTTTTTTAATGTAATAATAAATATAAAATACGTATTATAAAAACTTAAACTAAAAAAATTTAAAAATTACACAAAGAAGTAATTCTTTTCTACATTCAGAACATTTAATTGTAGATTGGTGACAAACTTCACTCAGGTGTGTTTAGTATTTCTATGTGAAGGTTAGCTTTGTGCAGGATTATAACTTTGTTGAGTATTTATTAGAGAGAGCACAAAAATATTAAACGTAAGTTATTATATTTAATACTAATAATTCTAATTCCATTCTTTGTTTGCTAGCTACATGTGTTTTTGTTATAAACATAACCTATTTTCTTATATATGTTCTAAGTAAGCGAAAGTATCTGCATTGTATAAGTTTTTTTTACGTCTGTTTATATAAAAAAAGAAATATCAAAATCTCTACTGAAAGCAAGCGGCTTCTAATTAAATATGCTTTTGGATAACATAATTGCAAGTTTAACGTTTTTGTTGTTTTTGTTAATTGATTTATTGCTACGCTCTGATGATATTTAATTGATTTAGATTAACCAAATGAGCCAATACGGTTTAAATATAGTATCGTACAATGCAAAAGTTAATATATATGTGAATAAATTTACGTGCAACTGTGTAGATAAGATTTTTTAGCGCATAAAAACCGCACGAGTTATTAAGAAATTTATTATCAGTTAGATATTTTTACCTATTCGCCGGAGGATTAATCGAGGAAAGTCCGTTGTAATAGCCTTTTCTCTCTCACGACACTTACTAGTTAGTTGTTCTTGTAATTTCACAAATCGAAATTAGGCGCAATGGATAGAAAACAATATTATTCAGTCAAAAATGATTTTGATTTTGTCTTGAAGGACATGGATGATTTGGATAAGCAACTAGCCGAATTACAAATGATAAATAATGCTGAACTACCACCTAATCCAACCCAACAGAGGCAAGGGACAACGGGGAGGAAAATCGCACCTGTTGTACCTCCAAAACCTAAAAAACCTCAGCCGCAGGTAAGAAAAATAGTTTTGATATAATCTATTTTGTAGTGACATCAAATACCTTCTTTTAAAACTGAACCATAATTGAATATTTGTACTTTAAGTCTTATGTGCAATATTTATTAAATTAAAATTTTGAATATAAACAACATACGAAAACAACTTGCCTTTGTAATATATTCATTAAAATGTTTTTATAAAATATGTAGTCCGTACATATATTCGATAACTTAATAAAGTAATATAAATTTTTGTAAAAGAAGGTATTTCATGTAATTGTTGAATAATAATAAACTGTATATGATTTACTTTTAAATTGTATAGAAATTTTTGTAATTATGGGAATCAAATACGTCATACGTATTTTTTCAGTATTTTTCTGTATTTGTCATTTATGTGTAACTAATTTAAAAACGATTACGGTACTTATTTGTTTTTATTAGTAAATCATTTAGAAAGTTTTTCTAATTCATTCAAACTTCGTACAAAATAGAAATAGGTTCATTTAAAATGATCATGAAACTATTTTTAATATTATATTAAAAGGTGGATTTTATTTTAACCGAGTTGTTATTTGTAATATCTCCATCGTTCGAAGGAATTATGTTTTAGCTGGCCATCAGTATAGTCTAGCTCGTCATCAGGATAGTCCTGAGAAGTCTGTTTATCGCCAAGCTTATTCGTTTCAGGAATTTACCTGGCAAATATATGTTTTATATAAATTACATATATATATATATATATATATATATATATATATATATATATATATATACACTAGGTTGTTCAATAAGTTTTGCCGTTCGATAAGAAAAACACGATTTATGGTTTGAAATACATTTTATTACTCAATACAACTTTCCCGAACTTCAATATACTTGCTCCAGGGATCTTCCTATTTATGGATTCCATCTCTGAAGCGAGAATCCGGAAGATTATTGAAATACGTTTTCACAGTTGCTATTACATCTTCGTTCCATGAAAATCGTTTTCCACACATGAACTTTTTGAGATGTGAGAACAACCAGAAGTCAGAGAGAACTAAATCTGGCGAATAGGGTGGATATTGCAATAATTCGTACTTTAATTCATTGATTTTTGCTATGGTTTTTTGAGCTGTGTGAGAATGTGCGTTGTCTTGATGAAAAACGGTTTTTTTCCTCTGTATACCAGATCTTTCCTCACGAATTTTTTACATTCATTTGGTCCAAAAGATTACAATAATAATCTAAGTTTATTGTTACACCAGTAATCCACGATCAATATTCCTTTTGCATCTAAAAAAAAAAAAACATTCTAACACCTTCGCCTTCTGGATCCTAACTTTCTTTGGAGTACCGGGCTCACATCACTCCTTAGCCTCTTGTTTTGATTGAGGATCGTGGTGGTAATGAAACGCCGCACAAAATGGTTTTTATTCTTTTTAAAACGCTTCAAATGTTGCTGGGAAAGTCGCATTCAAATGTGTTTTTGTTCCATTCTTAACGAATGCGGCACCCATTTTGCATACAGCTTTCTGAAACCTAAAACTTCAGCCAACATGTTTCTCACACTGCCTAATGAGATGCCTAGGCTTCTACTAAATTTTTCTCGGGTAATCGACGATCTTTCAAAACCATTTTCTGTATTTTTGCTACGATTTCTGGCGTTGATGCACTTTTCAGACGTCCTTCACGTGGATGGTTCGTCTCCATGACTTATACGACTACGTTTAAATTCAGCAACCCGGCTTTCTATTGTTCTAATTGAAAGTGAAGAGTCTTTATACGCTTTTAACAATCGTTCATGAATTTGTTTCTGTACTACACATTCCAAAAATAAGAATTTTAACATCGCACGATATTCAATTTTTTCCATAAAAAACACTGTGACACGTCAACTTTGAACACCTAAAATAAACTAATGAGAAAATATAAAATGAGAAAAGTTCACACGTGTTCATATTAAAGGAGTACAATTTTTAGAAAAATAAAATGACCAACCTAATAGCCACATCTCTTATCGAACGACAAAACTTATTGAACAACCTGGTGTGTGTATATATATATATATATATGTATATATATACAATATATATATATATATATATATATATATATATACAATATATATATATATATATATACAATATATATATATATATATACAATATATATATATATATATGCGTATTCTACTCACAGCCACAGTCCCTCAGGTGATTACGGTTAGCGTGAGTACGGGAATCAACGTTCTTGAGGAACCAGCGTTAAATTCAAACTAAGATATAGTATAATGTGTCAAAAGTTTCGTGGCTGCAGAGAAAAGAATTAGTTAACGTTCTCCTGCGAAATCTTTTAGCTTCTTGGTATTTACCTATTAAAATTGATTACGACACTTTTGAACTGCATATAATCTTGGCTCTGTTTGGTCAGCTTTTATACTTCACCTAAGTAATTGGGTCTCCCTGTCAGATACACTTCAGTGTTGACCTTCATTTCTAATTTTATCTGTGTAGACGATTTATTCTATTTATCTTTTCTGATTTATTTTTCCCCAGGAAGATGCTTCTTATGCAGCATTTGTTCTTTTGCACTTTTTTTTTGGTTTTTTGGATTTTGCACATTCTGCATACTATTTCTAGGAGCTACCAGTGGAATAACAGAGCCCTGTTTGCCTTAGTAAGGCTAAATACTAACTTGTGCACTTTTCTGTGGTCACACAACTCTTGGCATATTACCTTACGTTTTAGTTTGGATTTGAAAACGCTATTTCCAGTACTCTCACACTAGTTGTGAGCCCCAAATAAAAACTAATGGAATTAACTTTTAGCAGCGATGCACTTTCTTTCTCGACAATAAAGAAGTTGAGACAAAAATGCGAACGTGGTCGTACAATGATTTAATATTGTAAACGACCTGGAAAATTTCAAATGGCAGTGCCGAATGATCTCTTTATCAAGGTATTGGAATTAATTGACATTGCAATGATTTCAGATTGACAAACATTGCTGAAAAATATCTCACTGAGATGAGTGCCGCGTTTACACAGCAACTCACCAATCAAGTCAACGACTGAATATTTCAAAACAGCTTTTTCAACGTAATATGAATTTTTGTGATGTTTCACAATTATTAAGATCGAAATCCGTCACTATACATACAAGACAAACAACAGTTTAAACAATGGGAAAATGTTGCATCAAGTGCTCCGAAAAAATTCCATCGACTAAAAAGGCTGGAATGCCCGTGGTGTAGTACTTCTCAATTACCTTGAGAAGACGGGAATCAGTGAAGAGTATTATGCTACCTGTTTAATGACTATAATGCGTCTGCTCATTCATTAATTGCGCAAACATAAATGTTTGATCTACGTTTGAAATGCAACACGCTCCTTACTCCCTCGACTTAAACCCCAATTTGAAAGGAATGGCTGGTTAGGAAAAGATTTAGGTTAAGCGACGAAATAATGATTGAAACTAAGGCCTCGCACAATATTACTAAACAAAAGTTAAATAGGAGTTTAGCATCGCTGGACTAAATGTAGAGTTAGAAGCGGGTAACAAAAGAAATATTATTTTGGAAATAAAACAGTTTTCTTGGTTAAACTTCGCCCTTGAATGTGTATGTATATGTTCGTATATGTATGCATAATCATTGAGGTTTAGATTAAATTAAACGGAAGTTTGACTATTTATATAAATCGGCTTTTAATTTGACGCAATGTATTTATTACATATTCGTTCGTATTATAGCAAGATAACTAAATATAGACGTAATTTTTAGTTGCTTATGTAATTAAATGATAGCCGATATGTCTGATGACGTAAAAATAATGGTAACTAGCGTCATTAATAATTTTCAGTAGCTACTTTTTTATCAGAAGGTTTGATAGCTGCCAATTAATCAAATTCACGAATTGTGTACAAATGAAAACGTAGTATCTTATCTAGTGATATTTGCATAGTTAAAATAATCTTTGAAGTTATCTAAGGGATCTGAAGAAGCACTATCACTACCATTATATTGTCTTTATCTGATAAAAAAATCTGTTTCTTTGTCTAAAACACTATTATTTCCATAACTAGATGATATTTTTCGTAACTTAAGGCGTTCAACTGAGTCTACATCGTCCAATATTTTGCAGGGACTCCACAAACGGTAATGAAGGATTTTCCAATTTGACTATTGCCTTTAGTATTTCTTTATATGTAATTGCAAATAGTTTCTAAATCTGCAAATACTTGAGTATATTCAAATGTTTTCTGACCCTTTAAAAGCTGCGATTTCTTTCGGATTAATTTGTAAAATTAAATTATTTGTTGAAAATGTTTAGATTGATAAAACACTACCTGTAACCATGATCCATGTTACTTTAGTGGTTGAAGGATGCCTGCGAAATTCTCGAATTCGTTTAGGAGATTTAGGAAAACGACTTTTCAGCTTTACACGTTACATGAATTAAGTTATTGCATTTACATATTTTTTAAAGAGATTGGCCTATAGTTTTCATAGTTAGGGTATCATTAGTAACTAACATTAACACTTGATCTATTGAGAACTGAATGTTGTTCATTGTATCTAGCACTACTCTCAAAATTGCTTCGCTAGTACATTTTCTTAATCTTTTACTAGTTACTAACGGCGAAACTGGATATTTAAAAGGTTCTAGTGTTTGTACTGCAACATCGACAAGTTTTTTTTTTTACAAAGTGTAGTCTCGGTCATACATAACCACAGCTTCTTATTATTTATATCGGATTTAATATTGTTTTTAATTCTATGGCGCATAGATTTATGATTTTGTAATTTTACTCGAGATGGTAATTTCCACTTAGGTTTGTATGTAACCCAGAGTTTACGAAATTGTTTTTTTAGCAAGTAATGAAAACGGTAAACATCAACATTAAATCATTAGTAAAGTCGTTATAAACATTATTTTTTGGTGTTTTTTTTTGGAGGTGTAAACTTTAAATTGGCAATACTGTTTTATGCGATAGCCGATTTGACACTTCTCGGTTTTTTGGAGTTAGTTTGGTTTGGCAATTCATCATGAATAGACTCACGCCGGAGCAACGTTTGCAAATTGTTCAAATTTATTTCGAAAATCATGGTTCAATTCGAGAAACTCATCGGGCATCACATGCATTTTATGGAGCTCATAATCGTCCATCAGAGCGATTTATTCGACAACATATGGATCGTTTTCGCAATACGTTTACTCCAAACCATAATACGCATCCCGTAAGATGTCGTACAGTGCGCACACAAGTGATTGGTGGTGTGCAGCGAAGTGTTGATGATCCAAATGCGTCAATTCGTCATGTTCAACAATTAAATGAAATACACTAATAGAAGAATATCTAGCAAAAATACACTTCGAAGGAATATAAGTAAAAGTTGTTCAAAGATTATTAAGAATATTGCCAGGAAAGCATCTAACCAATACTTATGGATATGCACTGATGAAGTAACTGATATTAAAGAAAGATGCGTTGTTATAATATTATAATAGGAATTTTAAATTCAACTAAAATTACAGTCATATCTTTCAGCAACAAAAATAATTTCAGAATTGATACAAATTGAATTCCTATCATTGTTATTGAAAATTATATATTAGGTACTGATTTCAATAAATATAAAATTTTACTATTTATAAAAAAGCCGAAAAGTTTCTATAAAGAAATATCCACTAATGTTTTGTGTACCTTATGTAGCTCATGCTTTTTATTATTATTAGGTAGATAGATAAATTAACAAGTACTTTACATTTCTTTTTGAAGCTATCTCTAAAACTCCTATTTAGAAGGAAATGCATTCCGTGCTTCCTGCACCTATATTGACAAGATGAGGTACATGGATTGTTGTATTTTATGTAAATTTGTTTGGAAAAGATAAGTAAATTGTTTGTCTTCGATAATACTTTGTACCTCGTATTATCGAAGACCACTCATACGTGAACGATTACAATATATTCGATATCATTTAAAAGTATTCCTATAACAATAAAATATTTCAAAACACAAAATCTCACTTTACAAGAAGCCTTACCTAAATTAAACGGTAATCAGCAAACAAATGCTAATTTATAATTAATTCTGGGAGCGCTTAATGATTAAAATGTTGTATTTTCTAAAAAATTCCCATTTAGGTATTCCGCAATAATTGTTTTCACATAGAAGTATCTAAATTGAAACTAAAATATTATAGCCTAATTTGGTACGTAGACTTCCGCGGTCGTGGTACATGCTATCTGCTTCTGGGTTTCCGGGATGGAACCGCGTCACTATTATATCTGCCGACGTTTCGTACCCATTTGTATGGGACATCTTCAGGGCTGAACTACTGCACTGAAACAGTTTCAGTGCAAATCCCTCATTATATTTCTTACCTGTATATTATTTCCTGAAATAGAAAATAAGGCGTTTATTCGTTTATACAAAATACCTCGGTAAAATAACGTGCAAAAATGTAAAATGATTTTAGTTTAGATAAAATTTCAATATATTAACTTAAATATTTTATTTCCTTCTGCAATTAATTATGGACGGTAGTGTACATAACGTACGTATGTCAATCCATCGTATTTTGTACCTGTTCCTTATTTTTTAAATTTAGCAATTGCAATTAAAAATTACAATTAACATAACATATTGAAACTAAAATTCGCACAGAAGCAATTAATTAAATCGCAACTGGAAGCTTTTACAGTTATGTGAGGTTTCCATTGCTGCAAATATCTTTTTATCGAATTCTTTGGCGAAATATAACGACAGACATATTTCACAATAATCAGTACTAAGAAAATTACTTGTCTGTCATTTCAAAATTATGGACTTAATAAAAATGGATATTTCTAATAATTTTGTATGAGTTTCTATCAATAAAACCACCGATGTACTAGATGGTTGTGAAATATACGTTATTATCGATATATTTCAATAATACATTTTCCCTACATTCTCTATATACAATACAAATGTATGTTTTTGCCCTCTTAAGAATTTTTGTAAATTATTATGTTTCTTTAATATTCACCTAATTGTTATTATTATTTTATCGAAATGACAAATTTTTAATTTATTCCTGTTTAGTTAATATATGTTCGTTATTCCCGGAAATAAAGTTCCAAATACATTGAAAAACTTTATCAGTTTGAACGATAACGATACTAAATATCCATATCGGAACGATTAATCCGTACATATTTTTAGTGCTTGCTACTTATATGTGTTATTGTTTACACTTCTAATTTTTTATTAGTTTTGCATTTCTTCTAATTTGACACGTTTAGACAGGTTTCCTATATTTACTATTTTCCTTAAGGAAGTGATTCACATCCGACAGTCGTTTTCTCGTTATATTCCACGGGGAATTTTTATTTTGTTTTAAATATTTAATTGTCCCAAGTTGGTCATGCTTTTATATTTGTTTCTAATAAAATAATAATAATTTAATTACATAATTATCAAAATATGCAAAGAGGATAATCAGAATAACATAAAAATAAATAAATATTTCTTGTTTAACGGAGAATTATACAAAGTAAAACTAAAATATTAAAAATAAAATACAGAAATAAAAGAGATAGTTGTACCCATTATAAGGTATTTCGCAGCAAAACAAGTAAAATTTGGAAATTGATTAAACAGATGCAAAATTCGTTTAGTAAATTTTACGCTTAATATTACATTTATTTTCCATTGAAGAATAATTTCATTTCACTAAATTTAAATTACTGCATTTCAGAATTGCTAAAATAACGCAGAGTCTAGAGTATTTCTATGTAAAAAAAAGTTTAAATAATGGTAATAAAATATATATTTATTTATATATGGATTGCTTTTGATACGAATAAAAATAGTAATTTATTTCCACATACTATTTAGTATAGACAATTTGATTTGGAATTAAAACTATTTCGAATAAAATGTTTTTTTATCGTATCTACAGCTACTTCTTATTTTGCCAACCGACAGTCGTTGACAAAATCATACGATTTAATCTATTAGCGAAAATCAAGAAAAAATATATAATTGTAATTAGGAATTCGTCAGGTAGAATTCGTTTTGACGATTGTATATAATCACCTAGTCGATGTTAATTTTCGATTCAGAAGTATTCATTTCGGAAATTCTAGAATTTCAGATACTTTGGAGTTCACCATTCTTCTTTAATTAATTTGGTTCGTATTAACATAAATTTTAAGATTACCTTTTATGAAAGTTTTAGAGCTGTATGCTTTTGAAAGGGATACATTTACTCCAGTGCTTATTATATTACTATTCTGTTTTCTGATACCCCTTTTGCAGCACATGCCAATCAAGTTTACAGTGGAAATATTCATTTTTGTAAGAAAGGTAAATTAACTTCAGGTAATCTCTTTCTGCTGTCTGCTACTAGTCTGCCTATCATATAGTTCAGTTTTGTAGCAACTATCATGTAGAATAGCTTTAGTGCGTCTATCATATAGTTCACCTCTATTATAGCTATCATATAGATCAGTGCTATTGTAATCAGAGTCACAAATATAAGAATTAAAGATTAACTTCAGTGTAAGAGATTCGAATAAAGTAATTCGTGGTCAATTTCGACTTTTATTTTATACAATGACTTAATATGAGGATAGCCGTTTATATTTCGGGAATAGCAAACAAAAAAATTTTTTAATGATCGAAAATAGTTTTATTGCTTTTCAAAATATTCTCCTTGAAAATCATTGTACTTTTTCATTCGTTTAAACAAATCCGAAAAGCATTGCTGGCACTGTGAAGGCGGTATCTCCAAAATATGAGTTTTGAATGCCTCAACTGCCTCTTCCGGCGTAGAAAACCGTTGACCATAAAGTTTATTCTTCACGCGTGGGAACAAAAAGAAATCACAGGGTGCTAGATCAAGGCTGTACGGCGGATGGCTCATCAATTCAATATTTTGCCCAGTCAAATATTCAATTGTTTGAACCGACCTGTGAAAGCTCACATTGCCATGGTGGAGAATGATCTGTCGTTTTCGGTTCATTTTCCTTATTTCTTCAAAAACTTTTGGCAAACAAATAGTTGTGTACCATACGGAATTGACAGTTCTACAACTCTCTAAAGGCACGGTGGCAACGTGACTGGTGATTTTTTTGTGTTGGTTTTGACACACCTTGGAATACCCAAACGGCCGACTGCTGTTTACTATTAGGTTCATACATATAGATCCAATATTCATCACCTGTGACGACTTTATAAATGTTCTTTGAAGCACCGCCATTGTATTTTTTGTGCATTTCTTGGCACCAATCGACGCGAGTCCTTTTTTGAGCGGATGTCAAATTATGTGGTACCCAACGTGAACATAGCTTCTTAACGGCTAAATATTCATGCAGGGTCTTATGCACGCTGGTGTTACTAATACCTAGAGATGCCTCGATCTCACGGTATGCCACACGACGGTATTGCGTTATCAATTCAGACATTTGTGGGACGACCTTCACGAAATTTATCGTCCAAAGAACGCCATCCAAGTTTGAATTCACTATACCAACAATATACTGTAGTTTTCGATGGTGCTACATCACCATATAAAGAATTCAGCTCGTCGATGCATTCTTGTTGAGATAATCCACGCCGAAAGTTTTGAAAAATAATTGTACGAAAACGTTCGCGAGTTAATTCCATTTTTTCGCAGACATAAAATTTTTAAGATACTGTCAACAATAGAAATAGCGATTGGATAATAAAATTGTCAAGGCAAATATATTGTCAAAAATGACGAACTTTACGATGCAATCATCAGATCGGAGGCAACACTAACAGTGTTGCCAGTTCCCGAAATATAAACGGCTACCCTCGTACATCAAAATGTATAATTTAGCTTAATATAATTACATTTTTTATATGAAGTATACGATACTTGAAAATAATAACTTTATTACCATTTATTGTGATAAATAAACATCAATCTAAATATCATCTGTTGTCAATATAAATATACCGGAGTAATAAACCACAGAGAAATAATACCGACAATTAGAATGTAGTATCATTATTATAGTTAAAAGATGGCAATTTTATTAAAACGTAGAAGAATATTTGCAGTTAATTAAAATTTTCATGTAAGATAAAAATCGGTATTTTTAATTAATTGTTACAGACCACTCCGCAAAGTGTAAGATGACGCTGCTTAAGAAAATACAGGGTGTCTATAAAAGAACTCCGGGGTTTTAAGACAAAATATTTTAATAAAGTAAAAAACGTACATACATGTTTTCTACATGATTAGAAAGCTTACATTTTCAAGATTTTTTAACAACTTAGTGAAGTTCAATGTGAGCTCCGTGAGTGGCACGGCACACGTCGAAACGGTATTCTACCTCTTCCCATGTCCTGGCGAGCATGTCTGGGGGAACGGACGCCACGCAATTCTCTATTCGTTCCCTGAGATGGCGAACATTTCGAATTTTCTCCGCATACACAAGATTCTTGATATGCCCCCAGAAGAAAAAGTCCAACGGAGTCATATCAGGGCTCCTTGGTGGCCATGGAATAGGTCCTTCCCTTCTAATCCACCTGTTGCCGAAACGAGCGTCCAGTGACTCACGCACACGCAAACTGAAGTGTGGCGGCGCCCCATCTTGTTGGAAGTAAACTAAACCTTTCTCCGCCTCAATGTCATCCAACTGAGGATAAACATACTCCTCTAACATGTCACAATAGACATCACCATTGATATTCCTTTCGACAAAAATGAAGGGACCTATGACTCTGTCACGCATAAGAGCACACCAAACATTCACTTTGGGCGTGTCACGTTCGTACTCAATAAACTCATGGGGCGGCTCTGAACCCCAAATTCTGCAATTATGCCTGTTTACAGTTCCGTTCACATGAAAAGTAGCTTCATCACTAAAAACCACACTTTTTAAAAAATCATTATCTTCATCAATTTTATCCAGCATGGAAACAGAAAATTCGAATCTCTTAACCTTGTCTGCCGGTTTGATATGGTGTAAAAGTTGTATCTTGTAGGCAGTTAAACGAAGTCTTTTACGAATTACCTTATGGACTGTTGATCTTGGTAAGCCCAAGTCCAGACTGCGTCTTGTTAACGATTTCTTAGGGCTTCGAGTGCATGAAGCTCGGATTCTGTCCACATTCTCTTGAGACACACGCGGCTTACCCGGCGACTTTTGCTTCAAAACACTTCCTGTTTCCTTGAACGCACATAACCACTGACGAATTGTTTTGTCTGTAGGCGGGTCAACACCATAGCTACGTCGAAAGTTTCTTTGTACAGTAACAACAGAATTAGTTTCTATGAGCCAAATAACACATTGAGCCTTTTGTTGAGGCGTCGCCATAGCGCGGCAGTCCAGACGACACTGACTGCCTGCCGCAGCTGCTACGTCATTTCAAGGTCAACGCTCCGCAGCGCTGCCAACTGTTGAGAGAAACATTCCCAATTGGTATGAGTAAAACTCTTTGGGCTGCTTGTTTCAAAGGAATGATCAAATTTTGCTATCTTTTATAGTTTAAAAAATATTAATTTTTTAAACCCCGGAGTTCTTTTATAGACACCCTGTACAATTTACGGATATTCGACTCAGATCGAGGGAACACGAAGATTTTAACATAAAAAGGACGGATGAAGCACTAATGAGAGATTTTCGGTTATACACTTGAAGTCAATATACATGCTCTCTCGGGAGAAATTGTATGAACGTCTTTCATACTATAATGAATTTGAGACATTATATGATAATGAATGGTATTCATTATCATATAATATATATATATATATATATATATATATATATATATATATATATAATATATTCGAGACATTTGAAGTTATAAAATTACTAGAATACATTCTTATTTATTTTAGAATTTATAGACTCCTTGAATTTTTTTAAAATTTTATTTAAAGCATTACTTTTAATTTTTTTTGGTTTTCATATACAGGGTTATACATAAAGTAACGGAGGGTATCGAGGTTCCCAAACTTTCATCATTTAAAATTACTTTTAAACGAACTTACTAGCAGAATCAAGCAGAATCTAGAATTTGTGTAGTAAAGATTTTTAATTTCAGAATAGTAACATCATATGAAGAAATTGATTCATACTTGAAGGGCAACGAAATCTCTTCATATGATTATGGTTATTGAACTCAAGCATATAAATAATTGAAACTTCAAAATGTACGAACACAATTTTTAACTTTACTGTCTATTACTCTGTTTATTCTTGAAGATTTTAAACATTCACAAATTTAGTTACTGATCAATACTATGATTTAATTATAGCGTACAATAGAATTCTATAGAGTTCTATTGTACGTTCGTAATGTTCTATTTTGTAAATAATATACAAAAATTACTTATAAATAGAGCGGCGACGAAAGTGGCAATACCATAGGCGGTACGGTAGAACGGGCAATTGGTGCGCAGTGAATGAGATCATTCACATCAAATACAATACGGTTCACGGTTGGTGTTTAAGTGTAAATTATAAACTGCGGCGAAAGTGTCCGTATCAGTGCCGTGTCTAGACTTATTCTTACACAATTAGTGCTTACCTAGTAATATGTAATTTCATAACCCTGGTAATGTGTTGTGGAAGTAACTGTACATCTGCATCATTGCATACGTCTCTACGGTTGCTTCTGTAAATGACGTCCTTCGCGACGAGAAAATGTTTTTGTATAGAGAAAAAGATCGTTCGGCGTCTATTGATGTAATTTTGGCAGAAAGAAGCTGTTGTTCAAAATCATTCCAGGGCTCACTATTTGCACATTTGTCATAAATAGTTCGTAAAACATGCAAGTCCGGATTTTTTTTTAAAACACTTAATAATTTTTGATGAACTCGTACACCAACAGCGTCAGTTAAACTATGCAAATGAGCGGTCACATTTTGCACTATGCATAGTGATGCGTCTAAGGACAGCGAATCGTTTTCGTTTTGAAGTTTTGTAATTGCTTCTACTAATGGATGGTAATTATTATACATATATTGTATGCAGATCTTCCAGAATTTGGGGATTTTCAAATTGATGTTGACTGTCTCTGATTGCTTGGGATTCGGTTGGCCTAAATTTTGATATAACGGATTTAACTTTGTGAAAATTCTTATGGTAATAAAAAGCTGTATTTAACCACGTGCCCCATCGTATAAGAATGGGTTCCGGTGGTTCCGAAATATCTGGACAAGTTTTATGAAATTCTTTAAGTCGTTTAGGGGATTTAAGAAACACTTGTTTGGTGGATCCAATCAAATGATCAACGTTTTTATAACTACTTTTAACATTTTCAGCAACTAAATGAAGAGCATGGAGTACACAAGTTATGTGTATTAATTTAGGAAAAGTTACTTTTAGTAAACGTCCGAGTAGTAACATAGTAGCAGCACCATCTGTTACAAGCATGCAGACTTGAGTACTATTAATGTGAAATTTCTTTAAGGTGTTCATTATTATTTGCCGAATATTTGCCGCAGTACATGCTTGTATACGTTTACATGCTAAAAAATAGGGCTGTGAAAATGTGTTGGCTGATAAAATACGTACGATTACATTTATTATACTATTTTTTTTTAAATCAGTAGTCTCATCTACAGTAATTCACACATTTTTATTATGCAATTCTCTTCTTGCTATATTTTCAAGCCTCTCTCTTAAACGCGGCAAATGTTTCTGTAAAGTTCTTTTTGCAGGTAATTTATAATTTGGCAGATATTTATTCCAGAACACTTGAAAAGGGCGTTTGCTGATTAAACGAAGCGGCAAATTACATGCAGTCAACATAAATAAAAAATCATAAAGGAATGTTGCATAAGGTACTTCATTTCTTTTGTTCAGTTTATGTATTGCACTGTTCACATGTTTTTTACAATTGTCTTTCTTCCGTATTATAAGTCGCTTATTACAAACCAAACACAATACTGCACATCCATCATACTTTAAATCGGGAAATTCTGCTATGTATTTTCTAACCGACGTAGCAAACGGCACAGACTTTCGCGACATGTTTGTGTGAAGTTATTATAAACACTAACCGTGAACCGTATTGTATTTGATGTGAATGATCTCATTCACTGCGCACCAATTGCCCGTTCTACCGTACCGCCTATGGTATTGCCACTTTCGTCGCCGCTCTACTTATAAATGTATTGAAGAAGTCATATGAATAAATTAAGAATTTTATTTTAAATTATTTTACTCTTTATTCTAAATTTATAATTTATATACACATTTTATAGTCCGCTTATTAGAACTTATTTTTCCCAGCGTGAATTCTTTTAGCTAGTCCTAATATACCTATTTATATTATATACTATATTTATACCTATTAAACGTAACCATTAATCTGTTGGTCGATAATAAAAAAATATTTATATGCGTAAAACATTATTTATATAAACAGCACCATAATATTTCGTTAAGGTGAACAAATCTTTAGTGTGGAACACACTTTATTTTAATTGTGTTCACGATACTATGTATTGTTAATAAGCTGGTGATAATTAATCTCCCCATCATAAAACTCTGCTGAAAGTTAGTTAAGTCATTCTTTAAATGATAATAAATTGTATGTGATAACTTAACTTCAAAAATTTTCTAAAAATCATTAATAATAGATCAAGCCAAAAGTAAGATCTTTCTTTATTTTTCATGAAGTTTTTCTTTCATTATACGACGAAATTATATTAAACAAAATTGAAAAAGAATAATCTTATCATTTAATATTAATATATTTTAAGCCTCATATCTGTTACTGTGTAAACTTATTTTTTTTTAATCACGTTGTATTTTTGTAGATACCTCATTCATGTTCTGTTAAGCAAAAGGAACCATCTTATACTGCAAGGCTTCCGACGGCCAGTCCAAGTCCTAGCCCAACGCGTCAACCATACGGCCCACCAACATCACATTCCAAATCTTTATCCAGCACATCAACATTACCACTAGGAGCAAGTGTTTCTCAAAGCAATCTCTACGGAAATACTTCTCATTATGCAAACATCCAACCGGAACCTAACGTGCAATATTCCAATTTATCCGGCATAAGAGGGCCACAAAGTCCGATGTCGAGAGCTGCATCATCATTGCCAGCAAGTGTAACACCGATTCCGCCCATGAGTTCAAATTTAGTACCCAAAGCTTATAATAGAAAACCAGACCAACATGTAACCTATAGTAATGTGCAAGTTGGAAATAGAGGTGATGGACTTATTTATAGTAATTTGAGGCGGCCACCACCAGAGAATACAGTCTACAGTAATTTGCCACATACCAATAATTTATATTCAAATGCTGGTAAGTTATTATACTTTCATAATTGCATTGATTTTTGTTATTTTGTAGTCTGCTGTTAAACAGTTCATGGTAATCGTTAATATGTGTTTGTCAAACTGTTCAATAAGTATTAGAAAGTTTGTTCAATTTTCTTGTAGTATGTGAAATTATGCAGAATATTCATTAGTTAAAACAAGAAGACGTTTTAAACAAAAAATAATTATCGCTCGCTTTGATATATTTTAATAAATATTGTATAAAATACTATAGTTCCTGATTTATTCTCGCCTGTATAAAGGTGTCCCAAAATTAACGCAAGATTTGAATTAAATAGAAAACACAGTTTTTAGTCTTTTGATTGTTATTTTTTATTGAATCATAAAGCACATAGGATAGGGTTCTTTATGGAATAACACATCGGGCAAATGGCCTCCACGGCTTTGCGTGCACATGCGAACGTTTGTCGAATTTTTCCATGACCATTATGCATAAATGTGGCTGAATTTCGTTGATGCAACGTTGAATCTCCTCCTTTAATGCACGGGTGGTTGTAGGCTTGTTGACATAGACCTGTGATTTCTAATAACCCCATAAAAAAATCTAATGGTGTTAAATCATACGATCTAGGGGGCCAATTCTGATCATCGAAACGAGAGAGTACACGACCTGGAAATGTCTCATGCAGTAATTGAATTGTTTCACGGGCTGTACGGTATGTGGCACCGTCTTGTTGAAACCATATATTGGCCACATCAATATCATCCAATTTCGGCAGAAAAAACTGTGTTATCATGTCGCGATATCGAGCACCAGTAACAGTCACTGCTTGACCAGCCTCATTTTCAAAAAAGTATGGTCCAATTATGCCACCAGCCCAAAATCCACACCAAACAGTGACACGTTGTGGATGCATTTGTTTCTCGACAATCACATGTGGGTTCTCAGAACCCCAAAAGCGGCAATTTTGGCGATTAACAAAGTCATCAAGGTGAAAATGTGCTTCATCGCTTAGGATGATTTTGCTCGAAAAATCAGCATCCATTTGCTAATGTTCAATAATCCATTCAACGAACTCTCTTCGCTGTGCATGGTCATTAGGCTTCAGTTGTTGTGTTAATTGAATTTTGTAAGCATGGTGACACAGATCTTTAGTGAGTATACGCTATAGAGAGCTTCTTGAAATTTGCAATTCTTGTCCACGATGCCGAATTGAGCTTCCTGAATTGTCACCGACACTCTCACACACTGTGTGTTTGGCGTCTCTAACGGATCCAGTCTCCCTGAATTTTTCAATTAATCTCTTCGCAGTTGACGAAGTTAAAACACTATTCCGACCATATTTTGTACGAAATTTTCGAACTGCGGTCGCCAAGCTTTCATTATTTTTGAAATATTGTTCAATAATGAAGACACGTTCTATAGTGTAACGCTCCATTTTTACTAACCCTAAACTGTCGGCTGTCAAATTGTTTTCTTTAGGGTTACCAACACTTTACTGCACAAATGGCGACAAATTCAAATCTTGCGTTAATTTTGGGACACCATTACATACATTATTATTATTGTGTTGACACCTTGTACTACAATTTATTTAATCATTACTCAATGATAAAGTTATTATTATTGTCTGTATAATTAAGGAAATAACGTAAATTTTAAACACTTATTTGAAATAATTCTTGTAAAATTGCAGAAATAGTAATGGAAATTTTTATAGTTTTCAAAAACAATTCATTTCCGAATTCATATCTCATTTAATTATTGAAATAAATTTTATTAGTTAATTTAAAAAAAATCATTTTCATTTAAATTTCATATATTCAAATAACATTAACTATATTCACACTCTGATTAAGTTCATCGTGTTGCTATTGAGAAAAGAAACACAGAGAATTGTTTGGTCTTTACTAAATTTGGAATATCAGTAGTAAATTTCAATATAAAGTTAGAAAATTATATTTGAAAACGTTAATAAACCTTAAATTTGTTTTTGGAAATATAAACCTACAACGAATATTACGTTTCAAAGCTATAATCTGCGAAATTAATAAAATTTATTGGAAGCCGTTTGGAAATTTTTTTTAATAGAAAAAACTTTATGGGAGAAAACATACTTCAGAAAGTTACTTAAAAAAAATTAAGAATACTTAAAAAGCCATCTGGTGAAGATATTTTTTTAATATTTTGTTTTTTTCTTAAATAAAAAGTATCGCTATATTTTATCTTTTTGTTATACAGTACTGTGCAAAAGAAAGAAGCACCTAACAATATTTTCCAAAAGTTATTTACTAATAATTGTTGGGTTAATGTAATTTATAATACTTAATACATCTTTCCAAGAACGATTCACTTATTGGTAGAAATATGATGACAGGAAATTTCCAAGTTTATAACATCATACTTCCGCGTAGGGGTGAGATCGACTGCCTGATAAGAGGATTAAAGTAATAAATTTTATTGCACCATAATGCTCTGCAATAAATTTTCAAGGGAGAGTTATTTATCTATAAGATTTTGTTTTTAATTCAGCGGTAGAAACGATACAAAGCGGTTCCATAATAGAATATATTTAGATTCTTTAAAAAGGCGCCTGCGAGTGAAATTTTCATTTTAAGAAAAAATTGTGAGGTGTAAATTGTTACAGTAGATCGAAATTACCTAGAATAGCATTACTAGGCAGAAATAAAATTATTCTTTTACTCAAGAGGGTTATAGTCAAGTGAAAATATCAAAGATAGTGTAATGTTCCCGGTATGCCGTGCAACAAACAAAAAAAGAATGACTGAAACCGGCAGTGTAAGTGATAGACCAAAGAATGGACGTCCAAAAAAGCTCAGTAAAACTGATGCACAGTTTTTAAAAGTTAATTCCTTAAGAAATCGTAAGAAAATTAGCGCAGAACTAGCTCAAGGTCTTGCGCGAACATCTGGTATTTCGGTACATGCTTCAACAGTAAGGCGATACTTGCTCAGATCAAGCTTGAAGGGATGCGTAGCGGTGAGACATCGAAACTTGGGGATATAATGAGTGGAGACAAGTACTATGGATTGACGAATCTAAATATCAATTATTTGGAACGAGCAAACGTCAGTATGTTAGATGACGCCCTGGCGAATCGTTATTGGAACCATGTTTACACACTACCATAAATGATGGAGGAGGCAATATCCAAATTTGTCGTTGTATTTCGGCAGCAGGTGTGGGTGAAATTGTAAAAATAGAGGCTAAATTAACTAGCGAGAAATACAGAACACTATTAGAAGAACATGCCATACCATCAGGGCAGCGACTTATTGGCAATAATTTCATTCTACAGCAAGATAATGATCCCAAGAATACGTCAAAACTTATGTGAAAACTTATTTAACACAGCTGGAAGCAAATAGGGTGTTGCAGACTATGATATGACCACCTCAAATTCCTGACTTAAATATTATTGAGCATGTGTGGATTATCTTGACAGAAAAAAGTGTGAAAGGGGGCCAAAAAACAAAAATGAACTGTGAAACATACTATAGGAAGAATGGTGCAATGTTCCTGCAAATTTTATTAATTCATTAATGCAGGATACCATAAAAAATAAAGATGGTCATACAAAATATTGAAAATTGAAGTTGTTTATGTTTAAGTATCGATATGTGTTAGTTCTTATACATTTGAAAAAATTTTAATTTTTAATTCAAGAAGGTGCTTCTTTCTTTTGTACAGTACTGTATGTAATCCACTATCCAAACTCTCTTGAAACCAATTTTGATACATCCCTACCGTATCCTGTACATAAAGATAGAAGAGATGTATTTAAAGGTTAAAAGTAAAAATTAATATTTAAAAATTCAATATTGAAACAAATATTTAAAGTATTTATTGAAGAAATAACCAGATTCGAACGTTATCATAGTTATCGTAAATAATATTTTCATATTAAGTTTTGTAAATCAAACATTGAACAAATCAATTATTATTTTACAGTTGCCATTCATTTATTTAGTTTTCATAGATATAAAGCTAACCTATACCATATGTAGTTATTATTTATCCTTTCAATTAATATTGTTGCTTAATTTTAATCCATCTGTTAAAATATTTATGTATACTGTTTTTCGTTTTTGAATAATTTAATCTGAATTTATAATCAGAATTATTTTATATTTGAAAATTTTTTGTTATTATTATTCGATTAGATATTTTAAAACTATTTCTGGCTTTAAAAGGCTCATTACTTATATTTCTTGGCCTTAATTCACTAATAAAACTATTATTTATAAACAGTTATTCAGGTAACAAAGAAAGTTAACCATTATTACAAATATTTAATGTCAAAACTATTTGAAAGAGATATTAAATACAGTAGTAACTCGTTTAGGAATAACTACATGAAAAAACCTGAGACCACAATATGAATTCTCGACTTTTCGGGTATCGTATCGTGTGTCTTGCCGGTTTTAGCACGTCTGTTCCGACGACGTTTCAATGAGATGTCACTAATCTTCTCTTGGCTTTCGTTGGGCTTGAAATAAGCCGAAAAAGAGCCAAAGTATATGTATACGTAAATGAAGAGCAAACGACGAGCTGTTCATTTTTGTTATATTTGGGATATAGCGTCTTAATAGTGACAATTATAAATATTTGAAGCAAATAAACAAAATCATTAAACTAAGAAAATAAATTTGATCAAATACAACAAAGTAAAACTGGCAAATTCCAGATTAATTTAACCCAATTGTATTTTGCTGTGTTCTTCTGGTCTTGCTTATATGTGTTCTTATCGTAACATCAAACTTGTTCATTGTTTTCAGATTCCACACCGTTTTCATTTTCGCTTTTTCGTTTTGTATGTCATTCATGCTTTTTCCTGTAATTTTCGTTTTCTTTATTAACTTACGTTTCTCGCTATTTTTCTACTTTTTTTATTTTTCAAAAAAACTTAGGAGCCGACGATTCGCCCTCACTTCCACAACCATTAGAAAGACCAGTTCTGGTAGACTACAGTGATTTCTTTGTAAATAGAGCGCTTCCTTTACCGCCGGACGAGCTACCACCGCCTCCCCCACCTATCGATTCGGATTACAGCGAATTAAGAAATGATCACTCCAGTTATATCTTCGATAATAGTACTGTTTCCTTGTATATTCTTGTTTTTTGTTATATCTCCTTTTTAATATTTCATAACATTTATCATACTCTTTCCTGAACAAACCTTAGGAGCTGATGACTTGCCTCCACCTCCACCACCGTTAGAAACAGCAGCGTTAGCAGATTACGGCGGTTGTTCGGTTAGTACCACATTTCCCCCACCACCAGAAGAACTACCTCCGCCACCTTCGCCTGTTAGTTCGAGCTATAGCGAATTAAGGAGAGCTACACAACCAAGCCAAGATTACCATAGTTATGGAATAGGATCGCAGGTAGGAATAATTACTATTAATATTTATCATTCAAATAGATGAACAAATCCAGTGAAGCTTTATGTCGCTTTTCTTAATCTATACTAAAATTAATTTTTGCACTTAAAATATTCTAATTGGCTTATTGATATTATTTTTATAAATTTGTTTATTTCATTCAAAAGCCGCTCTATATAATTTCATAAAAAAAGCATATTATTTAAGCAAATCTAAAAATTATTTTCATAATCATTTTATATTCAAACAGATTTAATACAATGAAAACCTAAGTGCTTGATTTCTACATTGTATATGGTTATAATGTCGCAATTTGAGTACTAATGCTTATGTATCCTTATTAGTTTAGTGATACTGACTCCTTGTATGGGACTTCTGGACAGGTAATATATAATTTTTTGTACTAACATAACCTTTACACTCATGTCTTACTAAATTTGCATGTTAAATATTTAAGGTCCGCTTATACTTATTTTCGCAATACATTTTAGTAAATAAACTGAAGCAAATTGTCAAAGAACATACTTACATAATATAAATTATATAATTTGGTACGTAGACTTCCGCGGTCGTGGTCCATGCTATCTGCTTCTGGGTTTCCGGGCTGGAACTAGTATATCTGCCAATATCTGGCAGATATACTAGTGACGCGGTTCCAGCCCGGAAACCCAGAAGCAGATATAAATTATATAAATTTAGACATCAAAATAACGTAAGAAGGTTCAAATCTCGATTGTCTAAAAAGTATCATAGTTTCTTTCGGCATGACGCAATAAAACTGAAATTTTAAGTAATTCATTGAAAATTTTAAAAAAATTCTTTATTTTTGATAATCTGCTTCAAAAATATTTTTCTAAATTTCTATTGTTTATTTTTAACTCTACAGTTCTTCCTCATCTATCTCATTTAAAGCAGGTAATTATCGTGCTTTTTTTCCCTACACTTCTTCCCTCTGTCCCTTATTTGTGTGTTTCTAATTTGACTTTACTTGTAGTCATCTACTTATGAATCCATTTATGAGCCGATCAATCCTAGACCTCCCAGTCAGATGTCGTCCAGATCTAATTATTCTTTATATGCACCTTATGTCAGTGGGGGTAGTCACATGTCAGGTCCTAGTCAATCAGCAAGTAGGATGGGTGGACCTAAAGAACAAGAGGTTGATGCTCTAACTGATTTGTTAGTACAAGGCATGGAAAATGAAACAGAAGGAGATTGTTATGGCATATGTGTTAAATGTCGTGAAAAGGTTCGAAATTTTTTATTTATATTTTTAGATCATTTCTTAAAATTTTTCATTTTGATATTTCTTATTATTAAAAAAAAGTAGTTTTTATATCCACAGTCCCGCAAATAAATAATGAGACTAAGTTCACTATCCAAAATGGGGAAAAAATTAAATTGAATAGTACGAGGGTAGTTTCAAGGCACATTAAAGCGGTCTTACTCGTCAAAAATATTCCTGTAATATAATTACGTATGCGTTGAAGGATACTTCTGAAAATTTCAGTCAAGTTGGAAGCCTAATTGTTATTTAACAGTCGTTCGTGTCAGTCGATGTTAGTGTTTCTGTAAAAGTGGAAAAAATCGAATATCGAACCGTCATTAAATTCTTTAAAGCCAAGATGAACAGTGTTTACGGGGACTCTGCATCATCATTTGCCGCAGTGAAGTATTGGGCAGCTGAATTTAAATGTGATTGTATCAGCTTGGTTAACGATGAATATTCGAGATGGCCAAAAACTGCAACAACTATATGATGCTAGACGACCGTCGAATTAAAGTTAGAAAAAAGCAGAGGTTGTGGACATCTCGAAAGAACATGTTTGCCATATATTAACTGAAGTTTTTGACATGAAGAAGCCGTGTTTGCTTACACGCATTTGAATGATCATTTGGAGTTTTGGCGCCGATTAATAACTGTAGATGAAACTTGAATATACCACTACACTCCTGAAACCTAGACACAAGCGATACAGTGCACTACAGAGATTGAATTGCGACGATTTCTGCTGGCCAGGAAAATGATGGCGACTGTTTTTTTTTTTTGGATAGTTATGGAATCGTATTAATCGACTATCTTGAAAGAGGAAGAACAATAACGGGGACATACTACACATCAGTACTTGACAAGCTGAAGGCGAAATTGCAGGAAAACCGCCGCATTTGAAGAAAAAAAAGTTCTATTTCGCCAAGATAGCAGCACACTGTCTTACACTTCAATGTCGACATTGCAAATATTCACGAATTGGGGTTCATCGTTTGATACCTATCGTATTCACCAGAACTGGCCTCCAGTAACTTTTTTCTGTTCCTTAGGCCTCAGTTTCGCTTGGAAGATAGAGATTGTCATCAAATAATGAGGCCATCACATTCGTAAACGCCTTTTCCAGAACAAGATGTCAACTACTATTTGGACGAAATAAAGAGATGGGAGCAATGCTGGGAGAAGCGTATAGACTTACAAGCAGACTATATTGAAGAAATAAAACTGAATTTGATAAAAAAATACTTAATACTGTGTTAAGCTGGAAACTTTTCAGACTACCGTCGTATATGTATAAAGTGAAGTATATTGATTTTGGCATTATGGCATTATTGAGCAACGACTGGAACGACGTCTACATGCCTAACTGTGGTATGTCGCGAAGAGTCGTTTCATCGTTTTTTGTATACCTTCAATATCACCAAAAAGTCGCATTTTCAACTATAACTTCAGTTTTAGAAAAAGAATAAAAATAGTCGCAATTGAGTACTCAGGTCGCACGCGGCGAATGTTTGTGCATAGGCGTTATAAAAGACTCGATTAAAAATTTCCAGTTATGGCCTGGCAAATTCGTTTCATCCTCCGGAACAATGGAATTTCAGAAATTTTTATTCTAAGAGCATTTTGAAGGGGGTCACGTTGGCGATCGATTCAGATAAAGCATGTGCCACAAACCGAGATTGCAGCTTTTTTCGTTCTCCGGTTTACATTTACGCCAAACTCTACCAGTAGTCCCACAGTGATACAACAATCTTCTTTAATCCGTACTCTCACTTTAGCAAAAAGTCCACAATTGCACGCCCATCTTCTATTGTTTCCACACTGTCTCTGCACAAGATAACATCCCATACAGTCATAACATCAATTGCACAATCTTTGTCACATTTTTGACAAATTTAAATAGAATTTGATATTCACTCTCTGCTCCATGCCGCTAACGTGATATCAGCTTTCTATTACCAACATAAAATATCCTTCTAATTTTCGTTATCTGTAGTGTGCAACAATGCAATGTTGTTGTATTGTAGACGAAGGTTGGACATTTCGATAGCTTGCAATGTATTGTTGACAGCACTTATCTTTTCCTCTAAATAAAAATAAAATTAGTCTCATTATGTAATTGTCAGACTGTCTACTATGGATGTATATATTTATTTTGAAGTTATTTCCCATCTGTAAAACGTTGAAAGTATTGCGTAAATCATATATTGACTGCAAAAACAGAACATCAATGACAATCTCTATAATTTTGAAGTAGTACTTTACGAATTGTAATTACTTAAAAAATCTGTATAGTCATATTCTAATTATAAGTAAATGTTGAAAATTTTGTAATCGTTTCTCAAGCATTCGCTTAGCAAAAATTTCTTTTACAGTTTGTATGTTAAACACTGATTTATTATTAGAAATCTGATCATATCTTATTAGTTTGACAATTTACTTTTGTATATTTTTGCACAACTACGCATACAAAAAAAAAATAGTAGTTGCGAGTAGACAGCATTTTGGAAATAAAGGGAAAATTGTATATAAATAGTTAAATAACCCAGAAGTAAAATCTACCGCCTTCTTTACCTTTACCTTATTTAGTACGGCCTTGCTTTTAGTAATTACGTCAATTTGCAATGTAATATTTCATCTAGACGTTATTATACGAGGCGTGTTTTTTTAAATAAATACTGTTTTGATATAAAAAGAACACAAGTGCAATTTTTTTAACAATTTTATTTTTACAAGAAAGCCTATGCCTTAATCTACTTTTCAATATAATTATCAAATATTAAGGCGTTAATCATATTGCACAACTAGCTTCTCAATTCCATCATCATAAAAACCTGTCCACTGATGTGCCAACCTCTTCAGCATCTCCGTTTCCACCGTCGCGGCGCTGGTCGTCTATATACTTCTTCAATTGCCATATGCCAGCCATATGATGCGATGAGATCTTGGATTAGACGGGCCACTTATGGACAGATATAGTCATGAAGCAAAACAACCACCTCACTAAGCAAGTTATACCTCTTGGACACAACTTAGTTAAAGTGTCATAACATACACCCCCCAGGCAAAAAATTCACAAGCAACATCTCTTGCCCATCCCAAACCACAGAAGCATATAATTTTGTGTGCTGAAATTTTTTTGCTTGAACTTCATTTTCTTGGATGATGTTGAATGCCTCAATTCCATGGATTGTTTTGATTCCGGTGTTACATGAGTGACCCATGTTTCGCCAATGATAATTTGACTTAGGTACTGTTCAAAGAAAGTCAAAGCACTGGCTACACGTCTAGCTTTGTGCATCTTAGTCAGCATTTTCGGTACCCAGCGTGTGCACAACTTACAATACTTTAAGCGTTCTGTTATAATTTGATAAAGAACACTCCTCGAAACTTGCGAAAACTTTTCAGACAACGAAATCGTAAAGCGTCTGTTTTCTCGAATTGTTGCTTCAACTTTTTGCATTCGTCTTCGATATGCTCCCCACCATGAACATTAGTACGGCCATCTTTAAATGCTCTAACCCATTTTCGTACCATTCCCTCGCTTATAGTATTTTCTCCATACACTTCACTAATTTGCCGATGAATTTCGATCGCTTCATCTCTTCTGCATGCAGAAAACGAATTACAGCACGTATTTCATAGACGGCAGGATTTTCAATTGTTTGACGCATTTTAACTACAATTAACCAAATATAGGTACACAGTGCGCATGCGCGGAACGAAGACCGCAGCGCTGCAGTGGTCGTATTTAAAAACCCTACTTAAAAAACACACCTCGTAAATAAATTTTAGACAGTAGCCGTAGTAATATAAACGAGGCCATCCTTCCTTATTCTCGCGATCATAGACGCATCATATTTTGTATCTGTTTACAGCTGAATTGCTATGTCTTATTTTTTGTGGACTTGTCGTTATAAAAGCATTCTTACTAAACATTTGATTAAAACAACTTCGTTCAAAAAGACAAGGGTTTCTTTCACAAACGTCTTTTCTATTTCTTTTATCGTGAATCTTTTCAAATTAAATTGAAATGTTACTTGAGTTACAGCTTCTTTAATAGTATATAATAGTATAGTACATGTCCTAAATAAATACAAACATTTTAAATATATTGATATTATAGATTGTTGGTGAAAATAGTGGCTGTACTGCAATGGAACAAATATATCACACAAAATGTTTTACGTGTCACCATTGCGCTATTAATCTAGAGGGTAAGCCTTTCTATGCACTTGATGGAAAACCATACTGCGAAGAAGACTACATGGTATAGATTTCCGACTTCTTTTTTTTTAATAATGTTAATCATTTATCATTGTAGAATACATTAGAAAAGTGCTGTGTTTGCATGAAACCAATATTAGACAGAATCTTAAGAGCTACCGGGAAACCGTACCATCCACAATGTTTTTGTTGCGTCATCTGTGGAAAAATCTTGGATGGTATACCTTTTACTGTTGATGCTACTAATCAAATTCATTGCATTGAAGATTTTCATAAGTAAGTACTGAAATAGAAGTGCCTAAATTTTAAAAGTTCGCTAAATATTATCAACTATCATTTTAATTTTTTTTTTTTAGAAAATTTGCACCACGTTGTTGTGTTTGCAAACTGCCAATAATGCCAGAACCTGGGCAGGAACAAACTGTTCGGGTCGTTGCTTTGGATAGAAGCTTTCATGTGCAGTGTTACAAATGCGAGGTTAGTACAATTACTTGTTTATATTGATATACGAGAATGGTTCGATAACTACGTGGAGTGACGCAAAGATAGAACGAATTCGACGAAATCTTTACCATTCTGAAAAACCATCCACTATTAGGCTTAATGATAGTAAAGAGCGATCTGTCAATTTGTGTTTGATAATGTGGCAAAGTAAAAGTCATCATGTGTGATTTTGAGAGTACTTTCACTTGAAAGGCTTAATACCAACCGAAATGTAAGCAGATTTATTAGTCCGCTCTTTCCTTTTCAATGGTTAAAAACTGGTTTCCGTATTTAAGCATGATCGTGTGAGGATAAAGATGAACTCCACAGTGATATGATTTGAAAAAGTCCAGCGTATCGTATTGGATGACCATTGAGTAAAAGTGCGCGAGATGGTAAATGTAGTGGATATCTCAAATCACAGACTCCGCGCGATTGTGACGACCAAATTTCATGAATTGGCATTTAAATTAGTGCTTCACTTACTCTATTTCTCATACTTGGATCCTAACGATTATCATTTACTTCCAAAATTGAAAAAATAGTCGGGAAGAGATTTTCATCCAATTCCGAGGTAATCGTTGCTGTAAGTAGCTATTTCGAGTACTTGGATACATGCTCCTGCAATGAAGGTATTGTTAATTTGAATAATCCTTGGGAAAGTGTGTTGAGCGAGCAGAAGACTATATTGAAAATTAAAATGTTTTTTGTCCGTATATTTTCCTTTTTAGGCCGCGTAGTTATCGAATCATTCTCGTAAATATGGAAAAGTAAACTAACTTTCTTAAAATATATTAATGTTTAGTGTGACGCTCAGCCATTGATCAAAATATTCGTAGAAATAAACTTAAATATTTAATATACTCTGAGAGGTTCATAGCTAGTGTGAGTACACGAAGTAGCGCTCCTTGGGAACCCGAACTAAGCCTAGAAAGATGTAAGATAACGTGCCAATAGCAGCGTGGCTACAGTGGCTAAAGTGAAATAGTTAATGCTTCCTTGAGAGCATTAAGCGCAACCCTCTTGTTTAGTCTTTCTCGGTTAAGTGTGGCTCTTATTAGATTGACTGTTAGGGAAGTAACAGTCGCTTGTCGTGAAAACAATATGGAAAGAGTACAGAACAAATTTTTAAAAATAAAAAAATTTACAAAAACCCGTGAAAGGCTCAAAAAATAAACCAGGATGAACCGGATATCTTTGCACAGAAAAAAATACATAAAGCTGGGAAGGTCACCAATATATCTATCTTATGTCTGACTGGGAAACTTGATTAGTTAGATGATCTGGAATTTCTAAGGTTGAAGTACAATAAGAGGCTGGTAAAACAGAGAAAAGATTATATTGATGCTAAAAGAATCGTAATCAACTAACTTCAACAGACATGCAAAGAAGTCAAGAGACTCTAGAGAAAGATAAGGGCCAAAATATGGTTGCTATGGAACAGGTTTTATGACCATGTCAACTAATCTCTTAACTCTTAATCGTTTTTCTGGACTTCCAGCCCAGAAACTACTCTCGGCGAAAATATTTAATCAATATCTCACTCCAAGTTGTGCGAACAAATAGGCTAAACCCCTGTCGCAATTGTTTTGTTAAAGTATTTTGATAAAGGATGTTACTCTCGCATAATCCATTTCACAAAGACAAACCGATTTTTATATTAATCTTTGCTGGTCTTGTCTAACGCGTCTTTTTGTGGTTGCACGTGATCCTGGGATTTTTCTACTGCCTTAAATATTTTGATATTTTTTTTGACCTTTTTGAGATACCCACGTAAAAGAGCCTATCTCAAAACGTTTTGCGCATACTGAACATATCTTAACATAAAATATTGCTGACCGCATAATAATTTAATAATTACTTCCCATGAGTCTTTTTTCAAATTAGGAAATAGATATTAATTACTAGGGGTGAGTCCGGGCAATAGGATGGATGGTTGATTTCTTTGAAACCACAATCTCGCACAGAAGTCGTGTGAATCGGAGCGTTGTTGTAAAGAAGCAACACAGGCAAATTTCCTTTTGACTCAATTAACACTGTGGTCATGACTTTTCCAACAAACAGAGTGACACTGATTGATTGAATTTCTTTGGAGTTCCGTATCCTTCCTATGTCAATATATGGACTCTTCCTCACTTTTAGGGTCATAGTGATAAATTCACGTTTCATGAATATTTTAGTATATTTAAAAGTTCACTAAAACTACCTAATTAACCATGTTTATGTCTATTTACCACGATATATCTATAATATCGGTTAATAGCAAAAAATTATATATATATGACAAAATATTTATTTTTGAAAACGATAGTGGCAGTGGTTAATGGCCAGATGGCGCAATATATGCACACACACACGCGCGCGCACGCGCACGCACGCACGCACGCACGCACGCACGCACACACACACACACACACACACACACACGCACGCGCACGCACGCACACACACGCACACACACGCACACACACACATATATATATATACATATATACAGTATCAACTTACTACTTTTTGTTAATTGCACTGTATATATTGCTCCATCTGGCCATTAACGACTGCTACTATCGTTTTTAAAAATAAATATTTCGTCAAGGTAAGCACACGTTCATATGTTTGCAAAAATCTCCTTTTAAACACTGTATGTAGAAGCTCCATAAGCCCCCTTCGTGAGTCATCCTTTTTTCAATTGAATATAATGCTTTTAACAATTTTTCCCAATGAAAAAAAATCTTTCGTTAAATGCAAGTAACAACGACCTTTAAGTAATATATAGTCCTAACATACAAGAAATTTATACACATTAAAAATACAATAAAGTGAAAATATTTACATGTATACTTATGTGTAGGATGTGTCTTATAAATTACATTACGGATTGTAGTTTGAAATGTATCATCTATATCTACAACAGACTGTCCGTGGTATCTCTTGCTTTTTTCCCTTTTTAGGTAAAGGTAGTTACTCTTTTGACATTCTACTGACAGTTGATATATTGACTAGCTGCTGTAGCAGTTTGCTGACCCTACAAGATCTAATATAATCCATTCAGTGGTCAAGGCTATAATATGATTGAATTACTTCTCTAATAGCATTGAGCGCCAGTAAAGGAGCTACATTTTCGCATTCTCTTCCAAAATAATTGACCAAAGGAGCAAGTTCTTTTCTTTGTTTATCCAATCCTTTCGGTATTTTAGCATAACCTTAACCCTAAGATAGACAGAGAACTTCTATAATACAAACGAAACGCTAGCAAGAGGTAGAATGATGATTATTTGTGTATAACTAGATGACGTGATGGAATAAATTAAAGCCTAGTTGCGACATTTTAAATTTGCTATTTATTAACTTATAGCTATAAGAATTACTGTAAACAATAGTACAAAATGAACATTTTTATTTTTGTGGATTTGCAACTGTTACATCAGATTGACGCCATGTGTTATGTATGAATATGACGTGCAACGCTACTTATTAAGTCATGACGATATAGATTATTCATGAATCAGTGCACATAAGCAATGACGTTTCTACTAGGTTGTCATGTATATAGTTCTAATGCATAGATTATGTACTAACTGATATAACAAAATTGTAGTAGTAATAGAACAAATAATAAGCAAGGCTGCATATAGACTATATGCAATGATAAAGTAGAAAATGTCAACATAGCATTAGTGATTTTCCGCATTGTATTCGTAATGATAGTAAAATACTTGTAATTGCTGTGAGTGATTAGATATTTGTTATTATGAACTTTCTCTTGAGACGTACACCGATTCTTATCGTAAATAGTCTATATTATAAATTCACTGTAAAAGAACGAGTTACAACAAAACGTGATATATTACATATCTTTGTTGTATATTATTATATTATTTATTTATATATCAGTAATTTATAAATACAATATAAACTAATTGTTTCGATATTATGTTTACAGGATTGTGGTATGCTTTTGACATCTGAAGGCAAAGGTAAAGGATGTTATCCTCTGGACGACCATGTTTTATGTAAAAGTTGTAATGCCGAAAGAGTAAAAGCTTTGACAAGCCATATGACAACAGAACTTTAAGACTATTGCTGAAATAATTTTTTTTTTCAACACTTCACAAAAAAAAAACGCAATTTTAGAATTTTGTAGTTAGATTATAATCGCTCAAAATGTTTTTATATGAGATAATTTTGAAAAACTTGTTTAAAACATACGTCACTTAAGAGGGGCTCTATATTTTAAATGATTTATGTTTGCCTAGCCGGACTCTCTTGTCGATCTCACGCGATAAGATAATTTTTTTTTAATTTTTAATATATATTGTCTTTTAATTTTATTTTTTGAAAAATTAATTTATGTATATATTGTCTTTTAATTTTATTTATGTTATTAATAATTAGAAAAATTAATTTATGTTATTAAGGATATTGATTTATTTTTACATAAGTGGGATACAGTATTTTTACTGCTATGATGACGCATATACATTCCTATAATTTACATGTTATTTAAATATGCATTTTTATTTTCGGTACTTTTTATATTCAATACGAACTGTAGAGTATCAGTGCCAATATTTTTATGTGATTTTATATACTTTCAGTGTGATTTTAACTATATATTCAGAAAGCATGTTACAGTAATAAACGTTGCTTAGAAATTTTTAGCATTTTTTAAAATCCTTTTATAAATAATATACATCCCTATATAACAAGGCTGAAAAAGTTACAATCTGCGATGTTCTTTAGAATGTTTTCATTTTGGCAACTTGAAAACGCTGTACCTAGATGACTTACAGCTGTTCATATACATTTGATGACATAACGCAGTACTAATCATCATTAATGCGCACAAATTTGCTGGGTTCCATCGGCGCTCGACATTCTTTATTGTCATAAGTATTTCGTTCATTGCAATGGCTTGAAGGCGACTTTCTAGGTTAAGATTTGAGTGTTTTGTTGAACTGATACAATAAGTGTTTGATATTGCATTGTGTTGATATATTGAAAGAGTTTAATAGTGTATCAAGCAGAAATTCAGATTTCATGAAGAATTTCTGGATGCTTGTATTAAAATAAGTTTCTGGTAAAAGTTGTAGTTTGGCAAAAGCGCCGAATAATCTCCCAATTTTATCGAAATCCTCAACAATGATACTGAAAATTTTAAGTATATCAAACGAAAATTCAACTATTTCAAGAAATTTTTGATTATATATATTCATTTAACAAATCACACTATTATTTAGCACAAACAGGTGTTACGACCATATTCTGGTTTGGAAAAGTTAGAATCTCAATCGAATTGAGAATTGTTAGTATATGGTTTCAATGACAGATACTTGCAAAAATTTAGCTATAACTTGCCTTCATATATACCATTTTCATGATCATTAACAATATCTGACATCGAAAAAACGCTGTCTTGAAAACATTAAAACGTCAATTATTTAGAGTAGATGTTATCTGGTTTCCCTTTCTCGCTTAAGCGAATACCGACAACCAAAGATTTTAGGTCGAACCATGGGCACAAGCGTAATAATTAGTCATGGTCTGCCTATTCCCCTTAAAATCGGCGCCAAGCTATTGGGGGATGTAGAGGCATAGATTATTATTATTCCCAGAATTACATTGATATTGGAATTATGTTGAGACATAGCTTGCAAGTTTATATTAGACGATATCAAAATGTGACGGAGTTAAAGTGCTTGCACTGCAACGTTCAGTGGTATTCTTAAATCTACAACACTATCGATTGTCTAGAAGAAATACAATAAATATGGTGAAATATTTATTGTGAAACCCTTTTGAAAGCATGTTTTTAGTTAAAAATTGCTGGCAGTTGGCAGTACATTAAGACGCGATTAAGTTAGCCTACATAATAGATGTGAAAAAGCTCCTGTACTATGTCTGACGTTATTAAACCTGGTGATTACGTTATTATACAAAGACAACGATATACGAAATTAAATAGAGGTAATATTACATTGGGAACCCTTCCAGTTGAAGTAGATAATATCATTGGTCAAAATATGAAACCATTTTCCAGACGAAACTGAAACAGAGTAGCAAAAAATTGTATACTTTGAAAAAAGTAGAGCAACTAATGAAAATTTCACAATTAAATATTGAATCATCGGGGAAAGAAAATAGAAATATAACAGATGATAGCACTTCTCAAATAATGACTAAAGAATAAATTACAAAACTCAAAGATACATCTTTACATTCTATTAACATTGTCCGACAGTCGAACAACAATTTGAAAACTGAGTATAGTCAAGTAATAAAATACATGAAGAAAAAAGAAAAGAAATATTTTTAATATGAACAATTTCTCAACAAACTTTACAATGTCTTGGACAAATGTTTTACTACCAAAATTTTAGGATTAGGAATAGATGATGTATCAAAACTTTTGACATACAGGAATATTTGCGTCTGATGGAAACTTTTTATCATACGACAGTGGAACCTCTGGACTAATGACAACAGCCAATCTATATTCTACAGGAGCTTAAACTAAAGGATGTCTAATTCACAGGCATCCTGAAAACAAATCTTCAAAAATGCTTTGCTTGCAATGCAATTTCCACAAGAGCAATTAGATAGATGTATTAATGTAAATCTTTATTCTGATTTTATCAAGAAAAAGATAATTATTCGCCTAAATCAAGTACTGGTAAAAATAAGATAGTATTGTAACTAATATTGAAAGCGAATCCCGTGATAATAAAGTAGAAAGTGAAATAATCAGTACAGATAGTAATCAAAAGGATTCTAAATTTGTACAGCGAAAAATTAAAAATCACTGAAAAGACTTGTACTTCTAATCAACACAAAACAAATGATTTAAATTTAATAAAAGCTGATATAAAACGTAAATTATTATCTGATAATAATGAAAGCAAATCAAAAAAGTCATGTTGACAATGTGACAATGAAAATGCATGTAGAATATTAGAAAATGAAGTCGATGGCTTAATAGTAACTTGTCAAAAACATCCAGTAAATATAGTTAAGGAATTGGTATACTTTTTAAAAGCATCCAGAGTATTTGTAGTTTTTAATTTAATGAAAGGATATTTGGAAGAATTATATGTTTACTTGGAAAATGCATGTGATTTTGTATCTTTACTACTTTATAGCAACTTCTTGAAAAATTATCAAGTTTTATCAGAAAGAGGTCACCCAGGAGTTATATGACAAGTGGTGGTTATATTTTAGCTTGTTTTAAGTTAGACTAATTTAAATTATAGCTTGTCATTGTATTCTGAAAATATATTAAGTGCTAATAATTATTCAAATTTATACCTGTTTATTAGCGAAAGCCCTTTCAAGTAAAATGTGAATGTTTTGAATTAGAATTAAAATTTTAAGTACACATTGTAATTTTTCTAGTGCAAATTAATGTAATATTATCGTATTGGTATTTAATTTTGGTGTATAATTTACCAAATAGAACGTTTTACAAAAACTTATATTCACAATCAAAAACAATTTATATAAAATTTATTTAAAAATTTTCACTTGAGTGAAAAATTCTTATATTATCTCGTTTTATGAAGTCATCAACATTCTATCTGTTCTTGTAATAATCCGTACTGTTTTTAGAATAACAGTTCTACAACGACAGCTCCCTCGGCCAAACCGTGAACTCTTCTTATCACTAAATCTCCAATTTCTGATAGAATTTAGTTTCTTTCAATATTTCGTCGCCGCCTATAGAATCTCTGACAAGATGGTTTGGTGTATGTCCTGAAACCACATTTAATTTCGGGGTATACGAGTCATTGCTTGATACTATCTGAAAATGTAAAACAAAGGAGCTTATTTGTATCGTATGTGTTGTCTAGTTGTTCGAACAATTGCAATCTAGATTTACAAGTTTAGAGGGCTAAGCTGTATTGTATTATTATGCACTAAGTGACTTCGATTTCATATATATATATATATATATATATATATATATTTCTTTATTATGTATTTCTCTACGACTAAACCGACACATCAAATTTTTTGCTGATATTCATTGTAAAGGTGGACTAATATTTATGTGTCAGCATCTCACTAGTTAGATATTTATGCATAAAATAATCTTGATATGTATTATGCGAAAAATAATAATTTTGGAAGACTTTTGTATCTAAAGAAACAGTTTTCAAACATTTTTCCTATTTTGTCAGTGGTACATAGTCTTCTTTTGAGGGCATGGACTAGTATTTTTCAATAAGCATAACATTATAATCGTAGCAGCATTGCAATACAAATGTCAAATCTTAGCTATGTTGTATATTGTGACATTAATGTAGGGAGATACTGGCTGAGCAATCTCAAGTATCTATAGGAAGAACAAAAATTAAATTGTTAGCATTGACTAGTTGATATGGATTTGTTGAATATTGAAAATAATTTGACAGCTCTTATAAATGAAAAACTGAATGTTGGTATGCAACAAAGAAAGAAAAGATTTCATATTTTTGTAATATTTATTGCAACACAAAATTACCATAAACTGTATTTTAAAACAATTTATAAATACTATTTAAAATAAACAGGTACATAAATATTGTTGCAGAATTATAACAAGTGTTCAAAATCACCACCACGAACCTATAAACATAAGTCAACTTACCTCCTCATATTGGCAAAAACATTTTATAATACATTGAGTGTTCTAATTCCGCCCAAAGTATGCAGTATGTTGCTCAAGACTTAGTCTTTCAAGTACCTAAATAAAAAGAAATCTAGTAGAGGCAAATCTAGAGGATTTGCTATCTAGCATCCTCTGTTAATTAATCTTTCATCAAAAAATTTTCTTAAATAATTTAAATTAGCATATGCTGTATAGTACTATCTTATTGGAAGTAACTGTCATGCAATTCTTCATTCAGAATATCAATAAAATATGTTAATTGTGTCATAAAAGATTACTGATCCCACAATGCGCCTGCGTAACAAAGCAACCCAAACTTAAAACTTTACAAGATACAAACTTGTTTCTGTGAACACGTGCATTCTCAGATAACCATATGTAATAATTTTGACTGACATATCCAGATAAGTAGAACTAAGCCTCATCCCAGAAGAAACTCTTATCTAACTTCTCATCATTGTCAAATACATTGCTAAACCAATTACAACATTCTTTTTGAGCATAAAATTATAAGCATGCAAATTGTTGGTGGACCAATATTTTATTTTTTATTTAAATTCAATGTGTTTCTTAAGTATTGTATGAGCACTACCAAAGGACACATATAACAAATATTTGTTATTTATTTGCATGTTTTGTTTACCTATCTGTTTATGCAGATAATTTTCTTAATGATTTTCTTGGACTAGCTTCAATTTTATTACATATAATTGCCAAAGTATCTCCAATCAAAAAGCAATTGTATTCTCTCGTTAATGTTTTGATAGGTTGTCTGTTTCGATAAATTGTTCTACGAACCCATTTTTATGCTTGACGAACGTGTCATAAATATTTTTTCCTTGGAATATCTAGCTGTAAATTGATTTATGCAGGATTGAAGAGAGTATGTCCACTATCCATCTCGATTTTGCGACCTATGAAAATGAACCACTAATATAAATTTATCCTGATGTACAGTGAATGGTATGCCATTATACCTGTGAAAAAACAATGATGACACTGGTGTTAAAATGTGTTAATTGTTGCTGTTTATTTACTATTAAATTTAATATACAGTGCTGATAATATATTGATAAGTACAGGTGATCAATAATGAATGAAACTAAAAAATTGGAAAAAATAGAAGTAAATAATGAGGTATAAAATGATTGCAAAAATAAACAAACTGCATAGTCAAGGTTGGTAACTATAAGTTATCAAACTACCTTAGTTTATGGACTTTCATGATACATCTACAGGGCATATGAGATTGCTCATCCCATATATGATTCAAGAATATATAGAAATTATTGATTGATGAATTCAAAGCATGATCAACCCTTATTTTTGCAAATTATGACGGAAATTGTATTACTGTTAGTAGTAATAGCAGTGTAGGGATATGCTAACAAATTATCTTTGGCCAGAACTAATAAATGTTGATGTAAACATCGATATATTTCAACAAGATGGTGCAGTTGGCAATTTTCTGGATACGTTATTTTGAAAAATAGTTACGTAAACTATGGAGTTATGTGAAATCGACGATTCACAAAAATAACTCACAATTCCTGATATTAAATGCGACTTTTATCTGTGATAAAGATGATTGTAAAGCATGGACTCAAAGAAGAAAACTGAAACAATGCTGATCAGTTTTAAAAGTTTCAAGGAAACTTTATATAGTTGACTGCCAAAATATGGTAGCTTAGACACACAGTAGATTGTTTTTTTCTTTACGATAAATTTCTGTTTATTTGTGCAGCTAAATATATGGTGCATCTATCTTAAGTTCAAAATCAGTAGGTAAAGTTTCATTGAAATAAACTTAATGCTTTCAGAATTTTAAAATTATACTTTAACAGTAAAAAAGACAACATAATGTGGAATGTTTTCTAAATTAGTTAAAGTTTAAGTGACTACATGATAGTTCACTTTTTTTTAATATATATGGCCAACAGAGATATATAAATAAATTTGCAGGACAAATCTAAAGTATAGAAATAGTTAGAAATATTTTCTAGATACATTGTTTAAGTATTTCAGTCAAACATCTAGTAAGGTGTTTCTACTATGTATAAATACTATAAGAATGAATATTTTAGTAAATATACAGGTGCTCTTGAAACAAGGGAACTATATTGCAAATGGTTAAATGACTATTAAGTGTTTTTTTTCGCTTAATTGCAAACTACTGTAACTTAACACTTTATGTTAAACAAACAAATAAATACTAAACTATATATGTATTTCAATTGTGATATTGTCGTCTTCAATTTAAATTCAAAGTATAAAATAATGGACCTGTAATGTTATTCCCATCTTAATGATTTGAAGAATTCCTATCAGGTAAATCGAAGTAAGGATTTTTGGAATAAATTGTCTACTTTTAAAGGTTTTTAGCACTGATCTTAAAGATGCAAATTCCTATAATAATTAAAAAAAGTAAATACATTTTCAAAAATGTAAACCTGTAGTGTTGATTTCACAGGACACATTTTTCAACTTTTATTGTCTAAAAACATGTTAAATTTGTAGTCTTTTGATGTTTCAATATAAGCTGGAAAACTTTTTTAAATACAACTTGTTGCTTCAAATTTTTGAAATCTCTTTGAATTTAATCACACTCCAATATGTATGTAAGCTTCTAAAAATAAGAACTTAAACTATTAAATCACATTTCACAACACAATGCCTACACTCACTTTAAATCTATAAGGGTAGAAAAATCTTGATTTATTGAAAAAAAAATATACTAGAATATCGGCAGATCTGTTTGATTTAAATATTGTTTTACTCTGTATTGGCAATCTATATTTCGCTTGTGAAACTGGTAACTGGTCGAGAATACACTTATCTGTTTGTTGTTTAACTTAAAATTTTATGTTTGATTCCATTTATAATTACAATGTTGCACTTTAGAGAGTAATATTTTTTATCAGATGAATATCAGGTGAAAAATAAAAGTAATTACTACAAAACTTTGACAATGTTGACATGAAAAATAATCATAACAATCTAACGTCAAAGTAATTTGAGTGTGTAAAAGTAGATGGGGGTAATAAAATTTTGAAATAAATATTAATTTATCGAAATAAACGATAGAAAAGTAGTATATATTTTTTCAAATATACGTATATGTATTTTTTTTATGTTAACACTATCTTTGAATTAATTAAGTGATGAACGTTAAACAAATAATCTTGTTTATAAGGTGGCAGAGGTCGCTTCGGAGCTTCAATTCATTCACGTAGGTATTGGGATTTGTAAAGAAGAAAGACCGAAAAACGACAGCAAAATGGCGGACTAAATCAATAAATGCAATAACTTATATTTTGAGTCTATTTTGGACTATTTTCGGACAATTTAAGAGACAAGAAAGTGTGATATTCGTGTGTATTAAGTGCTTTGTGTCCAATGAATCGAGTGCAGTGTTTTTTATGTCTCCCACGTTCAACACATTGACTGTTTTAATATCATTAATATGTAACTATTGTTTTAAAACTGGTAAGTAACTTGAAATAATGATCTAATTTAACACTTTTGTTAAAATAACACATTCAGTTTGTATTTTTTGTATTTACCATTGAGCGACCCCGTAACATTTAATTACACTTAATTATACAGATTGACAAGTTAATTGGTAATGTATACATATTAAGAGCGTGGTGGGGGTATGTATATAATTTATTAGTGTATATTATCATCATCCATTCAAAGATAAATATTTATATAGTGCCGAAATGGAATGGTTGGTTTTCTTTTATGTTTGTTGTTTTAGTATGAAGTATTTTTATTTTTTAGAGTCAGTCAATTGTTGCGTAAAAACGAACAAGAAAAATAAATAAAACCAAAATTATTTTCGTAGGGTGATGATAATTTATTCTAACAGCTTTAGATAACCATGAGTGTGTTATATTTTTAAAATAATCAAGTAGTTCGTGCTTTGCTAATTAATTCCTGTCGTAGTCACTTGTTCACAGTCAACCTTTTACAAATGTCCAAAGCGTTCCTTGTAATTCTTTGATCTTGGGAGTTTAGCCATTTACTTGTTTTTGGAGGGGCTTTAATGTGCAAATTTAATAAGTGTTTATGACCTACGGGCTTATATATTTTAGTAACGATTGTATCGTTAATATCGAATGTTCGCTTCTACCTAATATTAAATTTAATAATGATCTTTTCGAGGTTGCTATTTTATTGTTCGGTTTTTATGAGCATCGTTCTGGGATGTTTATTGGTTTCCTAATAATATATGTATGTAAGTTTAATGGAAAGTTATTTATTTGCTTAATTATCAGAATGCGCATTGCCATTAATTAGAATTTATAAAAGCTGAATAATTTTTAGACATTATATTTACTTTGATATGTTAAATATTTGTATATGTGAGTATTTGTAGACGCTGACTTTTACTGGTTTGTATGTCCGTGCTAGTTGAACACTACATAATATTATGATTTCGATCTCAACGTTAGTTATTTTTTTACTTTATTTTTGGAAATTGATACTGTACTCCATAAAATTAAAAATTTTAAAGATTTTATTGTTTTAAATAAACAAAGATCTGCAGAATATATGCGTACATTATGTTAATCTGTAAAACGCGAAATAGACTTTTGCATGTCATAAAATGAAAAGCTATTATTTTAAAACAGGGCTTTTATATATTTTGTTTTCCGTCGGAGCGGTGTTGATATATTAAAAAAATCCAAAGTTTGTAGTGTTACTTATTTAAAAAAACCTATTATTTGATTACTCAATTATATTTTTTATTCATATATATTGATAAATATTAATTTTAATGAACATCAGTATTCCAATTTTAAGTTATAAAAAAGTTTTCATTTGTATGATTACGAAAACAACTTGTGAAAACCTGCCTTTATACATTAAGTGGCGTCACGTGAAATTTTATTATTAACATTCTATATACCAAAAAATACAATTATATTATATATGTAATTATTATACATATTTATTTCTTATGTTCTTAGCTAATTAATTGTCGATATAAATAAAAATGTTAATTCTTAGTAAGAAGCTAGACATTTTTTTGTTAGATTGCAACGGGGTTGAATGCTTAGATCGACTAGTAATAATAACCCACATTAATAATTAATAGTGGGGTTTGTTATATCGAATGTTTGTCGGCCCTTTTCTAAATATATATCAGTAATAGCATAATATAATAAAATAGACATTATATTTATTTTGTATTCTATATTTTAGTTAAAATAGAAATGTATGAAAATTCTATATTCTTAACAAAAAATTGTCACTGGTTGCCATTACCTTCTTTTCTTTACATACATGCAAGCTATTACTGTATAGTTGTTACTGCAATTTAAATTATTATTGGCAAAGTACAAGTTACAATTGCTTTAGGTCTTTTTATATTTTTTTTCTATGATGAATTAAATTAACCAAACTTTTAATATCAAATTTATTTACACTAAAATTCAAACTTATAGAAACGTTCAAAAGTATTTTTTCAACATTACAATGGCGTTCAATTTATAAAAAAGAATGTATACCCATTTTCAGACGCGTGAACAACGAAGCGTCAAAAATAATATCGACCACACCTCGAAACTATGAGGAATACTGTACTGCCAAGGATAGTCATGAAAATCTTATAAATTTGAAGATTATCTTGTCATTGGAGTCTAATATTTTTGGGTTATTTGCCTCTTTTTTTACTTTTTTTTCTTTAATGTTATGATTTTTAATTGTGTATTTTTAGTTTCTATGTATTGTATATTAATCCTTAATTAGCTTTTTTCTTTTGATTCAAATCAGCATTCACATTCATTATTATATTTGTAATTTTGAAGTCTGTTATCAGTCTATTATCATAGTTTGAAAGCAGGTGCAAATTTCGCCAAAATGTAAAGAAACTAAGTGTATGGCAAAATAAAATTCGTATTTTAAATAACATTATTGAAAGACGTACTAGATCAATACTTCCTAGGAATCTTAAAGTACAGGTAAATTTCAGAGTAAATCGTTTTAAGGAATTGTTATCTTGAAGAGTGTTTATGAAGGAGATTAAATATAATAAACTAGCTTCGGTCGGACAATGTGGTACTATTTAAGTAATAGTTACATTTAGGAATAGGTTCTACAAAGGGTATTAGGAAAGTTTTGCAATGGAGCTTTGTTTATTTAATTTTTTCAAAGTAATTTCCTCTACACTCAATACACCTCTCCATCCTCCGAAGCCAATCTTTAAACCAGTTTTGCCAAGTTTCACTAGGGAGTACAGCACACTCGTTGTCCCAAGACCGCAGAAGGTCCTCATCACTGGAAAATCGCCTACTTCATTTTCACATGCGGGAACAGTGCAAAGTCGCAGGGAGCAAGATCTGGACTGTAGGGAGGGTGCTCGCGAAGTTTCAATCCTGTCGTGGTCAACTATTCGGTGCAGGCTTTGGCGCGGTGAGCTGGAGCATTATCGTGATGGAGGAACCAGGTGTCCATTCTTGCCTTTGGCCGCAGGTTCTTGGTAGATCCAATGACTAGGCAGACACTGTTCAGTATACCACTTAGCTGTGACTGTCTACTGTGTGTCCAAAACGACGCGTTCCACAATTCTACTCGATTTGAAAAATACAGCTATCATTTTCTTTACAGATCGGGATTTTCTGACAACTACGGGTGTGTCCTCATCATCAAAGATCCAAACTTTGTTTTGAGTTTTGGTCGGCACATCGTAATAGTACAGGCAAGTTTCGTTACCTGTCACGATGTTGTTCACATACCGAGATTGTCCCTTATTAAACATTTTTAGCGTCTCCCGGCACCAAGTCACACGTCGTGTCATCTGCTCTCCAGTCAGTCGATGCGGCACCCAGAGAGAACTAAGTTTCTTCACGTGCAAATGATCATGCAGAATCGAACAAATTGCTGGTCCTTTTAGGCCTGAACTACCCTCTAACTGTTGGTAGGTCACTCGCCTGTCCTCTCCAAGAATTTTCCTCACAGTAGTAACGTTTTCCTCCATAACTGACGTTCGTGGCGTTCTCGGCCTCTCAGCATCCTCCACAGTTAAATTTCGCCTTTGAAATTCTCTATACTACCTGAATATCGTTGTACGATATGGACAAACATCACTTAGTGCAAGAGTCATTTCTTCGAAGCACTGGTCTATATTTAAACCACGCACAAAATTATAACAAAAACTGCAAAACTAGCAAAACTGCCCTTATCTCATTTCGTGACCACGATGCCATCGCAAGCACTTTACACTCTCACTGCTAATGAATAAATGAGCCCATCGACTTGGCGCGGCGGCTACTATGCACGTTTGGACATGTCTCAACATGCAGCAACAAGCAGTTTCCTACGATTCATTGTTGCGTCATATTGCAAAACTTTCCTAGTACCCTTTGTATATTAGTGTATCAGTTATCAATATACATCTTTTTGTTTTAATCAGCGCCTAAGTATAAAGTTTGTATTAAAATTAAATGTAATATTGTGAAAGTCGAATACCAATGCATTAACTGTAAAGCAACGTTCTATCTTATATAATACCCTAAAAATAGTTATCTAGAAAGGGCTGTTGTAAGTAAATTGGGGATTTTGTTTGTAAGTTGCGGATTTGACCAAAATTCGTGTATTATACTGTGATTCGAGGAAAAGAAAGTTGAAAGTTTAGTGATCGTAGACGAATGAAGCAAACAGCCACAAAGGAAGAATATTGCCCAAAGCAATTTATAGTGACAGTGATCGATAATTTACGACACTAGGCGTCTTAGTATTCAAAGAACAAAAGTGTCTGTTTTAACAGTGAAAAGGTACTTATTGGCTGTGGGCTTAAGGAAATGCGATACGTTGAAACAGCCGCTAAAAAGATTGGTGTGGACAAGGCCACGTACATACTGGACCTTGGATGAATGGATAAAAAGGTTTATGGACCAATAAGCCTAAATTTGAATTATTCCGTTTGAAGCGCATTTTTCGATCGTAGTCAGCCAGGTGCACTCCATAAGGGATCTTGCACAAGTCCTACAATACAACACGGAAGTGAAAATGTTATGTTTCCAAATTGTTTTGTTGGGCCAACAGCGGATGATTCGGTAAAATTTACTTGTGCAGCGTGAGAAAATTATATTTGGAAATTCTAAGTGACGTAGGGTCATCAGAAAATTGAATTAACACTTAAACGTTTGTATTCCAAGACAATGGTTCCAAACATTCAATAGGGTTTCATTTTCTAAAGGAGAAAGCAGTAAAATAAATAATAGTACTATCTGTTTAGATTGAAAAGCTTACGATCAACATCTAATGCTAAGTAGTTTTGGGCTAATTTTCAAGAGACTTGGCAACACATTGAGACCACCCATTTAAAGAAATTATTAAGAATATTTAGCGTTTGCAAAGGTCATGAGAGAATCTATCGACGAGAATAAATTATATATTAGAACTTCAATAGCGTGTATTGAAAACATAAATATAATTTCTTATTTATTTTATATATTCTTTATAAACGTCAGTGGAAAATGTAGACAAAAACTTGCGATATAGGTATATAAATCGTTGAAAATTTCTTCTAAATGTTATGACGGTAGCGTAGGTATATGAATAAATGTTCATAGTGACCTATGTATCATTGCTTGATTTTTGTTTTTGTCATTCTTCTCTATAATTTAATTTCTTTTACATGATTTTACACTGAATTCTCACATGCGTCTCATGCAGAACTTCCGTTATGACGTTTTATTTTTAATTCGTATTTTTTTACATCTGGGTAGATAACGATTGCTCAATGAACAGGTATACACTACCGGTCATATTTATTTGCCCACCCTTAGTTTTAGCCAAAATTATTAAACTATTAAATGTGTACTGAAAATTTATTTATTGTACCAATACAATAGTGTAAAATAAACATAAAATAGTTACATTTTTCTTATATAAAAACTTTATCATTAATTATTATTATTGGGTCTGGGAAAAAGTTCGTGGCGTTTTTTCAGTAAAATTCAACTGGTCCCCGCATGGCGCGTGGACGAATTCATTTAAACCGAATATGCTCCATTATTATCGACAATGTTTCGCCATTTTTTTGGTAGATCCATGATCCCATCGGTGAAAAACTTCTGTGGTTTCTGGTCGAAAAACTGAATCAAGTAGTTTTCACAGGCTTCTTTTGAAACCAACTTAATTCCATTGAGAGAGTTCTGCAGAGATCGAAACAGATGATAGTCAGAGGGTGCTATATCCGGACTGTAAGGTGGGTGCATCAAAACTTCCCAACCAAACTCTCTCAAATTTTGACGGGCCATCAAAGAAGTGTGTGGTCGGGCGTTGTCATGATGGAAGACAACACCTTTCCTATTAATCAATTCGGGCCGTTTTCTTTCAATCGCCTGGCGTAATCTCTCTAGTTGTGCACAGTAGAGTTGAGAATCAATCGTCTGACCAGTTGGAAGTAGCTCGTAGTGGACGATTCCCCTCCAGTCCCACCATACACACAGCATCACTTTTTTTGGCGTCAATGTTGGCTTAGCGAACGCTTGTGACGGCTCACCATCCTTTATCCACGATCTTTTACGCTTCCGATTATCGTACGTAATCCATTTTTCATCTCCGGTTATTAAACGTTTCAGAAACGGCTCGATTTCATTCCGTTTCAGCAGCGCATCGCAGATGTTAATTCGGTCAATCATGTTTTTCACGCTCAGCTCATGAGGAACCCATACGTCAAGCTTTTTTTGTAACCAGCTTTGTGTAAATGGTTCAAAACAGTTTTGTGGTCAATGCCTAGCCCCATGCCAATATCGACACTGCTGATATGCTTATCTTGTTGGACTTTTTCAAGAATTTCATCAGATTTTTCAGTGATTGGACGACCGCAGCGTGACTCATCTTTCACATTGAAATTTCCAGAACGAAAGCGAGCGAACCATTTCCGCGCAACAGATTTCGATAAAGTACCTTCACCGTACACAGCACAAATTTTATCACAAGCCTGCGCAGCGTTCTTCCCCTTATCATAATAATATTGCAGAATATAGCGAAATTTCTCATTATTCTTCTCCATTTTCAAGTGCGAATAACTTTCCAACCACTGCACCGATTACAATGTTTCTACGCTCAAACTAACGTTCGGAAGGTCATCTAAAAAACGAGCCCTCGGTGGTGTCGCTGTGACTTGTTGTTCTTTAGTTATCGGCAACCAATGCCATCTATCGGGAAAAACGCCACGAACTTTTTCCCAGACCCAATATATTTTGCTCTCATCAATGTGCCCACCTTTATTTTTGATAATTGCGGCACATAACCGCGGCATCCTTTCAATTAATTTTTGCAGTATATCTTCTGTAATTTGTGCCCAGGCTTCTTGAAGTTGTTCCCACAATACAGTGGTGGATGATAGAGCACGTTCTCGAACCTTCCGGTCCAATTCTTCCCAAAGAAGCTCTATTGGGTTCAGATCAGGACTTTTAGCTGGCCATACCATTATAGAGATTTACCCTTGCTCTTCTAGTTGACGCAAGCAATCGCCACACAATCTAGATGTGTGTTTCGGATCGTTGTCCTGTTGAAATACAAAGTTTTCGCCAAGAATCCTTAGTCTTGAAGGAACAGCGTTATTTCCTAAAATTTCCTTGTAGCCTTCTTTTCTTAGGATTCCCTCAATTTTGCCGAAATCGCCTACAGATCTTCTACCAAAACACCCCCAAATCATTACTGAACTTCCTCCATGTTTTACGGTAGGCGCAATACATTCTGGCAGTACTCTTTCTCCTGCGGATCTTACGAATATTCGCCTTTTACTACCGAAAAGTTCAAACTTCGATTCGTCTGTCCACAACACATTATTCCACTGATCAATCGTCCAATTCTTATGTTCTTTAGCCCAATTTAGTCGTTTTATCTTGTTTTGCTTTCGTAGTAGTGGTTTTCGCAGAGCAATTCTTCCGTATAAACCCGCTTGCCTTAACCTTCTTTGTACCGTGGACACACTAATTGGTTTAGCACGCGCTCTATTCGTTTGAGCAGCAATTTCTGGTGCTGTTTTTCGTCTATCGCGTCTACTTATCCGTATTAGATGCCGGTCATCTGCAGATGTCGTCGCTTTGCGTCGTCCAGATCTTCTTTTGTTGGAAAATGTACCACTTTCTTCAAATTGTTTAACGTTATAATCAACGGTTCTGCGATTTAATCGTAATTCTTTTGCAATTTCGCGATTACTTTTACCCGTACGATGATGATAAGCAATTATCATAGCACGCACTTCAACAGATAATTCCTTCGTCTTCGGCATTGCATTAAAATATTCACAATAACTCTATTTCACTGTTTTCGCAACAAAAGATGAAGGATGACTGACATCAAATTTATTTTCCTTTTTGAATAACACAGCCTTATATTGTAATTAGTTAGTACAATAACACAATATTGGTAATACCTTTCGGAAATGCAGGTAAAACTGTTAATACTGTAGGGATTAGCCTATATAATATTTATGGTATTTTTCCAATTTATGACACCTTTACAATATATCATAAACAATTTAAGATTTTCGTAGAAATTCATATGGAATTACTTTTACTAATAATATTGTTAAATAATTATAATACAGATTTTTCGAAAGATAATCCGTATTTCAGGAAACACATAAAATTGGGGTGGTGTATATACAAAGGGTACTAGGAAAGTTTTGCAATACAGCTTTGTTTATTCAAATTTTTTAAAGTAATTTCCTCTACACTCAATACACCTCTCCATTCTCCGAAACCAATCTTTAAACCAGTTCTGCCATGTTTCACTAGGGAGTAAAGCACACTCGTTGTCCCAAGCCCGCAGAAGGTCCTCATCACTGGAAAACTGCCTTCCTTTTAGCTTCATTTTCATATGCGGGAATAGTGTAAAGTCGCAGGGAGCAAGATCTGGACTGTAGGGACGGTGGTCGAGAAGTTTCTTTCCTGTCGTGATCAAATATTCGGTGCAGGCTTTGGCGTGGCGAGTCCATTCTTGGCTTTGGCCGCAGGTTTTTCATAGATCCAATGAATTTAGGCAGGTACCGTTCAGTATACCACTTAACTGTGACTGTCTTCTGTGTGTTCAAAACGACCCGTTCCACAATTACACTCGATTTGAAAAATACAGCTATCATTTTCTTTACAGATCGGGATTTTCTGACAACTACTGGTGTGTAGACCCAAACTTTATTTTGAGCTTTGGTCGGCACATCGTAATAGTACAGCCAAGTCCCGTCACCTGTTACAATGTTGTTCACACACCGAGATTGTCCCTTGTTAAACATATTTAGCATCCTCCGGCACCAAGTCACACGTCGTGTCATCTGCTCTTCAGTCGATGCAGTACCCAGAGAGAACAAAGTTTCTTCACGTGCAAATGATCATGCAGAATCGAACGAATTGCTGGTGCATTTAGACCTGAAGTACCCTCGATTTATTGGTAGGTCACTCGCCTGTCCTCGCCAAGCATTTTCCTCACAGTAGTAACGTTTTCCTCCATAACTGACGTTCGTGGCCTTCCCGGCCTCTCAGCATCCTCCGCAGTTAAATTTCTCCTTTGAAATTCTCTATACCACTTGAATATCGTTGTGCGATGTGGACGAACATCATCTAGTGCAAGAGTCATTTCTTCGAAGCACTGGTCTATGCAGCAACAAGCAGCTTTTTACAATTCATTGTTGCGTCATATTGCAAAACTTTCCTAGTACCCTTTTAGTGTTTCGATGACGATGACAACTCCGTGAATAAGAAATAAATTTCTATCGCTATAAGTATCGAAAACATTTCGTTAAAGGTTCGGGCAGTCCATATACATGAGCCAGATGGTTATGGTACAAAGTAGTATTTATATACCTGATAATATCGCCCTACCTCAAATGTAATTTATTCCTTGTTTCATCTTCGCATTTTTAGTAATATTTTCAGTGCGACTTCAATGTTTTAAATTATGTGTTATAGTAAATGTTAACTTTGGATGTTCCTTTTAGATTTCTTTAGGAAACATATTGCTTAAAGATATCACATTTCTGCTTTGATTTTATAGGAAGTCGTTAAATTTTTGTCATTTATGTTTGTTTTCGAAGTAATGAATTTATGTTACTTTCACAAAATAGTATCGTGTTAATTCTTCGCATTTAAAAGGTAGATAGTCATGTCCATTATTTTTGTAAAGCTTATAATGTCAGGCTTCGCAATGAAACATTTTATATGTATCCTTTGGTGTTTGCAAATTGGGCATAGTTTCTGTTGTTTTTTCTAATAGAAATTCTTTTGTGTGTTTTCTCAGTAATCTATTAGTTTGTAACTAATTATCGCTATATTGATATGTGTAAGAAATGGTGTGGTAGAGATTGGTCCAATGACAAATTCTCTATCGTAAATATCTGAAAAATGAAACAATGTTTTCATCTTACATAATTAGCATTCTATAAATAAGTAGTTTATTTAGAGATGTTGCAGATCATGCTCATCACTACACTGCACTATTAATTGAGAATCGTTGTATTTGATATAAATCTCTTCATTATGACATCTGTGTTGAATTTCAATGCCGTATTACATATCTGAATTCCATATGACTATATTATTTTTGAATATATGGTAGTGTTATAAACAAGTAGTTTATTGCGAAGAGACAACTTTACTAAGTATATTTATCTTCGGCCTAAGAAAATGTTATCCTACTTCTTGGCTCAGTATACGTCACTATTATGAGTTTTATAAAATTTTTAATTTGATTTTATGTGTCACTAGAAACTTAACCACTTGTTATATTGTCAATAAATTGTTTGCTTTTAATTTAACTGCTTCAGTATGTTTTGCTTCTTTTTTTCTATTATCGTAGCATTTCTAGGTTGGCTTTGCTTTTACTATGGTTTTCCATTATTTTTAATTAGATTTAAGTAGATTATGAAAAAAATGTTCGTGTCAGTGTTTAAATAAATTAATAAAATGTATTTTTAAATAACATCACACCAACTGCTTTATGCCACCAATCATAAAACAAAGCACGTACAATAACACTGTATTTTACAAAAATGTTTTTCTAAGAAGATGAAGTGCAGAGTAAGAGGTTGAAAAGGTATTAAGACCAACGAATAAATTTTGGATAATTACTATTGAAAGGAAAAAAAGTAAGATGATTATAATCGTGCTTTTATGATCATTTAGTTTCTAGGAACTTGTTACTTAGAGGAGACACTTTGGATAAGTGAGTTCCTATAATACTTTAATTGTAATTAAAAAATTATAAAAACACGCATACATATAAGTAATTATGAAGTATTAAATTGGGAAATAAACTTTTATCTTTATCCAGGCTATAAAAATTGTCAGATTTCAAATTAATTAAAAATTATTCTCTCCAATAGTAACAGCACAAGGTGATAGCAGTCAGCAGTGTCAGACATAATTAAATTAATTTTATAGTACCTTACTGTTATAATTTTATTGCGTAGAACTAAATTTATTACCCATTTTCAAAATTAATAATTATAAAATTTGCATTTCAAAATAGATGTTTTATTTTAAGAATGGCGTTTTAGATTTCGCATAAATTAGCTTTTAATGTTGCCTTTTTCACATCGAATAGGCTGCATATTTATAGGTGTTGGAACTAATAATTTGTTTTCCAAATAAATGCCGAATATTAATAATACCTTAAAAAATATTTTCAGATGTAAGATAACTCGTTTTCATAATCCGCATTTGACCAAAATGTTATTGTTTTATACAAAATGAAGGCTATAATCCCGCAATAATTTAATCCTATATATGCATGCGATTATAAAATTACTAACGCAGCAAAAATGTATTGATATTAAGATATTATATCTGGATCTTTATTATCAGCTATTACAGTATTTTTTTAAATACTCTACGTTAATATTATAGGATTTGGGTTATCTCAGGATACACAAATTGTAACTTTAGTTATTAAAATGAATAAAGATTACATAAGTATACTAAATAACATTAATAACAAATAATACAGTTAAATATTGTTGGAGACTGATTAATTGAATTAATCAAAAAAAAGCAAAAAGCCCCTTACCACATCAATGTTCGTACTCTATACGATTTCGACAACTAAGTTGTCATCATTATCACATTGTTAACCACAGTGTCATACCTAGATTCGCGGTAATGCTTACACAAAAAAAATTCCGCACTTATTCCACTGAAACCAACACACTGTGTTTTGGTTTTGGCCAACATGTGGAAGGCGTTTTTTTGCTTAAATAATTCAGTTTGAATTATTATTTATAAAATTTAGCAAACGTTGTAAGGTGTCCAATTTAAAGGTGATTATGTTCATAAAAAATTAAAATCGAAAAACATGAAAATGGTATACACTAGTGAAAAATAGAAAAATCATAAAAAATGCAATATGTTTTGTGAAACTATAATATGTATATTAAAATAAAAATATATTTAAAATAAATTCGATTTTTTTAAGAATATGGTAATATAGTAAATATTATGTAATCATACTGTATTGTTCTATTTTAGTTTCGGTAAAATATTCACCATCCACTTTTCGCTTTAGCACAACAAATATAAATTTTTAATAGACGTCGGGCGAAATTTCGCTTCAAGCATTTTCAAGGTGATACCAAAGTTATTTTGGTGGCTGACTCTTCCCTTATTGTTTTCCCAAACCATCTCACAGTAGTTCAATGAGATAGATATTGAGAAATCGTGGAGATCAAATATTTCTTACAAGTATTCCCTCTTCTTGACGATAATCTCTGCAGAGTTTGGATATACGCTTAAGGTTATTATCTTAAATGCCTAACCTCTAATTAGTCATAATTATTAATTAATCATTACGTGTACCTTCAATATAATTTTATAGTTTCTTTTTAGTAGAAGATGAAATTACTTCCATGTTCAGTTGCCAGAACAACTCATCAGTTGGTCCACTCGAAGGTGCACTGTGTACTACTAAACGCTTTAAAGTTATTAGGTTATTAGTTTCCAATACACTTGTTCACACCAATTCCGCCTTGATAATATCTTCGTGGCTTTAATTTCGGATGGCAATTTAGTTTTTTAATCACGGCAAAAACGCTGGTATGTGTCTTAATTATTCTAATAATTTTTTTATTGGTAATTCTTCGTTCACATACGTTGAACAATGTGTAGGAGTGCCTTTTATCTCTTAACTTGAAATGATACGTTGCGTTTTTGGATTTGTCTTTATTTTTATTTTGGAATGAGCGTTTACTAATTCAAATTAATGTATGAAGTTTTTGGGTACCTAAAGAACTTAATTCTTAGAACTGTTGTAATATAATATTAATAATCAGCTTAAATAGAGATTTTTGTAAAGAGATTGTGAAAGAAGTTGAAAATACTTATTATTATTATTGCTATTATAAAATTTGGTAACTTAGCATACACGCATTTATATAGTTGTTGGATTATTTCCCAGAAATTTACCAATAGCTTAACAGATGTGGTATATTTTATTATTGAAATTCAAGATAACTCTTGAATTAAAGTCAATGAGATGTCAAAAAGATGAAAATTGGTTTGTTATTTATAACAATCTGATCAGCGGGGCATTCATGTTTCAACAAAATAATGACATCGTTCAAGGACATAATTAAACTACTCAAGAACTTTCCTCAACAGAAAAACTATATAAAAAGTTCAATTCCCATAAATCTACTTTGAAATAAGTCCCGAATTTATGGAACTTTATAGTAGACATTAGAAAATGTTTAATTTGCAAATAATTATATTTTACACGGATTTTTAATTATTTTTTTAAACCATATTTTATCGAATAGTTTTAATAAAGTGTACGTAAAACAAACTCCATTGGATTTACAATGCGCCACCATGATGATTTATACTGTACGTCCATAGTTTGTGGATTCCAGGTGTACCGGAAAGTCATTACTGGTTTTTTTTCGTAAAAAAGATCTACAGAATTTTCAAAAAACTGGAAAAATTTATTTATTCAAAGTATTAGCCATTTGATTCTACTCATCTTGCCTATCTTTCATGCAATTTATGGATGCCATCCCAAAAAACTGTTTGTCTTTTGAGCAAAAAATTCATCTTCCTTCTTCGAAATTGGCGAAGTGCTGCTCTGCAGGCACGTGTCCCATTGATGCGAAAAGGTGATAGTCGAACGGGGCAAGGCCTGAAGAGTACAACGGGTGCAATATTATTTCCCATCCAAGTACTTTCAACGCTTCCTTGACCGGTTTTGCTTTATGAGACGCCGCGTTATCGTGCTGTAAAATCACTTTACCGTGCCTTCGGGTCTATTCTGGACGTTTTTTCTATCAATGTATGGTTCACATTGATAATTTGTTGTCGGTAGCGATCACCAGATTTCAACAGTTCATAATACATTACGCCACTCGGGTCCCACCAAACACAAAGCATTGTCTTGCAACAAAAAAAGATTTGGCCTTATTGTCGATGGGCCGGCTTCGCCAGGCGACAACGATAATTTTTTGCGCTAAGGGTTTTCGAAATAAATCAATTTTTTGTCACCTGTCACTTTTCGATGCAGAAATGACTTCCGATCATACCTTTGAAGCAGGATTTCCCAGACGATATTTCGATTTTCCATTTGCATGTCATTCAATTGATGTGGCACCTATTTTCTCATCTTTCGGATTGTTCCCTATGCTCGCAATCGGCGCTAATCGTTTCTTGGACCACATATAACGCTTCTGCCAATTGTTTTTGAGTTTGGGTTAGGTCTTCATCCGATAACTCCTGCAGTTTCGCATCTTCAAATTTCTTCGGTCTACTAGAATATTATTTGCCTTGTACATCGAAATCACTACTTTTGAATTATCGAAATCTCGCTTCATATGTATTTATGTTTGAAGCATGCTCGTCGTAAGTTTCTATAAACAAACGATGACTTTCAGCGGCTTTTTTCTTTTGATTAAATAAGAAAAGTAATGCGTGCTGCAAATGTAGTTTTTCAGGTACGAAACTCGACCTTTTGGAAAAGATATAAATCTATGACAGTGTCACTTTCGTAAAATATAACATGTATGGCTTTGAAGCTTGACGTTAGTAGAATAAAATGACATGTGTCAAATTATAACATTGCATACTTAAACCTAGCGGCATCTGTTAAAAAACCGGTAAAGACTTTCCGGTACACCCGGTATATGAGGATAATTTAGCGGTTAGCGGGAAGTGAGACTACTAGCACAATTTTTCGGGAAAATTTAGCATTATAATTTTGTTATCATCTTTATGGTGTCAGTTAAAAAATGTTTAATTAGTAACATTTGGTTTGAAAACCACAAGAGTAAATAAAGTGTCTAAGTGAAAATTCTAAAAAGCATAAACTTTCAAATAGTGGCGTAATTCATTATATACTTGTTAAAGTACCAAATATACCTCAAATGTTGGCTGATATGTAACAAATTTGAACGACAACGTAGCTTCCAAAGCTGTAATCTGTTGCTGGATTGAGCAACTTTAACGTAGTGATGTTAGCATCGAAGATGATATGCCAAAAACTCCAATAGCTCCGGAAATGATCAATAAAATGAATAATGTTTTTGAATTATCCAAAAATTGACATTAAGAAGGCACCGCTAGTATAGTGAACATATCTAATGATTGCGTAAATCACATTTTACACATAGAATTGGATATGTTCAAGCTGTCAGCAAGATGAACACTACAAATTTTGAATCAAAAGCTTGAAAGAATGCAATCGTCATGCGATAATTTGCTATTTGGCAAGGCTTAAGCTAATTTTTGCGAAGATTTATTACTATTGACACTATGTTTTTGAATACATATGGTAATCTCGACAGCGAACGCTGTGGTCCTTTCAAGAAAGCACATTATATTTCTATCAGCGTCTAAGTTAATAAATTGGCACGATTTTATGGTTTCGAAGGGCATAGTTTCTGCGTCCATTCGGTCTGGTTCTATTAGACAAATTAAGGAAAAAATTATGAAAATCAACCTGAAATGGACCATAAAAATCTTTTTTTATTATGACAACACACCAGTCAAGTTATTCGCGAAAAATGGAATTAATTGAGGTTTCAGGTGGTACTTCAGCCATCCTGTTTACCAAATCTAGCCTGAAGTGACTTCCACTTACTCGCCAAATTTCAATTTTTGCTCGAAAGATGTTTCAATTGGATGAAGAATTTATTACAGTAATAGAATAGTATTTTGTGAAAGATCTATTACGAATGTGGCAAAATAGCACTTCATCATTGGTCTAAGTGTGTTGTAGTTGAAGAATAATAAAACACTTGATGCTCTAATTCATTTCTTTTATTTCGGGCTTACTTCCAATTAAATTATTCTTGCACGTACGAGGTGTTTTCGCGAATTAAATATGTTTTTTTCAGTCAATGTTCTGCGTGTGGAGATACTTCATAATTCTAAAGGATTTGTCTGATCTTGCACATTATTACTAAATGCTTATTTATAGTCTACAAAAATAAAAAGTTTTGACAGAAAGTTATAAAATCTATTCTGGATGTAAAAAAGAACAGTTTGAATAAAAAAAGTAATTCATAAAAATGACAAATTAGCATTCTTTTTTCTGAAAAATTTAACTGTAAGTATATATACATACATGTATATAGTTTTAGACATATTTGCAATGAAAGATACCGCGCTATGCCAAAACATTTCTTTTCGTTACCAATATTTAAAAAGTAAATACATTTATATTTTCTATTACATTTAATAATAATACGAGAAGAGCTAGAAAAAAATCTACCTAGCTATGATAGAACCAACTAATTGTGCGTTGTCTACTAACGTTCAATAATGACAACATTTTTCTACTTATGTGTCAAATTTAACTTCAATTCGTTAATTATTTTTGACAGTGTCATCAAATTTTTGACAAAGGAACAGGATTCTCCTAAAACTATTCACGAACGAATAATTGCAATATATAGGAACGAGGCTCCGTCATATTTTAAAGTAAAATATTGGTCAAAACAGTTTCTGTCTAGCCGTGAATCCATTGAAGATTACCCATCGTCTTTTGGGACCAAGTAGGAGTCGTTGAATACATTCTAAAGGGGACTGCAATCTATGGCAATACGTTAACAGAATTTTGTAGGGCTATTGACCATGAAGCATTCAGATTTGCGTCACAAAGTCGCGTGAGTTTCCAAGGCATTTGAAGTCCAACCCATCCTCCATGTGTGTTACTTTTTACAGCTGGGCCACTAACCATAATCCAACTTCTTTTTATTTAAAAATTTGAAAAAGTGCCTCAGAACGTCATTTTTCAGACAATAACCAATTGAAAAAGGAGATCGACGCCTATTTTGAAGACTAGCAGAAATCTTTTTTTTTTCTAATGGAATAAAGTCATAGCAGGGTAGGTGACGCAAGTGTGTTATATCTAAGGGAGATTAGGTTGAAAAATAAAATTATCAAAAAATCGTAGGTCTTTTGTTTGTTTCTTAGTTAGGTAACAAAACTTTTCCAACTCACCTCGTAGTCGCCACATTTCTACAAAGTTACGATTTTGTAATAAATATTGATTAACTATAGATATTTAATGAGAGATCTATCTTACATGACCTTTCTTGATTTATAGTATGAAACATTTGAAAAAAGCAGGTGTCTGATTTAGCAAGAGTGGCGGTGTAATTCTGTATCTATGTAAATAATACAAATTTGATAGATTTCTTTTAAAAAATGATCACTTTGTATTTATTAATGTTCTCACATATCGATACTTCATTTAGTATTCAAATATTTATCACACACTGAATATTTTAACTGGTGATATCACCAATTGTGGTACAACATTTTTTTAATTTCTGTTGCTAACTTTTTTCATATTAATATTAAAACAGGTTATTTTATTTTTTAACTAAATATTCCCTAAAGTTATATTTTCCGGGTGGTGGAACTGTATTATATTATTAATTTTAAAATCATGTACATATGTCTAGCAATTTAATAATTCTGTTTACAATATGTTTTTGAATTTTAGTTGTAATAACTTACAATTTTCTGATAAGGAAATTCCAAAATTTTAAAATATGAAGTTAAGTGAGTTTCAATTCTCTCAAAATGTTATTCGACGTATATATAAAATGTAAGAGCTTGGACGGATGGGGCTAAGTACCCAAGAAATACCATATACGTTAATTTGGGCTTTTAACTAAAATTAGGTAAATATTATAAATAGCGGCTCTACAGCTTGAACTCCAATGATTGTGAGGCCTAAAACATTTATAAAATTTTATTTTATATGCCCGGAAGAGTTCAGGATCTCACAGGTTCAATTTAATGTACATTGTTGACAAATGTACACATTTTGGTTCTCAACGGTACAGATCGCGTACGGAGTTTGTTTTCGTACAGGTATTTTTCGCCGTGGTTTACCAGGTGCGACACTTTACAATTATCTGTTGATGATGACAACTTAGTTGTCGAAATGCGTATACAGAATTACGAAAGTTAATGTAGAAAGGGGTTATACATATATCAACCTTAGTGATCAAAAAGTGTCACACTACACAGTAATCAGTTTGGCATATTGATTACGGAAAATTTGCCGCCAATCTAAAGGTCGCAGTGCGTGATAGTGTCGTAGACCAACCAAGAAATCCAGATTGACAGCGAAATTAAAGAAAGCGTTTGCAGTGTGCAAAAATATTTACAAAATTTACGGTTGAAAATTGGAAGATGGTAAATAAAAACAATCTTTGTCATTAATTAATCATTTAGTGAGTGTATCAATAAATTCAATTTTGCTTGTCTAATTTTCTTTGCGATAGATAACCTTTAGCGATGAATCGCGACTTGAGCGATAATAGTGTGCCCGGTTCATGAGACTAATACCCAACGAATGTTACAGTGACGAAGCTGTGCAGAAACAAAATAAACATCCACTAAGCCCTACGATTTGGTTATGTATAGTAGGAGTGGGTATTGGATCTCTGTATCTTGGGAGGGGACAATGAATTAACTACAACATAAAAATATTTTAAACTGAACTTTTCCCTTTTCTGGACATGTTACATGAATATGAATGACCATACTCTTTCATACAGGATGGGCAACCTGCCATACTGGGCTGAAACACATAACACGGATCTAAATCCCATTGGTATGGAGTGTCTTAAAAATATCACATACGGATGTCCCAAACCAACAACTGCTATTTTAGAAGAAAAAAATCGTTGACTGGCAAGAGAATGCAAGAAGTGGGAGAAGCTTGTATTTACAGTATGCAAGAAAAAATTTAAGCTGTTATCAAAGCCAAATGAGGTTTGGCAAAATATTAAATGAAAAATGTTTTATGAGACCCTAATATGCATATTTTCTATTAGAAATATCTGCATACATTTTTTCATTTTTAGAAAATTCGAACAAATAGCAAAATCAGAAGATAGCTCTAATTCAATTATTGGAGATTCTTTCACAATGCAAAGGACACATACATCACACACATATTTGCTCGAGGCAATGGCACTGGTTAACGCAGCTTTAGTTTGGTACCTGTCTTCCAAAAAAAAGTATTTTAGTTACTAACCAGAATATATGAAAATATTAAACAGTATCAAAGCACAACATTGATATGACTGGTTAGTTCTGAAAAAATGGCTGTATAAAATATTCGCGGCATTGTCCATTTACTCTTTCAATGTTTTTATGTAATATTCTGTAACAATACTCGATTTTTACAGGAAACAAATTCTATAATTCATAGAAACAAATATACAATCTGTATCATAAGAATGTGTCGATGATTTTGTTGCTTTAAGTTAATCCATAGTAAAATTAGTTGGGAGCCTTAAAAATAAGTTTTCAAAAACATATTTTTTGTGTTTTTTATTTTAAAAGATAATTTTACACCCTCGATTAAAATGTAGTAAGGGTCACGAATTATCTGGATTATCTTAAGAAGGATCCCTATTTATTCAAGATTGAAAACCGCTACATCAAGATTAGTGTCTGGTAGTAAAATAGTATAAATTGCTACATTAAAATTTACTTATATATTTTAAAGATGAAAAAATTATTTTATGTACATAAGAACTCGAACTATTTTTCTCTTAATGCAAATGACAACTTATACTTCAGGTTCAGAGACAAGGAAATTCTAAAAATCGTGTCTATTTAAATTAAAAACAATAACAAAACTTAAATTGTGTGAATATTAGGATATATTTACAACATGCAATGGCAAAAATGAAAGCAATTCTGTCAACATATAAAATAGTAATGATTAAAGTTTGTGTTCGTCATAGAACTCTCTTTTTGCACAAAGGATAGCTTGAATAATTTTGAGCATGCCCTCTACTTCCAGAACTGTATTTGGCATATCGTTCCACTGTCCTTGTAGGGTATTTTACAGATGTATTGTGAATGTAGCGATTGAATTTTCGCACCCGTCTATTTAGTTCGTTAATATTATTGAGCCGTTAATGATATTAATAGAGTTCGTTGGTTATACCATTATTTGCAGTGAATTATTTTCTTGTTGGCTATTTAAGCAATTGGTACCATACAATGGGGCAGCATTTGCTGTATCTTTTATCATCTAATGAAAACACTTTGTCTAAATAGTTCGAACTTTGACTTATCAGTCCGTGGTGCCTTTTTGAAGTTTTTCACTGACCGCTGAAATCGTTTCTGTTTGTATCGTTGATTTTAATTCTGTAATCAATTAAAAAACAAAATAACCTTATATATTATAAAACTAAATTATTAAAACTTACACACTTAATATTTAGTCAATCCCCATTGTTGTCCATTATTGCTCCCAGGCATATTTTCCATTAATTTTTCGGTTTAATCCGTTGATATGTTTCGCCATTACTTCCCAGTTTCTCATTTTCTATAATATATTTATCAGTACTCAAACTATCGGGTTATCCATATGATGAAGACGTCGGCCAACTTACTATGACACCATATCCGGCTTGACATACATATGTAACTGCGTTGTTAAAGATCCTTCAAATATAGTATTTCACCAATCTAAAAAATATTCCCTTGAGTCCACTCGAGTGGAGGTATTTTTTCAGCATAAAGTGTTTTTATTTGACTGTTTAATTTTGTAATTTTACTTCGTTAAATTAACTCCAATAATACTATCGTACCTGTATGTTAGATTCGTCGGACCACATTACCTTGTATCTTTTCGCCCTTGCCGAATCCTTACTTTTGTGCTCCTGAGAGAGGTACGGTTTGTGCCGGGCTTACAACCGCTCAGACCTAATTCTGTAAGACGTCTCCTAACGGTACGAGTAGAAACAGTGATATTACATCCCTGTAATATGTCACCTGCAAGCTGTTGCGAAGTTCTCTTGCGATTTCGCAGACACATTCTTTCAAAGGCTCGATCATCCCTTGCCGTTGTCTTGCGTTTTCGACCGTTACTCGGTTTATTTTTGTATGAGTCGATTCCCCTATGAAGTTCGAACATTTCATTTGTTTAGCGATTGCGGAGAGCGACATTCCTTGCATTGTAGGCAGAATTATCTGACCACGTTCCGCTGCTCTTAATTTACACGTCTTAGGCATTATTTGATATTCCATGATATTAGAATAATGGAAAAAATCACACAAAATGTTCCTTTCTTTTACTCTACAACCGCATCCTACTGCAGCCACTTGTGCAATAAATAAATATAAAAGCAGGCCTTTCTTATAATTACACCATTATCCCCTAACAATGGCTAATATTGAATCATAAAAATATTGTTATTCTGGTCTTATCTACATTTACTACCTGCTCCATTTCTCAGAAATACAACGCTTACAATAACATCTACTTTTGCCAAGAGTATCTAATACATATGGCTACGATAGTATTTCGATCCTTTTTGCGTAACGAATACTTTTGACGTGATGTAAGAGAAATTTTTTTTAGAAAATTTGCACAATCATCTAGGTAATTTGTTGTCTATGTTTTTCTCTTTATCGTAGTGGTGTATCCACTTTTTTACAGAGCTAGCGGACTTTTTTGATATATTTTCCAGCTTCAGTAAACGACGTTTATGGTTCCTTTTCATATCGAAATAAACCATTCGTTTATAATAAATGTAAATATATCACATTTTTTATATTGTATCCGTCTGTATAGGAAATAAACGTATGGTCAGTGAATATTAAGCCTCACATGGTAGACCACATCCGTACTTTCTTTCTGAATTAGTCAAATAAATCACAACTTGTTTCCTATTATCGGAATCGTGGACATGTTTTTGTGGAACTAATTGTAGGTTTCATTTGCTAGTGATGCTATCATCCGTAAACCTCTTGGATGTGGTCGACCCTGTCTATACTATACTACCCGTGGGTTGGTATTTCTGAGTAAAACGACTGAGTAATATTTTACGCAGTCGTTTTGTCTGGCGTGTGGTTTTACCATGATTTAGCGCTCTGAATAACCTTTTTGATAGAAAGCAATTATAATAGTAAACATTTCTAAACTCGTTGGCTTCCTTCCCACATTGTAACAGTTTAATAAAACTATTTTGTCAAGTAAACACTAGCCACTGATGTCCATACGTGCACATTTATCGAGGAACTAAACTAACATTGAAATATCACTAGGCTCGTCATTTTCCCCCGGCGCGACAGGTCTGGAACGATTGTAGTAAGTATCTACCTACCGACAATTAGCTGTGAGCCGAACGAATATTAATAATGGTGAAACTGTGGTGAAAAGTTTGTACCTTTAGGTATGTTTCCACATTTGTCTCGGTCAACAATGTTCGCTGTCGTGAAAAAATGTTCTTATATCTTGAAAGAGACCGATTGACATCTATCGATATAAGACAAGCATGATTAAAATAATTTTTATAAATAGGTCACAGGTCTATATCACAGATTTGTCTTAATCTGGTAAAATCGAAATCTTTGTTTATAACACCCTTAAAGTTTTGTAAAACGCTCATTTTTATGTCACATAGCACATAGCAGTGAGAGTACATCATTCATTATTTGCACTGACTCCACTAACAGCAACATAGTATTTTGCAATTTTTCTATTGTGTCAAATAATCCTTTATAATTGTCGTAAATACTTTTTAAATCTGTTTCAACAGAAGTATCTTCAAATCTTATCTGAAGTAACTTTCCTTAATAGATGCAGTTTTGTCAGGATTGAATTGTAGAATACATATTTAATTTGTTGGAAATACCCAGAATAATAAAAAGCTGGCTCCAACTTTGTTTCCCAACGTATAAGGACTAACTGTGGAAATACGGAGACACCATCTGTGAAATTCTCGAATGCGTTTGGGAGATCTGAGAAACACTTTTTTAGTATTTGCTGTTAATGCATCCACATCTGCAAAATATTCTCAAATAGTTTTAATTTTACAAGTCACATGAAAAAGTCTCCGACTGTCTCCTCAGAATATCTGCCTGCAGAACGTATTGTCGCGGCACCATCTCTCATAAATATCAACAGTTGATTCGTTGAAAGTTAAAATTTGTATAGCATATTTAGTACTACTCTCGTAATCGCTTCACCTGTATATTTTTCTAATCTTTTGCTAGCTAATAAAATTTAGAAATGTTGGTTTAAGGGGTTCCAGTACACGTACTATTGTATTTACAATAGAATTCTTCTGTCGTCCCGTGAACACATAACCACAGCTGTTTGTCTTTTACAGCAGCTTTGAATCTATTTTCGATTTCTTCGCGTGAAGATGGTAGATAGTTCCGAGATGATAGCTTCCAGTTGGAAAATGTATTTATGCCAGAAGGATCGAAACTGTTCTTTATTCAGCAAGTTTAGCGGTAAATCGCATGTTGCGATCATTAAAAGTAAATCTAGTATGAATTCAGCTGTTGGTAGCACGCCATTTTTTATTTCTGTGCTTTTTACTGTTAATATGTTCTTTATGGTCGTGTTTCTTCCAGCACGTCAGCGGTTTATCGCAAACCTTACATATTATAAAACCGTTATAAAATAAATCAGTAAATTCACCGATATATTTCTTGAACACGTCAACCAATTATCACTTTTCACTTCCGCCCGTTCGACATACTTAATTACATATTTATATAAAACGTAAAGCAAATAACATCGCCAAACGAAGTACCGAAGTTAACAAATAGCATAATGCATACGCATTGTTCAGGACAGTCGACAATTGAAGAAAATATTCGCTTCACTGATTTGAATTTGTCTGTATATGTAGGCACATGGACATATATATATATATATTATTTCATGTAGTGGATCCTGACCCGTCGCGCCGCGGTCAAATGACAAGCCTAGTAATATTCTGGAGCATGAGCAGGTAAACTTCTTAAGTGTACTACTCATGTTTGGACATCCATAATAGTTCTGTTGGATGGTAATATATAATAATTATTTAGAGATGATATAAGATGGAAATTTTGAAGGTATTTGTAATAAGTTGTAAATATTGAAAATAATATATAATATTATTTTACAAGCAAAACAATTTGCCATATTTTACTAGATGTCCTAAATACAATGGGCAGTAGTGTACATAGACAATAGAAGTTTCTTATAAGAGAATCCCACCGTTTATGCCAAAAGCATCGTTATTCTTGTACTAAAGATGTAATCATTACTTCTTAATATATTTCCTTTTACAGAATAAGTACCGATGTAGTTCGAAGAAAGAATTTTTGAAAAGAAACACGAGTTTGAAAAGAAAACGAAGACCAACAAGAATACCAAGACAATGGCTACCACACAGGGTGAGATAAGAATTGGTTCGGGGAACCAGGTAAAAGACATTTATGTACGTAAAAAAACACGAGACGGTAACCAAATGAAAGAAATTTTTTCTTTTCTTCAAAATTATTAAATAATATACAGTAGTGCCAACAAAAAAATTATGTTTTATTTTTTCCTTGTTTCTGTTCGTCGATTTCCGTTCGTTTAATTTAATTTTGCGTGTATCGATGTGGTTGGTGCTGCTGTTTAGTAGAAATTGGCATGACTAAATTCTTTATTTTTGGTACATTTTTATGCATGTCCATAAAGCATGCTTCGAATAAAAAAATATATCGTCTAACTTACTGCGAAACGTAGATGCGACCTATTGTAAGCATTTCTTAAATTTACGTATACAGGGTTATCGGATATACTCGTATTTTTTTTGTGGGAAGAGGTATTTGATTATACTTTGAATTATTATTTATTTGTGGTAGTCTTTGTTCTGTAGTCGTATAGATTTGTCATACGTATATCTTTAGATTTTGATAATAATGAAATGTAAAATAAATATTTATATAGAGTGTTCAAAAAAGTAAATAAACATTGTTGCACAAAATAGTATAATAGTAAAAGGGCAGCCTAAATTTTCTATTTAGAAACGAACAAAATCATGCTTCGACAAAACCTCTCGATTAAAACGAGTGCACTTTAATATTTGACTAACAATTTGAGTCAATTTTCTAAAAAAAAAAAAAATTTTATTGCCTTCCATGGACTCTAAATATAAAATTTAGGGTAGCATTCTACCAACATTTATTATATTACTTCACTGCAACAATATCATATTTTAAAAATTGTATTTTATACCTTCATCACCTTTTTAGGTTTGGTCTTAGTCTTCGAACTTACAGTTGATGCTTGTAACATGAATTCTTTGAAACTGCGGTTTTACTAGCACCACCCAATAATTTGAAAATAATTCGGTGAATATCTGGGTACTATCAAATTACGATAATCGCTAATCGATAAAATATACTTTTAAAAATTTAATTTTGAAAGCTTTTCCTTATTAATTTCCAAAATATCAAAGATAACATACTACTTTGAAAAGTTACTAGGTTTTACCCTTTGAAAACCTTAACTCACGCAAATAAATACCTGATTGCAAAGTGTTTCTGATAAATTCGTGTTTTATAAGATACACATACTTGATTGTTTATTCAATTAAAATCATTAAATCTTTTTATGCCATAATCTTTCTTTTTTCAATGAATATTAGTAATAATATATAATAAACATTTTCAAATAAAAACCCGTTTTAGCTTTGAAACTATTTCAAAACTTCAAAAATCTGGACACCTTACCGTAGCTGCTTTATTTTACTTTAAATGTTTATTGTTTAATTGCAAGAACAAGTAGACATTAGCACAACTTTTATCTAATTGTAACCACGAAACTTTAAATGCGAATTAAGTGTCGTTATCCAGTTCATCAAATTACGAGGGTGGTCCCATACGTACTCGGCCCGACCTAGAGATGGCGATAGTTATTTAAAAAATATCAGTGTATTAGAAAATAGACAATCTATAAAGCACATGTTTCAAGTTTGAAGACGTCATATTGTTTAGTATTTGTTTGGCAGCCATCAATAGTGAATGTTTTCAGTGAATTTGTAAAAATGGAGAAAATTGGTCATCAATACTTTTATTTGAAAGGCCTCAGCCCAACCGATATAAAAGCTAAACTGGATTCTACTCTGGGTGAGTCTGCTCCTTCGTTTACAACAGTGAAATATTGGGTAGCAGAGTTTAAACGAGGCCGCACGAGCTGCCAAGACGAGCATCGCAGTGGTCGACCAAAGAGGTGACGATTCCAGAAATGGTGAAGAATATCCACAAAGCGGTACTGGAGGGTCGTCGACTAAAAGTGCGCGAGCTAGCAGATATAGTAGGCATTTCAAAAAGTGCGGTACATCGCATATTATGTGAAAATTTGGACATGAGGAAGCTGTGTGCAAGATGGGTGTCGCGTTTGCTCACACTCGAGTAAAAACACTGTCGTGCAGATGTTTCAATTGAGTGTTTAACGAAGTTTCACAGCAACAAAGCAGAATTTCGCGCCGTTTTATAGCCATGGATGAAATATGGGTCCATCACTTCACACCCGAGACAAAAGAACAATCAAAACAATGGACTCAAAAGGGAGAATTGGCTCCAAAGAAGGCGAAGACCGTTTCATCTGTAGGCAAGGTCATGGCATCGCGTCTTTGGGATGCGCGTGGAATAATTTTCATTGACTATCTTGAAAAAGGAAAAACTATCAACGGCGAGTATTATGCGAACTTATTACAATGTTTGAGTGAACAAATCAAGCAAAAACGGCCGCATTTGGCTAAGAAGAAAGTGTTGTGTCATCAAGACAATGCACCAGCTCATAAATCCGTTATTGCAATGGCAAAAATTAATGAATTAAAGTTTGAATTGCTACCTCATGCAGATTTAGCCAGATTTAACCCCCTCGGATTATTTTCTGTTCCCAAACTTGAAAAAACGGCTCAATGGTCAAAGATTTTCCAACTATGAAGAAGTGATGTCGGTAGTTAATGGCTATTTTGATGAGCAAGACAGTTCTTATTATAAAAAGGGTATCGAACTTATTGAACATCGCTGGGAAAAGTATATAGAGCTGAAAGGAGATTATGTTGAAAAATTCTTTCCAAAATTTTTGTGTTTTCTTTCTTGGATCGGGTACTTCTGGGACCACCTCGTAGTAGATTGGAAATATTATTGCATATGATTTAAGCACGGAAATTTTTAATTTATAGCATACTTTACATTAGAGTTAGAGCCCTACATTAGTGATGTATAGCTCAGAAGTGAACTGTCTCTTAATATGCGGCTCTGTGAACTGCTTTACTATACTTTGCGTGCGCTCTCGGCTCATATTTGTTTTTACAAAATGTGATGTCAATAAATTAGTCATAACTGGATTTCATCTTTAGTTGCATGTGTAAATTGTAAAATATACGGATCTTGCATTAAATAGCTGTCAATACCAAAAACCTGTTTCTAAGAGCATATTTTATATTTAAATAAACCAACATAATATTCTATTATAGAAAATAGGATACAGGATTTTAGAAGTACAATACCACCGTTGTTTTTAAAATCTACATAAATGAAAAATAGTTTTATTTAGTAGAGCTATAATAATTAACAGCTTATTTAGAGGTTTGTATTTTGTAAACATAAAAGCCGAATAATCTGATTTTTTTTTCGTACATAAGACAAATTAGCAGATATCTAAATGACTCAGCTATAAGCAATTTTTTAGAAAGTTAGTCTTCACTCAAATATTCGTCGAAATATCTTTAAATTTGCTAAGGAACCAATTTGATCTCAGAACAAGTTAGGTTTTACTTTAGAAGTCTTAACATGTAAATTTAAAAAAGTAAGAACATACGGTCTGTATAACAAGAGAAAAATATCCATTATCTGTAAAAGGTAAGACTAATAAATTATTATAACGTACAGAAGGATAGGAGATACTTGGGCCTAATACGCGTTATAATATTCGGAACAGTTCCTTTATAAGTGAATGGAAGTAAATCAAGTGCAATTGTGAATGCTTCGGATTGAAATTTATATGAAGTGATGTTTCTTTATGTTTATTCAGATAGGCCGAAAATGTCTATATCTACCTTAGCAAGATATATGCAAAAGTCGGAGAAATTAGCACGGTCATGTGTAGCTACAAATGTAACTACAAACCATAAAAACTATTGATGATCTTTCTGATCACGACAAATAACCAGCGACAACAATGAAATAGGATAAGGCTATAGTGATTTTTTTTACGATTGTGAATGCCTGGGATTGAAATTTATATGAAGTGATGTTTCTTTGTGTTTATACAGATAGGCCGAATATGTCTATATCTACCATAGCAAGATATATGCAAAAGTCGGAGAAATTAGTACGATTATGTGTAGCTACAAAGCATAAAAACTATTGATGATCTTTCCGATCACGACAAACAACCAGTGACAACAATGAGATAAGATAAGGCTATAGTGAATTTTTTTAAGAAAAATCGTAATACACCTTGTGTCAGGACCAACACTAATTGGAATTAGGAAATAAAAGAACAAACAAATGTCAGTGTAGTGACTACTAGAATAATGAAACTATTATTGTACGACAGCCATCGAGAGCTACACATAATTATAACAGAGCTTTGTGTACACGACAAATATAAATCGTTCAACACATTGTAAAATACCCAGTAAAGGTACATGTGCTTTAGTACGTTCTTACAGAAAATTTCGATTGCACTCCAAATATGGCAATTTTACCAAAAAGGTCTTAAACTTTATGCGAAAAAGTAGTTTGGTTTAATGGATTTTGTAAGGGGATAATGATCTAAAACAGGGCTATCGCTACAACGGGGTCATTCCGCCATTCTCATGCGAATCCAATAGGAAATGTATGGACAATTATGAAACAAAGGCTTCGTATAAAACATATTTTAAAAACAACTCACCATAAATTTGGTGTACAATATGATAGTCACTGTTAGCTTCATATGAAGATATTATTAAAATAAATAGAGATAGGACACCATGTTACATAAATATATAAGTACTTCTATTAGAAAATGTGGTGCATATTTTAGCTGTATGTAACAATTTTTTAATTAAAATCATTTGTTTTAATTACATACCTTTTTTCTTCTCATACAGATTAGACTGAATTAGATTTCCTTAGCCTTATTCTTCGAACCCGACTTTGTAGCTTCAATATATCGAATATATAAAGTCTGGTTAAAAGAATGAGGCTTGATAAACTCTAAACAGACATGAGGACCGCAATAATCTTGAAAGATCGCTGTGGAATAGCTGTATGCTCCCATTAAGACATATAATTTAATTTAATCTATATAATAAAAAAAAACGATTTTAGTTATTGCAAAATTATTACATACAGCGAAAATGTACACATTTCCTCCGTTTTAACTGAACGCTATAACGTGTGCTCCTATTAGGTGTACACGTTACTTTTATATAAGATGCTGTCCAATCTCTATCGTTTTTACTAATCTCCTCATATCAAGTTAATGGTGACCATGATATGTTGCACTTATTTATGGTGAGTTGTTTTCAAATATATATGTCTAAACTAGCTATTTTGTATTTTCCTCTTATTGGGCTATAAACCTGTTTGAAATAAAGCTCATTATTATATAATACGTTTTATACATAGCTTTTGCTTAATAATTGCCCCCACATTTCCTATTGGATGTTCACTAAACTATTTGTAAAGTGAAACTTCTACTTGGCAGAATCCACATGTGGTTTCTTCTGTAAAAGTCTATATCTTTGTTGAGTATACAGTGCTCTGTTAGTCGACCCTCTACCATCCTAATAGACTTTCTGTCCGTCTCTTATAAACTTATGCGATTGTTTCTTCTAGAATTATTTTGTATGTCTTTGACATGGAGAATTCTTTCATCTGTCTCGAGATCTGTTTTCAGCTCAATTTTCTATGACTGCTTTGACACTTCCTTTTGTAATGTCGCAGGAAGGCTGTAGTCCACGAAAGTTATTGTCAAGGCTTATTGAATCAGTTTGTCGACTATTTCATTAGCTCTATAACCTTCAACTTTGGAATCCAGACTATTGTCACTTTTTTGCGATTACTGAATTCATTCAGGACTCACATGCAATCCAATACAAATTTTAACCTCATTTGTACCGAACCTAATGCTTTCAACATTGCTTGGTTGTTTGTGAAAACAGCTACCGTGCAACTTGTCACACCTTGCTTATTAATTTCTTCGACACAGTAATGCAGTTATTTCCGCTAGAAATGCAGTCGTTATTTTTTAAATTTCCGCTCTCTTTCCGTCTCTTTGTTCTTGTTAAACAGACTGTATGTACATATGTACATATTTTTCTATGTACACAGATCAATTTTATAATCAGCCAGTATCGACAATTGATCGTATTTTTTGTTTAGAAATTTTGGCAATTACCAAACTTACTGAAATTCCGTTGTTAATATGTGGAAAATGTTTAAAATAGATTAGGTCTGTCGGAAAGCTGTTGACTTTAAAAAACAACACATATAACCTCGAAATTTATTCAAACTACAATGTTAAGCTCATTATTTTGTATGATCGTGAGTACTAAGTTTTAACTGAACTCTATAACGATGAAAGCGGAATCTAGTTTTTAACGGATATTAAACATGTGCATTACATTATTTTCAATCTTTCTTGTTAGTTGTATTCGTGCTTACGTATTTTAATTTCAATGTACATATTACAATTTTATTGCATTTTTAATCCTTAAGTTATTGTGGGTGATTTGACGGGCGGGTGACTTTTTTTTAGTTGGCAACACTCAACATAATGAGTATTTCGACTTTAGCCATGTTTTAGAAGCCTATTTTCAAAATTTTGTTTTTACAACCGTTTTCAGTAAAGTATTTGTTGTTTTTGTGTTAATATGAAGAAAAAGGAATCTAGTGTCTTAATTAAATATTATTTTTATGTGGAAAAGCCTTTAAAGAAGGAGAAAAGTTACATGAATATTGTGATAAATCTATTCCTGATGCTGAATGTCCGAGGTCCTTCATTTGCAATAACTTCTCCAGAAATGATTAATAAAGTCCATACCATTTTAAAGGATGGTCGCCTAATGAATGTATGTGAGAATGAGTTTGTTTACTGTTGAGCAAATGCTAATTCGTATTACAATTTCAAATTAAACCCAAAAGAATATTTTCATCAATATATTACCGTAGATGAAATCTAGATTATCCTTCGGAGACAAACACATAATCAAAACAATGGATTTATTTTGAAGAACGTGCTTACGAAGAAGGAAAAAAACGGTTTTTTCAGCCAATAAGATTATAGTCTAAATTTTTTTGAGATTCTACAGGTACATTTTTATTATCTATTTACAGTAGAGAATTTCAATAACTAGCCAACATTATACTGACATGTTTCGATTTTCAACTGAAGCAGAAACAACAGCATTTTTCAGAAAAAAATTGTTTCATCAAGATAACGCAGCCTCTCATTTATCCACTATGACAATCCCAAAATTTGTTGAATTATAGTATGCTGCTTTATCCGCTACATTCAAGAGATCTGACCTCGAGTGATTTTTTTTTATCTCAAACTTGAGGAAATGGCTCGGTGGAAAGAGATTCGTTACAAATGAGGTGATAGTCGCAACGAATGTTTATTTTGACGAGCTTCCGAAAGATTACTTTTCAGATGGTATAAAAAATTGGAAAGTTGGGCTGAGCTAAGTGAATAGAATTGAATTATGTTGATAAATAAAATATACTTTTTACCTTAAAATAGGTATTTTATTGAATAGTAGTCACTCTGGGTCAAATCACCCTTGTATAATGCTTGCGATGGTATTTTTTTCATCAAATGTAATTACATTGCTTATGAAACATTATTCACTCTTATGATGCTGTAATAGGTTGAGACTATCTGTGCGAGTACCCAGAAAGTTGTCAGACTGTTGTTTGCATAACTTTCACGTCGACAACACTACAGATTTTGCGTCACAGCCGAGGTCTTATTTCCCGTTTCAAATTCATGCATCACTGTTACGAATGATTTTTATCGTCAGATATTTTCATAGTTTACAAGCACAACACTCTCGGGCGGTTTATATTATGACTTTTGCTTATGTCGTAAGTATAGATTCTGGTTGTTTTGAATCTACTATGATAATTACTTAAAACCATTTTAATTACTGGTATTTAATGTCTGTTCCTCGGAAACAAAAATACGACCGAACTTTCCAACAGACTTAATTACAGGGTATTTATTTAACCTTGGAAAGTTGAAAATTTATTTTAAATTCTTAATTAGGGTTCGATGACTACCCATAATTGTATTTTAATATAATATGCTGTTAACAGCGGATTTTCAATAAGGTTGAAAGTTGCTCTAATCTGTAAGCTTATACGTACAACTAATCTTGAATACTGTTCCATTTAAAAATTGTGCGACTGTATTTAATTTATAAATTAAATTTAAATACTGTAGATGACTTTCTAATATTTCTATAACTTGTTTCAACCCACTTTTGTGTATGTTAACTTAGGTAACTACTTCAAATTGAATAAAATTAAAAAAGAATATGAAAGTTTCTTTTTGGTCACTCTATATAATTGTATAACAACTAATGTATGTAGTTATTGTGAGATATATACGTATAAAGTAAATATATATTTTTGTATTGTAGCATGTCTCGAAAATTACTTTGCAAATATTACACTTTTAATTCTAGAAAATTGCGTAATATTCCCTCATTCACTTTCATTAACTTATAATTTATTTTTCCAATTTGAATTAATTCAAGTCATATAATGGCATAAATGCTACTAAAAATATACATTTCGTATTGAATTTTATATATTCTGTAATAATTATTGTAAATGTTTCCTTTTGGACTTCATTTTTCACATTCAACAGTGTATTTCTACAAATTAGCACATTTGCGGTAATGTTAATGGTATCTCTATTACATGATTCACTAGAAGTACGCATACTATCAGCATTACCGCAATAAATATCATGTGGCTTTCTGTATACTTTAACGAGAAGATAAATATTTTTAAGATAAGTGTTGTGTAGTCTTTATGTTAATTTGCATTTTCTGGCATATAATTATATAAAAAAACAGAAACTAATGCTCGTAATCATTAAATATAATTAATTTTTATCTTTTTCTAGTTAATTACAAAATAAAATGAACTGGGGCATGGTAAGGACACCTACAAGTAAATTTTAATATTTTGTATTTAAGAAAAATGAAGCGTACAAAGGAACAACCTTGAATTTTTCCACTATATTGTATGGAAACTAAAAGTCTGTTTTCCTATTTAATTATTTCCTATTCTGTGAATTTTTATCGTTACTTTCACAAAATATACAATACAGATGATCTATACAAACTTCCTTCGAAATGAACAAGAAATGATTTTGTAAATTATTTAATTACCAAGAAACAAAACACCTTCCTATAGCAACCTACTGTAATTATATTATTTTTATATTATTGTAAACTTATTTAGTACGTTTCTATTCTAACTATTTTGCATTCGCCTTGACGTGCCGGGCTATGATTAATTCAAACAATGTTATAAATATTCTTCAGACCGCAGGTCGATCAGGGCTATTTCGAGGTTTTAACTTTTCCTTTTTCGTAAGCTATATGTATGTTTACGAAAAAGCCGTAAATTTTTGTTTAAATTTTCAAAGATACCTGCATAAAGTTTGCATAGTTTTTAGAATAAAAAGAATAATATAATCAGTCCACTGATTGTAATCATTTATCTTAGTACTTATGACAAATAGAAAAATCGTGACGAAAATATAATAATTTAAAATAAATAAAAAACTATTTTAAAATCGTATTTCTTACAAGTCGTATATTTGCACATGGCATAATCGATAGTCGAAGGAATTCAGGTCAGAGCTACCAGACGGCCAATCGTAAGCCTTAATAAAATCAGAAACATTGTTTTTTGGACGTTTAGGTGGGTTTCGCTTTTGTGAACGGATATCAAATTCTGTTGAGACAGCTATTTCTACTCCCTGAACGCGAAGTCTGTCAGATGCTTCATCATATTTTTACCAGCACGATGTTGTCATTCAAATTTTGCAAAAATAAATAGGAGGGATATCTTGCTTTACCATGTCGGCCTAGATGATGACTATTCGGAATCATTGTCACGATTTTACAGCAAATTTTTCTCCAATAATAAGGAATTTCTCATCCGAGAATAAGACTTTGCGATACTGTTCCTAATGACTTATTAACTTCTACACTCTTTCAAATGTTACGGCCTTCAAAGCTGGCGTTAAAAGATGGTATTTACTTTTCCTGTAAGCATTTATGTCTGAATCTTCTCCAATAATGCGAGGATGATATGGATACAGAGTTCATTTCACGGGATAAAATTGATTTCTTTTGATCGATTCTTGTACGAAGAGCTGCCATTGTTTGGCATACATATAGAACGCGGCCAATGGGTATGAGACCAAATAAGAACATCATCAACGCCTCAAAAACGAAAAATGGTACGACAAACGCTCGTTAGTGAGAGGCGAAAGTAGAGCTAAAATCCACGCACTCTTTTTATTTTGTTCAACGCAATGACATTAAAGCAAATATGCTATTCACGATACTCCATAGTAAAAATAATGTTCACTGAGCAGCTACCAAACAATTACTGACGTATTGCATATTGACGCCGATTCGTTTTTTATGTTATTATTAATTAATTTGTTGACTCAAAATTACACACAATTGTACATCATTGACGGTATTAATGGTTAGGTTATGTATAATAAAAGATTAATTGTAATTGAAGACAGAAAGGTAAAAGATTTAGGTATAAGATTTAATGAACGGATAAATGAAATATGGAAATATTTACCAGCGAAGAAAAAGTATGAAGGAAAACAAATGTTTATAAAGTAATATATATCAGGACTACCGGGAAGCTTTGTCCGTTTTTAGAATAAAACAAAATATTAATTTTTTCATACCTTGAATAAACTTTATTAGATAATATAATTTACATCATTATTTATGAGTTTTTGCCAGCGTAATGGCAATTTGTATATCCCATTTTTGAAAAATGCCTTATCCCTAGAGGCGAAATATTGAACCAGTGCATCCTGATATCTTCTTCGTTTTTGAATATTTTGCCCTGCAAAAAATTTTGTAAGAACAGAAACAAGTGATATTCAGAGGGTGCTAGGTCCAGGGAGTATAGTGGATGCGATATAATTTCCCAACCTAGCTCTGCGAGTTTCTGACAAGTCCCCAAACTAGTATGTGGCCTGGCATTATTATGAGGCAATGTGATGTCCTTCCCATTGAACATCGCCGGCCTCTTTATTTGGAGCGCTGTATTTGAATTACCCAGTACCTCTTTGAATTAACTTTTCGTTCGGTTTCAACAGCTCAAAATGTATTTGTCCTCGAATGTCCCACCATATACACAAAATTCTCTTACTCAGGCTTCACCGTTTAGAAGTGAACGTAACAGGTTTTCCGGATTCACAATATGCCCTTTTCCTTACGATGCTTTCATAGGCAATCCACTTTTCATTCCTAGTCATCATCCAAGAAAAGTTCGATTTTGTTCCGTACAAGCAGAGATGTACATATGATGACTTGATCATTTAAATTCTTCTCACTTAACTCATGTGGCATCCATCTCGAATATTTTTACACCACTCCTAGTTTCTGAATATGTCTGAAATAGTTTGTTGCATCAGAAACTGTACCTTCACCAAACACTTCACAATAAATTTCTACACGTTTCTGTAGCATTACTTCCTTGTTGCAATTCGAACAAAATACAATGGCGTAAATGAACTTTATCAGTAGTCACGGGTACACGATTGCGTCTCATTTAATGCTAACATGAATCATTTTCAATCAGTTCATTTGTCAGTATGTATACATTCAGTGATAAAGACAGGGGGCCAAATATGCGTCAAATGAATATGCGCATACTTCTTGAAACTTGTTGTAATCGGAACGGACATAACTTTTCAGACTATGCTTAAGCTACTGTTGTGAAATCTCGACATTAACAAAACGACTTAAAACTTAAATAGAAGCAGTGTGAACGACGTACTTGAGATCAGTGGTCTCCAAGCACTGTCGACTCGCGAAACCTTCTGTGTATATTAAAATAATTAAGGAAACCCACCAAAAAAAAGCTGCATATTAGAAAAATGATAATATATGATTAAAGTGATTACCGCATATCTTATAATAATTATTTAATCATCAACCATTCACCGGATTTGGCCCCCCGTGATTTCTATCTATTCTCCAAACTACATTTGCCGACAAAAGGACAGCATTATGCCGCGTGGAAGCCATTAAAAAGGCGTCGACAGCGATCTTGAAGGACATTTTTAAAGATGAACTTAAAAATTCATTCGACATGTTAATTGACCGTGCAAGACGTTGTATTGAAGCCGAAGGCGACTACTACGAATAAAATAAATTAATTTTATCAAAGCTGTAAGCTGTGGTTTTTATTTTTAAAAAGTTCGGTTTTCTCTGCGACAGACTGTGTATATTCCATATTGTTAAAATAAATTATAAGGTATGTAATTTCTATTGTATAAATAATTGGAAAGAAAGTATGCATCAAAATTGTCCATTATAGTAGGGACAGACCATATATTGTTTTTTTTTTATTGTAAATTTTATTGATTTTGTTTATTTGATTTGTAAAACTCGTCGAAAAGTATTAGGAGAAAGTCAAATAAACAAAAACTCTTGGAACCCCAGGGTTTGACGAAACATAGTATAAACATCACTGCTTTAGACGTGTAAGAGCATCTATTAGAAAGTAACTGACGATGTCCGAATTAACAGCATAATCAATCTCGAAATTTACGGAACAAAGACATCTGAGTTGATTAGGAGCTCGCACAGGGCAAGCGACGAAAAATAAAGAAAATGGGTGAATACTGAAGCTAAGAGAATCGTTGGAAAGCACAGACACAGATACTTGATATTATAATGTACTGTTTCATTGATATAATAGCCCTTTTCCGTATTTGAGTTTGCAAATTCATTCACAGCTGCCTCATTAAAAAACATCATATAATTAGTTTAGAAAACTTGATCTTTGTTTTACTACTTCAAGAATACTTTTAGGTGTTATAAGACTATAAGAGTGTAGTTTTTAAACTAAATATTTTATTGCTTTTTATTCTTTATTATTACAGAGTAACGACAGGAATTTCATTTATTACTTATTGTGATACAACAAACAATGAAAACAAGTGTTGATAAAGTTTGCCAAGATATCTCGATATGCTATAGTTGACTAACTTTTAGTACTTTGTGGAGTACATTTTACTGTTGATGTCTTTCAAATTATAAGGCATAGACTGGACTAATTTGAAGGGAAATTTTGTTGTAGTCCTTAAAGAAGAATACAACTCTTTAAAACTCTTTGGTTCGTAGTATCTTCCTTTATTTCAACCCACAAACTCTCAATGGGATTATAAATAAATTGATTGTGGGGATGTATCTAGAATTTAAGTTAGCTACGTAACAATCATTCAGAAGTTCATTCATTCTTTATGTTTAGGTTCTCTCTCTTTGAAATGAAATGAAATTTTCTTTTAGATTCAATTGTTCAGTACTCCTTTTAAAGTTTTGCTTTAATAGAGTCTTGCTTATATGTATAAAAATGTATAAAAAAATCAAATAAATCCAAAACTACAAAATTTTTTTTAAATAGTATTTTTAAAAAGGTTTCGCTGCACAACCTTTTACTTTGATCACTGTACGTATACTTCGTAATATATACAAGATTTAACAATTTTCTATAGTTAAACTAGCCCACACTTAATCACTGAAGGTTGATATATAACCACTTTCCACATTAATGCAAGAATGATATTAAAGTGTGCATTTTGGCTTTCAACGGTACAGATCGTGTGCGGAATTTGTTTTTCGTAAGGGTATTTTCGCCATAGTTTGCCAGGTGTGACATTGTTTAATTATTTACTGATGACGACAACTTAGTTGTCGAAATACGTATACAGAACACGAAAGTTAATGTGGAAAGGGATTATGTATCAACCTTCAGTGATTAAGTTAATCAACCACAGGCTCCATCAAAATTACCTAGCCCACACTTCAAAAACTTCGTTTTTTAAATTTTTTTTAGCACATTGATACTTTTAAATATATCATAAATGTACGATGCGCAATTCTGTGGTGGCATTTCCAATACCCGCAGTTTATAGCAATGGACATTATCTTGCGGAAACTGTTATTTTAGTGTCTTCGCCAAACATTTTTAAAATGAACGGTTTCAACATTTCGTCTAACATGGTCATATAGCGATCACTGTTCATGTGACCTTTGTACAAATACAACCCTCCAATATCAGACACAGACATGATACTTCCAAACTCTAATACTACCTCTACTATATTTTATTATAGATATAAGGCGTTTACTTCCCCCTGCCTCTTACGAACATGTTGAGCCCCAAGATGTACGGAAGGCTATAACGTAAAAGAAAAAGTTATTAGATAAGGTTTTCATTCTTTTAAAAGCGTCATATACAATCCGAATTATTTACGTTTACAAAAGTAAGACGTACTTCTACGCTAGATCCATCCTAGTATATAACTTCCTGTTTAGCTCATAAAGGTCGTTTCTTTTTGTGTTCTTTCGTTAAATGTGGTTTTTCTATGCCGTGAATCTGCGTAAACCAGCTTTTCCAAGGCGTCTTCTTACTGTTTCAACAGATGTAACTATCCCTTATTCGAGTTCGCTAGAGAGATGTTTTGAAAATTTTTTTTCTTTCGCGTGAAGAGATTCGCTCAAAAAATCTATCTTTTCTTGCCATTGTCTTTGGTTTCTAACCACTTTTCTGTTAGAATAAATCGACGATTAATATATATTTAATAAAAAAAGTACGTGGAATTTCAATCTGTAGATTCTTGTTGTTTTAATGCAATGCCGGGCTGCATTCAATCATACTAACACAACAAACTCAGGCAAATTTAAATTGGGAAATTCGTCTTATGGCCCAAACTTGTCAATTTATAACTATCATGTACTACTAAAGGAGGCATTAAGAGGGCAAAACTTTGGGAGCGATATGCAACTGGAATGATTCGTATCTAATTAATTGCCTTTACATTACTGTCAATAAAAACCTTCCAGTTCGCTGGTAAATATGTATGTATAGAACATAATAAGAACGTGTGTAGAAAAATAAAGCTGTGCTATTGTCAAAACGTTCTTTTTCTATTTGAAATAACCTTGAATTTGCAATTTTATAATTTTTAATATTTTGCATTCTTGAGCATCTTTTCACAATATCTAATTTATTCATACCCATTTCAATTTTTTTCTGACTAATCACTAACTTCTGTATTTTAACAGACACATCACTTTTTCATACATTTCACATTGTTAAAAACAAAAAGTATGTTCAATAGAATGGACTTCTGATGTATCCTATTTCAAACTAATGCAATTCCCGTCATTTTACTAATAAAATAATAATATCGACTTATTAGAATTACATAGACAGGATATGAAACAAATATACATACATGAATGCTTTTATGCGTTCAGCCTCTATAAACATTATTATGTATGTATGTATTGTTTATTTCCTATCATGAACAGGATTATCATGTAATTTTAAAGATAATTTTGTGAAAAAATGTATTATAGCGTAATTTGGATATGTTGCAAACTGATTACTATATCGAAACATTTTGTGTACACATCTTAACAAATTTACATTATTAGAATTAGAATTTACTTGTTAAAGATATTACAATAAGAAAACTTTCTTAAAAAATTTCATTTAGTATATTGTTTAATTTGTGTCAAAAAATATTTATCTACGTAATCTACTGGTATGTATGCTATCTGCTTCTGGATTCTGACCAGTTTCAGGGCTGAACTACTGCACTGCTATCTGCTTCTGGATTTCCGGGCTGGAACCGCGTCACTTGTATATCTGCCGACGTTTTGTACCCATTTCTATGGGACATCTTCAGGGCTGAACTACTGCACTGACACTGATTTACAATATTTTTCAGAAACAAATATATTTATCTAATTTATAATAATAATCCGAATAATCCTTCTCAGAATTACATTTACAACTGTTATTTCAATTATTCTCACCAAAACAGGTAAAAGTCTAAGGGATGTGTCTGAAATACAAATGTTTTGTAGTGTATGTCCTTGGACAAGACTTCTATTATTATTAGTTAAGTTAATGACGACTATATATAAATAATAGACATTAATAATATGATTATTATATTTTAAGTGATTGCAAAAGTTTGTACTTGATCTTCACAGTTAGTAGAAACAAAGCCACTGTTGTCAGTTTTATGTTCAGTCGATCTGTGAGTAACACATTTTTTTCAAAATGAAGAAGCATAACATTCACATTTGCCATCTTATGTTAAAACAGAACACAATATCCCGCTAATAATGGCGCTTTGCGTGCCTTAGTGGAAAAGTAACCTAAGGATTATAATTAAAAAGATTGTTACCAGATGTGATGAATACTGATAAATTGTTTGCATTTCGTTACCTAAGGAAATTAAGATTTACTTTTAGACGGGAACGTGGGTACAGCATTCTCTGACGGAACAAATAATTTGAACTGCGTCCTTTAACTATTTATTTACTTAAATACTATCAAAAAGAGTCCTTTTGATCTAGTTATATTTTTTTATTCCTTTTTTATTACAACCTGTCTCATTACGGACTTCAATAATTTGTGTGAAGGTGACCTGTATCGACTTACTTTCATTTGCTTTTATTCGCCATTTTTTTAATTATAACTGAATTTTGACAAAAGAAAAACGAATCACCTATAATATATTTTAAAACCAAGTTTGGTGCAAATGTTCACTATGTTATAAATACTAAGTGTTTATATTTTCATTAAAAAATTCATATCCTTTATAGAAAAAAAAATAATAACGAATTGTCGCTCCACGTCAACGAATATATTTTGTTATTGTCGCTGGCATTCTTCTAATAAGAAGGACTGCGGTTGCCCATTCCAAGCAACTTCTAGAGTATCACGTAGTTGTTAGTTTATTGGAGGGTTAGAAAACATACCAATCTTTCGGCCTATAATATTATCACAGACAACCCCTATGGGCGACCGTGTGGGTCAGATGAAAATATTGATGTTGACCTGTTACAGGACACACATTATCCTGCTCTATCGTGTCATTGTTTAGCCCTTGGAATATATGGTAAAGCGAATGATTCCAGAATTTCGTAAATGTACTTTTGAACATTTAAATGGCCTCCTAAGGATGCCTAAAAAGTTGTAATTCCTATGTTAGTTCCACCCCAAGCCATCCTCTAATAAGTACAGTCTCAGGTTTTAAGAAAAATTCAAGAACTGTTTTTCTCCTCTTCTCCGTTGGACTTGTATACCATCATCAAGGGCTCACAAATTCGAGATTCGTCTGAAAAACAATATTATTACACTTTTCATCGCAATCAACCTGCATATTACCAACATTCTAATGCAAGAGGACAATGCGATTACTTAGTGGTAGTACTAGTCTTGAATACTGGGAAATATACAACCATGCTCAAATGTATTAGACACCTTACGAATTTATGTACATACATACATATATAGTTTATATAGTTTAGTCAAAAGAGAGGTGAGGAAAATAAAACTGTTGTGAAAATTATGTACAAAGTGTTGTTTAGTAACATAGTACAATTTATTAATATTTTGTCGCTCCGCCCTTGGCCTTAATGACAGCTCGCACTCGTCGAGGCATACTTGCTACTAAATTGTAACACTCTGCCGGTGGTATTGCAACCCATATTTCGCGAATTTTTGTTGATAATTCTGCATTTGACAGGCATTTATGTTCCGTGATCTCAGTTTTTAAGATACGCCACAAATTTTCAATGGGCGACAAATCGGGACTTTGTGGCGGCCAATCCAATACCTCCACTGTGTTTTCCTCGAACCAACGCATTACAGCTCCCGATTTGTGGCAGGGCGCATTATCTTACTGATAAATGTATTGTGGAATATCCTGGTCGAATAGTTTTAGCACAGACGGTTCTAATACTTCCTCCAACATGGCTAAATAGCGTTGGCTATTCATCCGTCCATCGCACAGGTACACTTCTCCAACACCGTATGCAGACATACAACCCCAAACCATGATACTACCACCTCCAAATTTTACTGTGGGAATGATACATTGTGGTTCATAAGCTTCCCCTTGCCTACACCGAACGTATAGCGTCCCAGGTAGTCCCCAAAGCTGCCAGGCAGAAGAAGAAAGTTAGCACTTAGACAGGATTAATTTTGTTTAATGTTACATGTAGACTGAAATGCATACAACGATAAGAATATTAGTCATGAAGATGTACTTACATACCTCGATATTCGATTCATCAGACCAAAGAATCTTCGACCACTTTTCGATTGTCCAATTTTCATGTTGTTTGGCCCATAAATACCGCTTCTTTTTATGAGCGTCAGTTAAAAGCGGTTTACGTCGCGCTTTACACCCTCGTAAACCAGCACGTTGGAGACGCCTTCTCACTGTTTGCGCAGAAACTGTTACGCGATAACTCTGTTTCAGCTCACTGGCGAGTGATTTCGACGATTCTGCACATCGCGAACATTTTTTTTTTGCAATTGCAGCTATTGATAACTTCTGGGAATGCAGTAGCACTATTTGAGGGCGTTCCCCTACCGACAACTCGCGTGTTTTAGACATTTTTCTTCAACAAATAACTGACACAAAATAGGATAAAAAAATAGGATAATCTAATTGATCTCTACCACAAACTCACAAACGCACGTTGCTCACACACTGCTAGAATGACACTAAATTTCTAAAATCCACAATTTCCCCTTTCCACCTATTCTTTTCAAAACGCATTTCTGTAAATACCATTAACTATTTTTACGGTTAATTTCCGTCAGACTTGGATAATACCGAGAATAAGGGTTTTTACCTGGGGTGTCTAATACATCTGAGCATGGTTAGAACGCATTGTTATTCGATGGCATTTTTGCAAAAAAAAAATTTCCATAGACTTCGAGGTACTACGCCGGCCCCTAAGGACAAGCCATGTTAGCCTCCTATTTTTCTGTTTGGTGGGTTTTCCAAGTCGTTCAAAGCCTTTTCTACAGTGTTGCCTACTTACTTGAGACCGATCTCTCCAACAACGAATATCTAGCAATACTTCTTTGCATCCGCCTACGTTTTTACGAAATGCAATATTCGCCTCATATGCTCCGATGATACGATGCCGTTCAAAATCAATTGACTGAAAATAGTTCGTTTTGGATAATCGAAAAGATGTCATTTTGCCTTATGAAAATCTTTCTCTTTAACAAAATTGTATTAAAATGAGAAATTCTCTGGCATCCATTATACTCTCCAGACTTCACTCTGTGACTCCCTGCTGGAATCTCTACAGAATGATTTGAAAAGCGAAAGCTGATTCCGTGATTGCCATTGAAAACTACATCACCTTCTTTTAGAGAAGCCAAGAAGTTTTAGAAACCATTACAGAAATTGCACGCATTTTATTTTCAAATTGGCAACGATATTTTACTCCCGGGGTTTCTTTTAACTGCTTTCTAATTGGTTTTAACGCTGCAGGTCGGATCCTTTTCTACTGTTAAAAGACCATTTGAGACAGTTCAGTACAACTCTGGCAAAATTACTGTTCATATTGCTTTTACCAATCTCTTGTAGCGAAGCTTTATCTTTCTATATAACGCTGTCAAAATTCGCTTTTTGTTTGTTTTGTTTATATCCGATTTACGTTTCTTCAATATGAATAAAACAAAGGACATATTAAATGAGAAAAGTTAATGTATTTACATTATTGTGTTTAAGAATTATTGTCAATGTGTAAATGCAAAAAATTAGTTTGCCAACAAGTGGAGAAGCAAATAGCCGCTTTAATTAAGAAAATATCTATAATATAAGCAGCGAAAGATTATTTTGCGGTTAGAAGATGATCATTGCCAATCGGGATGATCGGCATGTTATTAAAATAGCAACTGAGAATCACGTATTGTCCAGTAAAGTTATTGCGGAATCGCTATCTACTTATCCAATAACAACAAAATTATACGAAGCCGATTTCAAATGTGAACGTCCCCTATTAATAACACGCTTCATCATATATGATGAAGCGTGTTATTAATAGAAATAAATTTATATTCTTATATTAAACTAAAATTTTTAAAATTTCATTCATTGTGCTCTTTGATTAAATAATAAATGTCTTAAAGGCTGTGAAACACCCTCCGTTATGTATGGTTAGCCGTGAATGGTATCAGGATATTACTGTATTTTTGTGGAAACACTATAAATCAGTATCATTATGTACATATAATGGTTCTGCTGCTATATGTACACGACGTGGATCTAAATGAAGGCCCTTGCATATTCCTGCATGATAATGCTCATTGCCACAATCGTTTCATGTAAACTAGTAAATTGAACAGTATTCTTGTACCCAGGAAATTATTCTAATCCAAATAAAATTGAGAACGTGTGAAATAACACATAATTTTAAAAAAACGATACGAAATATCGAAGACATGGATAAATTATGGAAAATATTATAAGAATATCAAGATATGCATGTAAGGGGTGATTTATGTGGAGGTACTTTTTTCAAAAATAAAAAAAATAAAAACTTCAATTTTATCGGGTATTATTTTATGTCATACCTAAGAACCATTCTTGACATGTATTTTTTAAAAATTATTTCCTTCAAATGTTGACCGTAACTGCGCCTAACATGATCCATTCTGAAGTTCCAATTTTCGATGACGCATTCGAGCATTTCAAGTGGTATTTGGCGAATAACACGAATAATGTTGGCTTCCAATTGCTCAATCGTAGCTGACTTATCCATGTAGACTTTGGACTTTACGTAACCTCAAAGGAAAAAGTCTAAAGGTATGATTTCACATGATCTAGGCAGCCATTGTACAGGTTCATTACGTGAAATTAGACGCTCACCAAACTGTTCTCACAAAAAAGCTATGCTTTCACGGGTTTTGTGATGAGTAGTGGCATGTTATTGGAAGTGTCGAGATCACGGGCTCCGTTATTATGGCGCGATAACCGGCGCCATTCACAGTTACGTTGCGGCCTTCTTCATTTTTGAATAAAATATGAACCGATTATTCCACTTGGCCATAAACCACACCAAACTGCCTTTTTGTTTTCACTCTAAATATGGCAATTGTGCTTATTAACGTAGCCATTAAGCCAAAAATGGACCACACGGCTGAACAAAATTTTGGTTGAAACAGTGAATCTTTTCAAGCTTTTCGAGAGCCTAAAGACTGAAACGGTGACGATTCGAAAGGTCGGACGCTTTTAATTCCTGAACAAGTTGATTTTTATATGCTTTTAAACCTAGATCCTTATGTAAAATACGCCAAGTTGTGGCATAGGACAAGCCAAGATGTTGAGATCTACGTAGAATCGATTCTTCATGGTAATCGCGTACACTTTCAGCTACCATCGCTATATTTTCTTCACCATATGCTGAATGTGGTCTATTTGGTCGCATATTATTCAATAATGAAACATGATTTCAAATTTTTCGATTGTATAGCGAATTATGCGTTCGGCACATTTCTTGTGGAACACTGATTTTTTTAATACAGCTGAATCATTTGTAGACGCTCTGCCGGGCTGAGTTTCCATAATAAAATGTCACACAATACTAAAATAGCGTGAAAATTTCACACGACTCACGCTTTATCTGTCAAAAAATCGCTGTTATAAGTACATCATAATGAATCATCCTTTATATGTGGTAATAAGAATTAAAGAAGTCGTGAAAACTGATGTTGGAATCATCTAATATTAATTAAACAGTTACAGACGTAATGCATAAGATTTTTAATCACTTCCACTTCTTTTTATAATCCCCCATACCATAATATGTTTATATAAAGAAAATTATTGTTTAAGACAAGCAAGAAAGTACTGACATTATTTGATTTAGCGATGAATGTAATTGTAAGTCTGAAAACAATTTATGCAAATCTAGTAATATTATTTTCCTTTTGTTAAATTGTTCTAGCTATTTGATTTGTCACAACATTATCCGTATTTCAATCTTTTTTGTCAGTAAAAATTCGTTATTAATCAGTGTTATGAAATGACTTTTTTTTATGGTGCCCTTGTTTGTCACGTTCATTAGGTGGACTACAATGTAATCTAAATATAACAGAATGTTGTACTCAATTAACTCAAAGTTGATTTATTAAAGATGAAAATAAAAATAAAAGCGAGTAACAAAAGAGCCGACCGTGATATTACTCTTGGAGTATCTGTGAATAGCCGGCAATATATATCAAAGTAAATCAAATTTCCAACTCACTTGAGAGGATTATAGGTTGTTACACGATTTTCCGACAAGGCCTCGCATTCAGGAGAAGATAACGCTGTCGGAAAAAGTCGACTATAGTTAATAGAAAAAGAAAAAGCGAGGATCGAATCGATATCTCCTCCTGTCCATTATATGCTCGTCCTTTTGCGGATTTTCTCGGATTACCCGCGGCTCACAGCGATGTTTTAACATACTGTCAACGTTGTAGGGCGAACTTAATCCCGACATATCGTTTCTGGGGTAGCTCGGTTGCGGAAACAGGGGTGTGGGAAGTTAATCTTGGGGAAAAGCGATCTAATAATGTTTGGTTTTAAAGCTGGAGGTGACGGATTTTTCCACGTACTTGATTTGATTTAACCGCTATTTGTATTTTCATTGTTTTTATATTTTTCCTAAAAATCAACTAATCTAATCCATCCTAATTCTATAATAACTAATATGCTTTGCATATGTAAATGTACAATAACGGACAAAAATTAACCAACTATTAACAAAGTTATTTGATTATAAATCAAAGGTACAGTAAATAGAAATATTCTGCGAGTGTTTTATGTTTTTTTAACATCATGTGGATACTACCATGTTCAATAAAAAAACATATGAATGCATTGTAGATAAAAAAGCAAGCTGATAAATAAACTAGTCTTAACCAAGAAAATGTCAAGATTTGATTTTGAGTATTGCATTTCAAATATTTATTTAAAAAAATGTGGTCAAATCTTGCGAAATATGTAATAAAACTATTGACTGTTACGTGATTGTTCATTGTGAACGTTTCTAAATTTAATTCAGATTATGCAAATGTGAATGTACTATAAATTAACTTGTTTTTAGGTTAAATTAAGTATTATTTATGTCTTATTAAATCGTAATGGGATCGCTTATGTTAATGTCCTTTCAGCCATTTTGGGTTATACTACAGGAACATTATATTAAAAGTTGTTTGTTAGGAACGTGAAAAAAGATGGAACTAATAACATTGAAAATCAAATTTAAAAGCTTGTTTAAATAGTATGAATTACTACAACTACTTTTTTAAATTTGCATTTAATGCTATATTGTTATGAGGGGCTAACATCCTGTAAGTTTTGCTTTTAAATCTTAAATGTCAAACACCTTTAAACTATTTTAAAATACATTAGGTCTACTGGAAATTTCTGTCCGTCATTAAATAAAACAAAATAATAAATTTTTCGCACCTTGAATAAACTTTATTGAATAATATAATTTCCATCATTATCTATGACTTCTTGCAAGCGTGATGCCAATTTGTATATCCCATTTTTAAAAATGTTGTAAGGAGAGAATCAAGTGATAGTCGGAAGGTGCTAGGTCCGGGGAGTATGGTGGATGCGACAGAATTTACCAACCTCTTTTCTTGGAGCGCTATTTTTAAATTATCCAATTGCTGACAGTACCTCTCCGAATTAAGTTTTTCGTTCGGCTTCAATAGCTCAAAATGTATATGGGTCCTCGAATATCCCACCATATACAAACATTCTCTTACTCTAGCTCAACTTCGGTTTAGAGGTGATGGGGGCAGGTTGTCCGGATTCACAATATGCCCTTTTCCTTACGGTCTTTTCATAGGTAATCCATTTTTCATCTCCAGTTATCATCTGGTCCAGAAAGGGTTCGCTTTTGTTCCGTGCAAGTAGAGATATGCATATGATGACTCGACCATTCAAATTCTTCTCACTTAATTCATGTGGCATTCATCTCGAATATTTCCACACCAGTTTGAGTGTCTGAATATGGTTCGAAATGATTTATTGAGCTGAACCAAGCCTTTCCGCATTTTCCGATGTTGTCAAAAAGGATTTTGATCTAACATCGTCTTGACAGTATCGTGGTCGATCAAAGATCAGAAAGATCGAAATCACCTATTTGAAATTTTTCGAATCATCATCCGTATGTTCTATCAAAAACTGTACCTTCATCAAACACTTTCAATAAATTTCTGCACGCTTCTGCAGCATTACTTCCTTGTTGTAATTCGTACAAAATGCAATGGCGTAAATGAACTTTATCAGTAGTCATGGGTACACGATCGCGTCTCATTTAATACTAACATGAATCATTTTCGTTTTAGTTCATTTGCTAGGTCAGTATGTATACATTCAGTGATAAAAACAGAGAGCCAAATATGCGTCATGTAGCCATGGGTACACAATAACGTCTCGCTCAATACTAACATGAATCATCTTCGTTTTACGCGTTTCTTAAGAAATAGCATTTACTTCATCACAGGTGGTAAATTTATGGTTTCTTAATTCCTCTATATTATCTTTTTGAACATACTTATGACTATGTAGTAGAAAATTCTAAAATAAGAATATTTCTTAACAAAAATCACAAACAGTATTGGAAGCAAAGTAAAAAACAGTTCGATTTTATCGGCACTCGTGTTGTGTAAAATGGAGTTGGGCAAAGACTAAACATATATTACCAAATCACTGGAACAAACGACGTGGGAAGAAAAGTATTAGTGGAGATAATTTTCTATGAATGGGTTTGATCCGTTAAACCGCATTGAGCGCAAAAGTGGATATAGGTTTAGAAACATATTATATTATAATTACGTGGTAAACGTGGTGCTCTCTTATGTTGAGGAACAAATGTAACTGTCATATGGAAATAATAAGGTTAAAGTCATCAATTCTAAATATAGTACCGCCCAATAAAATTAATTCCACCATATAAATTCTACTTTTTGGTTTTATTTATAAGAGATGAATCAAAATAACGAGGAAAATGTTTATTAGCTTTATAATATAAAAATATAATTTTTAAATAATATGAATTAATATTTCGTTAAACCACTCTTTGCTTTGATCACGACCGAAATTCTTCTCAGCATGCTTCCAATACATAATGCAGTTAATTCCTTCAAACTATTGCTTGAAATATCTTCAATATTTCGTTTTAAAACATTTGGATTTGGAGTTAGAAAACATCCGTTTTAAACTATTCCGTATTGCCTGGCCATGGTAAGACTTGCAAGTTGCTGTCAGAAAGCACATCTTTTATTGATTTTGCTATGTGGCATAGTGTGTCAACTTGTGTAAATTTGTAAATAACATCTCCATAACTTAAAGAATCAATGTATGGAATTAATATTGATTCCATTATGGATTTGCAATTGGTTCATTGTACCCAAGACCCTAGCTCCTTTCCCTGAATGCAGGACTAAATCATAATAGCTGTAAGATGTTTAACTGTTCTAATCACTGCGGCTTCATGGAAGCGCTTTTGTGGTCTTCTAATGAAGCGAAAATTTTTAAAAACGTGCAAAATTTTATGAACATAAAGTAATGATGCATATCTTTTCTCAACTCTCAATCGTCAGGATTTTACATTGTTTCACTCATTGTATTTTTTTCATCTTCCCACTCGATCTTGGTATTTTCGCTGACTAGCGGCTATAAATTTTCTCCTCGTATAATCGACGTTGCCAATTTCGTAAGATGCGTAGCACCTGTAATAGGTCGCTATTGATTCTATATTTTGCTTTCAGTATGAATGCGGCCGCTCGAAATTGATAGTAGGTTTTCTACAACTAATTCTACCACCTTGTCCACTGCTTGACGAGAAGCGCGTACTCATCTTGCAATTTCTCTCTTTACATTTTTTTGCACTCGTAATATCTTTGCGTTTCCCCATTGTTCAAAAGTCACATAAAAGTAGCCCCCTGCAATTATGTTTAATCCCGAGAAGGGTATTTAGTGTTGTTTAGAACTGAAATTTTGTAGTTGGAGATTATCGCCAATACTATAAAAAAAGATATTTTAACAAAAGAAAATGCGATATTCACTGTACTTGTTAAGTAGCTCTAATTATTTCTAAGAAACGCGAGTGGCCCTAATGTAATTTCATGGTATTGTATGTGGCGAGAGTCGATTGTTTAAAAAATCTGCTTTGGCTAGTTACGGACCTTATCTCCATTAAGAATTTGTAATAGATCAACGAAAAGCACGTTCAAAAACACTGTTATTCCAATGCCATACAGTTCCTTTAAATGCTCTCAGTTACCTGGTAGTGTGTTCCACGAAGAATAATTAAAGACTTGATAGAATTACGCTTTGTCGCTGCGCTATTGTAATTATTAAACTGTGGCTATTCTATAAAATATTCTCATTTACTTCTTATATTGTTAATAGAATGTTTATTTCAGTAATTGCCTCTTTGTTTAACTTTTGTCATCATGATTTTGCACTTGTCTCATGGTATTATTCTATTTATCTTTATTACGCTGTTAATTCCTGGGCTCTAGGTAATGATAAATAGTAATTTGTTTTTTTAATTGTTATTTACAAAAGATCTTTTCATATTTTAGATAATTACTTAATGTTTGTCCGCTACTGTAATGTACTTGTATATGTAATACAGACACGTAGGTAGGGAGAAGGTTTTTTAATGGTTTTATAACAAACTTAAACAAATAACAAAATTTCACTTAGCAATGAAGTACCACAAGGACCTGTATCAAGGAACATATTTATGCATGCAGAGATAAGTGCTTTCGAAGAATTAACTTGATTTCTTGGTTTAATACGGGCACGTGCATTAGAGCCCAATTTCAATATTTGAAGCTTTTGGGATGAAATTATTAGAATAGAAAACACGTTTCTGAAATAAATCATAGTACAAAGGGTACTAGGAGAGTTTTGCAATACAGCTTTGTTTATTTAATTTTTTTCAAAGTAATTTCCTCTACACTCAATACATCTCTCCATTTTCCGTAACCAATATTTATAACTGTTTTGTCAAGTTTCACTAGGCAGGAAAGCACATTCGTCCCAAGCCTGCAGAAGGTCCTCATCATTGGAAAACCGCCTCCTTTTTAGCTCCATTTTCACATGCGGGAACAGTGCAAAGTCGCAGGGAGCAAGATCTGGACTGTAGGAAAGGCGCTCGAGAAATTTCAATCCTGTCGTGGTCAAATATTCGGTGCAGGCTTTGGCGCGGTGAGCTGGAGCATTATCGTGATAGAGGAACCAGGTGTCCCGCGGCCATTTTGGCCACAGATTCTTCATAGAAGCAATGACTTTAGGCAGGCACTGTTCAGTATACCACTTAGCTGTGACTTTCTTCTGTGTGTCCAAAATGACGCGTTCCACAATTCCACTCGATTTGAAAAATACAGCTATCATTTTCTGTTTACAGATCGAGATTTTTTATTTTCTACTACGGGCGTGTCCTCATCATCAGAGACCCAAACTTTGTTTTGAGCTTCGGTCGGCACATCGTAATAGTACAGCCAAGTCTCGTCACCTGTCACGATGTTGTTCACTTACCGAGATTGTCCCTTATTAAACTTTTTTTAGCATCTCCCGGCACCAAGTCACACGTCGTGTCATCTGCTCTTCAGTCAGTCGATGCGGCACCCAGAGAGAACAAAGTTTCTTCACGGGCAAATGATCATACAGAATCGAAGGAATTGCTGGTGTATTTAGGCCTGAAGAACCCTCTATCTGCTGGTAGGTCACTCGCCTGCCCTCGTCAAAAGTCTTCCTCACAGGCTTCGCGGCCTTCCCGGCCTCTCAGCATTCTCCACAGTTACATTTCCCCTTTGGAATTCTCTATACCACCTGAATATCGTTGTGCGGTGTGGACAAACATCACATAGTGCAAGAGTCACTTCTTCGAAGCACTGGTCTATGTTTAAACCACGCACGAAATTATAACGCAAAACTGCCCTTATCTCATTTCGTGACCACGATGCCGTCACAACGACTTTACACTCTCACTGCTAATGAATAATTGAGCCCATTGACATGGCGCGTCGGCTACTATGTATGAACATGTTTTAACATGCACCAACAAGCAGATTCCTACGATTCATTGTTGCGTCATGTTGCAAAACTTTCCTAGTACCCTTCGTATTATTATTATTATTAAGACATCGGCGTTGATCATTCAACTGATATAAATTTTTTCATGCATATTAATTCTAAAGTAATTGAAAAGGCTTTCTTAATTACCACCTAATAAATAAAGTTGTAATATTTTGAACTTCACTTGTAGATAAAAACAGAATGATTGTTAATCAATTCGAAAAGTCAATAATTATGAAGACAATGTTCAGTTCATTAAGTTGTCAGCATAATGAACGCATTCATAATTTACGTGTAGCATTAGTTGCTTAAGTAAGTAGATGATTGGTAAAATATACAAACGTAATCATATACGAGGTGTGGCTGTAAAAAAAAACGAACTGATCGTTCCGTAGACAAGCTGAGCATGTCAAAATTAAACTGTACGCTTCTATGATGTAGTTTCTTCATCAGGACAACGTTCCGGCACATATTGCCCTCTCTGCCAACCGATGTAGCCCCATGTGACTTTCCTATTTCCCATGATTAAATTAGCACTAAAAGGAAGCAGATTTGAGACAGTAGAAGCTGTTAAAGGAAAAGCGACGGCGCTTATGAATATGCTTTTTACAGTATTGCTTTGTGGAGAGGAGTATACTGAAGGGAATAATGTTAAAATTATGAAAGAAAAACAATGAAGATTTTTATAGCAATAATCCGTTTTTTATAAATATACCTTGTAAATTAGTCACTTCTGAAAAAAAAACGAGTTTTATAAATATCGTATTTTTAAAAGAGAGGAATCGGCAACGTATATAGATAAGTAACTAGTAATGAGAATTTAATGGTTTATTTTAAGACATTTCTAAGAAAATATGATTTAAACTGTTATTTGTGAATTAAAATTAGGTAGTGTTTTCGAAGCCATTGATTTTCATAGTACAAAGTAATACCGTATATCTTCAGATAATGAACGAAGGCACTTATAATGTTCCAAAATTAAAGCATGTCAGATCTCTATTATTATCCAGCATTTACGATGTTCAAGATGTATGACCAAGCACTGCGAAAAAACTGAGTCTTATGTAGGCAGGCCTAAAATCGGCCAAAAACTACCAAGAATGAGGACATATTAGAGCAAATGCCTATGTGGGGTCATAAAACGAGACTTTTAGAACTAAAATATTATATTTCAAATTCTACGGCTAGAAAACGCTTAAATGACTATAAAACTGAACAAAAACTCCCGATTTTTCTCGAAATAGGAAAGAATAAGAATACTCTGGAAAAGAAGTTATTGTAGTTGAACAGTTTATAGTTGAACAATTATAATGTGCTCAAATAAATCGTGTGTTGAAGTAAATGCATTGTAATTGCATTATTCAGTTGTGCGTATGTACCTCTTTTATTTTATTTAAAAATATTTTCATTTTCATATTTTCTTTCAAAACTTCTTGGCAAACCTGAGCCTGAATACGTCTGTCGCAGATGAGGAGAATCATCATTTTTTGAAGATATTTTTAGATCGTCAGCATGTCCAAGAACTCTACTATAAATCAGATAAGAAAAATTATTTATATAGACATCAAATATTAAGGAATCCAAATATTTTGATAAGGTGTAAAAAAGAAAAACGATTGTGCCAGAAGAAAAATCAAGGGAAGCCATTTTTGCTGTAAATAGAAAATGATCTTAAGAATCAAGAGTTCCCGTCTATCAATATATTTTCTGATAAATTATTTCTGTAAAGTTAGTGACAGTCAATTGATTAGCAACGGAACAATTATAAATCTTTTAATAAAGAAGTTCGAATATTTTCGCACAACCAGAAAGAATGCTAAACGATTTCCTCTCTTATAGACATATAATCACACTGATTTTCCAAAGAACAGGAAGAGTAATGTCTGAAATAGATTTTTGAAAATAAAGCAAAAACGTTTAGGCAGAAACACAGTCAAATATAAACTAAACTAAAAATATCATCATAACTGAAGTTAGAGTAAGACTGAGATATTTTGTGGCAAGTAGAACTTCATCAGAAGTAAGCTCAGAAATATGAAAGATGTTACAGGTAACATCATGGGAAGTATTAAACGTTGCGGGAAAAATCTCTTAAAACATATTTATTGAAAATACGAGTATTATTAAAATATATTAATATAACGCATTGATCAAATTAAAATTAGTACTATTAAACTGATGTTAATGTCTTTCTTACGAAGAATTTAAAAATATAATTAATGGTTCTTAAAATTAATTATTTTAATAGATCTTCTGGTTTCCTTATTTTGCCCTTGTTTTTTTATTTGATGTACTAAAGTCCACGTCTACATTTGACGTTAACAGATTAAAAGAGAGAATAATCGCTGTACTTTCAAGTCAATAAGTAATTCTTCTTTCGATAATACAACAAATAATTCTGCTGAACACAAAAACATGATTTTAATATATATTTTAAATTTATTGTTTATCTAATGTAGATTTCGTATTTAAATTTTCAAGACATGCTATAAATACTTTAAACAATGCTGTATCTGTAACAATGCAATTTATTGTTACAACAATTTATAGTATAAATTGATTTTTATCTAGGCAAGACTCCCAGAATATAGACCAGGGGTGCCGCCGGAACAATTATCTCCCGATCCAGAGTTTAGCAGGACTAGAGAGGAATTACGATGGATACCTGCAATGACCCTGGACACGGACCTCTTGATGTACTTAAGAGCGGCCCGTTCGATGGCGGCTTTTGCTGGAATGTGTGATGGCGGTTGTCCTGAAGACGGTGCTAACGCTGCGTCCAGAGATGATACCACTATAAACGCATTAGACGTCGTAAGTTTACTTAGATAATTTTAACCTTCGGGTTTTTACTCAAGTCCAGACATTTTTCTCAATTAGTGAATTTACATGTTCTCAGCTCCATGATAGTGGTTACGATCCAGGTAGAGCTCTTCAAGCATTGGTCAAATGTCCAGTTCCTAAAGGTATAGATAAGAAGTGGAGTGAAGAAGAAACCAAAAGGTTCGTGAAGGGTCTACGTCAATTTGGCAAAAATTTTTTTCGTATCAGAAAGGATTTGTTACCTCATAGAGATACGGTAATTTTACATAATACTGCGTTTTGTAATTATAACTAGTGACCGGATGTGTTGTAGTCAATCACTAGCTTGAGATTTGCACATTTGTTTATTGGGTACATTCTTTTACTTCTTACTATCGCTATAACATTTCCTACAATGTCCAGACACTAATTATAAGCCCAACATTTTATTTAGTATAAGAGTGTGATAGATATTTAGTTTTTTTAATATCAAATTAACAATAATTTTAATACTATTATATACGAGAGTAGCCGTTTATATTTCGGGAACTGGCAATACTGTTAGTATTGCCTCCGATCCGATGATTACATCGTGAAGTTTGTCATTTTTGACAATATATTTACCTTGACAGTTTTATTATCCGGTCGCTATTTCTATTGTTGACAGTAACTTGAAAATTTTATGTCAGCGAAAAAATGGAACATTTTCGTGCAATTATTTTTTTATAACTTTCGGCGTGGATTATCTCAACAAGACTACATTGACGTGCTGTATTCTTTATATGGTGATGAAGCGCCATCGAAAACTACAGTATATCGTTGGTATAGTGAATTCAAACTTGGACGGCGTTCTTTGGACGATGAATTTCGTGAAGGTCGTCCCACAAATGTTATTGTGTCGGAAAACATTAATACAATGTCTGAATTGATAATACAAGACCGTCATGTGACATACCGTGAGATCGAGACATGTCTAGGTATTAGTAACATCAGCGTGCATAAGGTCCTGCATGAACATTTAGCCGTTAAGAAGCTATGTTCACGTTGAGTACCACATAATTTGACAACCGCTCAAAAAAGGACTCGCGTCGATTGGTGCCAAGATATGCACAAAAAATACAATGGCGATACTTCAAAGAACATTTATAAAGTCGTTACAGGTGATGAATCTTGGATCTATACGTATAAGCCCGATAGTAAACAGCAGTCGACTGTATGGGTATTCCAAGATAAGTCAAAACCAACAAAAGTTGTTCGCGCTCGAAGCACATCGAAACAAATGGTCGCCTGTTTTTTCGGAAAAACCGGTCACGTTGAAGTTTAGAGAGTTGTAGAACGGTCAATTCCGAATGGTACACAACTATTAGTTTGCCAAAATTTTTTGAAGAAATAAAGAAAACAAACCGAAAACGATAGATCATTCTCCACCATGACAATGCGAGCTCTCACAGGTCGGTTCAAAAAATTGAATATTTGACCCGGCAAAACATTGAATTGATGAGCCATCCGCCGTACAGCCCTGATCTAGCACCCTGTGATTTCTCTATGTTCCCACACGTGAAGAATCAACTTCGTGGTCAACGGTTTTTTACACCGCAAGAGGCAATTGAGGCATTAAAAACTCATATTTTGAAGATGCCGCCTTCACAGTGGCAGTAATGCCTTTTTGATTGGTTTAAACGAATGCAAAAGTGCATTGATTGTTAGTTTGAAAAGCAATAAAACTAGTTTCGGTAATACATTTTTTTTTATTTGCTATTCCCGAAATATAAACGGCTATCCTCGTATTATTGCATGAGAAACTTTTTTGAATTATCAACATGCCTTACTTTAGTAAGGTTTTATTTATTTCACAAATCCTGTTTAATGTATTCAACTATTCTTTTGTTTTTATTGTTTCATTACGGGCGTCAACTCTTATCTTAGTATCCGTAGCAAAGTATGTCTTCCTTCTCCTCATACTTAAAATATTTATTTCTTTCAAAAATTAAAATAAAAACGTTGTATAATAAAAGTAGAAATAAATAAATTCGAAGGTGATATTTAAAAATAAATTTTATCGGGCTATAAAAGGTGTTTACTTTAAGCCACTTGGTATGTAGGTTTAAGTAACTTTGTAATTCATGGAATTTTCTAATTTTATGTACAGATCGTTATTATTGAAATTAACTAGATTTGATGGGAAGTAATTCTTGAAACGAAACAAATGATTTGAAGTATCAAATTTTTTTTAAAATTATTTTTCAATATATTCATTGTTAGCTTCATGCACTTCTGAAGTGTCATAATGTCATTTTTGCAATGATCTTTCTCAATATCCTTAAAATATTGATAAGTTGCTGCAATAAGTTCTTCATCTGAAACTTATTTCCAGCAAGGAATAGTTGAGTTTGGGAAATGAGTGGAAGTCAATTGAAGCTAGACTTGGCGAATAAAATGTATGAAGCAACCTGAAATCTCAATCGATCCCATTTTTCGCGAATAACTTGACTGGTTTGAGGAATGTCGGGGTAGCGCAGTAGTAGTCCGCTAGTAGTCCGCTTGATTTCGAGAACAACTTTTCTCAATCTTTGGGTTGAACTGAAATGTTTATGGGTCGCGAGGTGGTAAAGAAACAATATGAAAAGATAAAATATTAATACAGACCCAAAGAGCCCACTTTTATTATAATTAGTTCTATTTTGTTAGATTGCGAAATATAAATTTGGGTGGCGGTGCCAGTATAAACAAATTTATTGATTTGTTGCGTAAAAAAAATTGAGAGGAGTGCCGATCTAGGGAAGTTGACGGTTTGAACTATTTACAGGGCGGTGCGATTTTTAAATCGTTTTTCATTTCGAAGGCGATCGGAACCCGTCCCAATACCCTTCAGTGTTGAGGAGGAATAATAAACACTTTCCTTTCTAGCCTGTAAACACATACCAAATATAGGCTCTCGCTCCCGTGGCCGTGACAAGTTGGAACAGACATTCATACGACCCTGTTGGGCACTCACCACACAGAAAAAAGACATTTTTTTTCTGTGAGCTTCATTTCCCTGAAACTATTTTCTTCTGTTTATCTAGTAAAGTGGCGTAATTATGGCGTAAAAATTATGCCCACCCCAAAAAAACTAACTCTTGTCTTATGCACCGATATAAATTTATTTGGACGAGAGATACTTTACAGTGTTCATAGTGGTGAAGCCAGATTTGATCAAAAAAATCAGATCAGTCTATAGCTTCAAATTTTCACTTGATGTTCGCAAACTTTTACGTTTTTGTTAACAGTTTAAGATTTGCGATATCCGCCTTGCTGTCAACTTGGACGTGCTTAGTTCTAAGGTGTAATATATGTACGTGTACTGTGTCCTTGACGTCAATTTTTGGGTCTCCCAAAACAAATAATTAATTTCATTGTTCATTTCTGGTGTTGTGGCAGTTTTTGTGCAACCCGCGCGATAAGCTATTTTCGAAGCAGCATTGTCACGAAAACTTGGTTGCATATAAGTCAAAACTTATAGATGCATTTAGTCTTTTAAAAAAGAAATATTAAATTACACTACGAATTGTGAGTTTATGTATTTTAGAATTTTCCATTTAATTACTTTGTTCACACTGTTGTAACTTTAAAATTAAATATCAGAAATTAATCAAATTCAATATCACTATAAAAAGACGCCAGAATGAGATTATAATAGTAACCCAACCTTTCACATTTCCCAACAGCTAGACGCCATTTACGAATGCATTGGCAAGCCTTAAGTTATTCACTTAAACTGTAAGGAAAATCACGAAAAACTGACTCAAACGGTGACCGTTAGATTCGATCCATAGATTTCCAGCGTGATAGACCAGTAATTTACTGTTAAGCTATCAGTCGGCTCAATACTAAGTGTTTTCGAAAGATAGTCCTAGTGGTCGACTGTTATTTTCTGCTAGCTTTGAAAAAGTAACCTTATAATTTCTATAGTTATTTTTTCCTTATAATGTAAACTATTCAAAATATCTCGATTCTTGAGGAAAAAACAGATAAGCTAAAGAACTAGTATCGATCTTCCTAATTCAACATTAATATTGAAATGTGACAAATACCAAGTGTACCGGAAAGTCATTACCTGTTTTTTCGTAAAAAAACTACATAATTTTCAAGAAAATGGAAAAATTTATTTATTCAAAGTATTGACCATTTGATTCTACAAATCTTGCCCATCTTTCCTTCTTCCTTCTTCGAAATTGGTCATAGTCGGACAGGGCAACGTCCGGAGAGTACGCCAGGTGCGATATTATGTCCCATCTTAATGCTTTCAACGCTTCCTTGACCGGTTTTACTGTATGAGACCGCGCGTTATCATGCTGTAAAATCACTTTGCCGTTTCTTCGGGCCCATTCTGGACGTTTTTCTATCAATACATGTTTCCCTTGAAATTGATAATTTGTTGTCTGTAGCGATCAGTATTAACTATTTCACAAGATTTCAACAGTTCGTTATACATCATGCCACTCTGGTCCCACCAAACACAGACCATTGTCCTGCGACCAAAACGATTTGGGCTTGAAGTCGATGAGCCTGCTTCGTCAGGTTATAACCATGACTTTTCCGTTTAGGGTTTTCGAACTAAATCCATTTTTCATCACCCATCACTATTCGATGCAGAAATGGCTTCCGGTTATACCTTAGAATTAGCATTTCACAGACGATTTTTCGATTTTCCATTTGCCTGTCATTCAATTGATGTGGCACACATTTTCCCATATTTTGGATTTTTCGAATTGCTCGTAATCGATCGCTAATCGTTTCTTTAGCCACATTTAACGCTTCTGCCAATTGTTTTTGAGTTTGGGTTTGGTCTTTATCCAGTAACTTCTGCAGTTTCGTATCTTCAAACTTTTTCGATCTACCAGAACATTTTTGTCCTGTACATCGAAATCACCACCGTTGAATTGTCGAGACCACGTCTCACATGTTTTTATAGTTGAAGCATGCTCACCGTAAGTTTCTACCAGCAAACTATGACTTTCAGCGGCTTTTATGTTTTGAATAAATAAGAAAAGTAATGCGTGCTGCAAATGAACTTTGTCAGACACGAAACTCAACATTTTCAAAGAGGTATAAATCTATGACAGTGTTACTTTTGCAAAATATAACATGTGTCAAACCATAACATACTTAAGCCTAGCGACATCTGTTAGAAAAACTGGTAATGACTTTCCGCTACATCTGGTAAATTAGCAGTGGATGAATTTGTTGCTTGTGTAAAAGTACAGCTTTTACAAAAGTAATATTGCGTAATACAATTTTAATTAATGTAAGTAGTGATCTTAGAAATATTGCAATTTTTCGTTTCATACAATTTGTTCATCAGAACCAAATACATAACCTAAAAATATGATTTGTTGTACTCTAAGTACCGAACAGATAAAGTTGTGAAAGTGCATGATATTCACGTGGTGTTTAATAAACGTAATTTGATTAACTTTGACGTTGCCAAGATTGATACTATGCAAATACAATTCACATCGAACAATTCTTTGACACTTAAATATTCAAATTGCCTAAACTCGGTAATAGTGGGGGCCACGTTAACTGCTATTGTATTTTCTGAATTACTTAATCTTTTACGCATCTTTTCTTGCTTTGCGTCTTAATTAGTCAGTTTTTTGAAAACTAAATTGTCTTGCGAAGTTAATTATTGCTTTATAGCATAGCGACAAAAATATTATAAAATTCTAAGTGTCAGGGACAATTTACTGTACAATTTTATTATCCTGTGATTGAGACGTTATTTGCGTTACTTAAATAATATATTTGTCATGCAAACTGTGATCACTTTATTTGTTCGGTGCCTAGACTATAGTTCAAAAATACCAACATTGCATTCCTTCAGAAATATCTCTAAAGGAGTGTTCCTTTATTATTTACAAAGTAGGATGAGAGGATCATCTACCATTGTAACTTTCTGCCATTATATTAGCGTTTCATACAGAACATGATATGATTATGAAATTATCTCCTAGCCGGAATTAGTTGAATTCTATTATTTGTGGAAGAAGACTCCTGGAGCTAATAATAATCGTCCGCACAGGAGAAGGAGGCCCGGTTCTCTACGGCGAATTAGAAATACAAGAAATAGTAGAGGAGGTAACGCACCACCTACCACAGGTAGGGTCCACTTTTGGACACGATACCATAAACTTACTGGTTTTTCTTTTGTTAAGGTCGAGCACCTGTAGAAACCGAGAACAGCAGACCTTCACCACAACCTGGTAAGGAACCAGGTGAAACTAGTTCGGTAACAGAGGATGATAATTCCGAAGATGATAGTGATAGTCGCGACGCACAATATAGATGTAGTCATTGTTTCACAACAAGTAAGTATCGAAAATATAGTTTCTCAAAAACTACGCAAGGACATTGTTTCTAATTATCTTATTCATATAGATTCAAGAGATTGGCAAACTGCAGGTAAAGATCGTCAATTATATTGTTGGGATTGTCGAGCTCATCTGAAAAAGACTAATGAGTTACCACCTCTGACACCTGGAGCGGCAGGTGGAACTGTACCTACAGCGACGAATGGTGCGAAAGAATCGACACCAAAAGAATCCGTAAAAGAAAATAAAGAAAAGGATGGTTCGAACAAAGAAAAGGATAAAGACGGTAAAGAGCCATCTTATCTCTTCAGACCAGTGGCGGAGAGTCCAGACGCTAGTCCTCAACGAATGAGAACTAGAAATAAAGCTGCCAAGGAACAGAACACAAATAGGGCCCGACCTAAACGAGGAACGGAAACGCCAGAACCTAAAACGCCGTCGAAGGGTTCGGGCGGTAGTCCTTTGGATAAAAATAACGCACCGAATACACCAGGGAAAAAGAAGGGAAAGAACGAAAAGCCAGAAACTCCTTCGAAAAGTAGAAAACGGACACAAGATAAGACGGACGACATAGAAACCGACGAAAAGGATTTGGGATTGTTTAAGAAGAAACGCGAAAGAGCAGAGGTAAACTTTTTTTTATATATTACCGAAATGGTGTACGGCCATTACTCTATTTTAATTAATTATTAAAAATTAAAAAAACCATGGGTTTTTCATATACTGGACATACCTTATCAATATAATTTGATGTAGTTAAATATTCAAATAAAGGATAACGTAATTTAAATATAAACGGTTTTATTTAAAATAATTGATATATTATTGCCTGTCATAGGTGCATAGTAAATATAAGAAGAGTACATATAAACATGTAAATATCTGAAATCCTAAAATGCGTTTATTTTTTTTAATATAACTATAAATAGAATATAAAATGTAGCAAATTGTAATTTCTTTGTTTGCAATAACTAACTGCATACAGTTTTGTCTCGATTTTGTCATGCCATGATCACGATTGTAAGTCGACCAGTCTAACGGAACTATTTATTTGGTTTCACATTCATACGTGGGTTGTCTTTTAAGTTTTGCATATAAAACTGGAATAAAACAGTAGATAGCTTTTAAGATCTTTATTGTTTCTCGAAGTATTCTCAAGATTAATGCACTTTTGCATGCCCTCGAACCAACTCTGGAAGCAGTTATTCCACTCGTTTGTTGGTACAGTCAAAATTGCGTTTTTGAAGGCATCGACTGCTCCTTCTGATGACTGGGACCTTTGAACACGCAGTCCGTTCTTGATTTTCGCATAAAGAAATCGTTAGGGTTTAGGTCGCGACTGTACGGAAGATGAGTCAACAATTCGACATTTTGTTGCGAGGTTTTTAATTCAGTTGTCTTGCGTGCTGTGTGCGAACTTGTATTGTCTTGATGGAGGATGATTCATCGTTCGGGGTTTGTTTTTCGAAGTTCAGCGATGACTTGCGGCAAGCAAATGGTTGTATACCAATCGGCAGTGACAGTTCTTTGATCTTGTAGAGGAATTGTTGCTACAAGACAAATGTCGCGACCATCTTTTTGGAGACACTTCGAGAACGGATAACTTTTGTCGGCTTTTTTTCTCCTTGGAACACCCAAACAGACGACTAACGTTTATTTTTTGGCTCGTATGAGTAAATCCAAGATTCATCACCGCTGACAATGTTGTACACGTTCTTAGAGTTTCCGGCATTGAAGCGATCTAGAGTTTTTTGACACCAATTAACCATAGATGCTCTCTGTTCTTCAGCCAACAGGTGCGATACCCAACGGGAAACTAATTTTTTACACACAATTCTTTATGCAAAATTTTTTGAATTGATGTCTGCCGTTTTTGGTGAACCTGCTCTTGGATCGTTGCTAAGACTTATCCATTCACGTTTGAATTCTCCATACCAATGAGAAATTGTTGACTAAGGTGGTGCTTTTTTGCCGAAACCAATTCGGCGAAGCATTCTTGTAGAGATAATTGTCTTCGAAAATTATAACAAAATTTTCCGCAAAAATATTCTCGGTTTAATTCCATTTTTCAACTAACTCGTCAACTTTGATAGTTCGTTGTAGCAACTAAACTACACGTATCGCACTGAAACTTTGGATTTAGGTTAACTAAAGATGGGGGTTAACTTTTGTACTGACATTTAATTAGTGGCGCCCTCTATGGCCCACTATGCAAAACTTAAACAAACCTCCCACGTATAAATTATTAATATGTTAGTGTCCCCTTCGGGTATTTTTGCAGTATTTGTGATCTCAAATCTCCAGAGGGACAACTATTCTGATGAGCTTTCGACAGTTTTGCTGCTGCCATTTTCAAGTCAATGCTACCGCAGAACTGTAAATTACGCCGTTTTTCTATTTTTATTACTTCTCGGGTGATTTTGACTTGAAGATTATCTATTTTTACAATTGTTTTTGTTATGTCGATGTCAATCTGATTACCTGTGTGTAAAACATATTCGAATAGAGACGAAGACAGATCCTTGCATGCTATACCATTATTACGTTCCTCCTTCCGTACACTTTGCATGAATCATGCGGTTTTTCATATACTCAGTATTCTTCTAGACTTACTTTGTTTTTTGGATTCCTTAAAACTTGGAAAATTTTCTTCACCGTTGAATATACATAAATAATAATACCGTGTCGACGTTGTATCTACTTAACACGTTTTTTTCCGTCCCACTTGGAAAACCTGGATTTGATAATTGGTTTTCTCTTTTGTTAGTTCTTGTTTCTTATCTGTCACTTTACTATTAATATATATTAATTGTTTTTTTTTATTTAAAGTAAATATTGATTTATATAAAATTGTAGCTTCGTATTTTTATTAACTTTAACAATTTACAATTAACTGTAAATAGACGTTTTACATAAAATTGCATTAATTTTAATCATTATTTACAGATTTACTTCTTTCGTTAAATAAAATACTGAAATTTACAGAAAAACTTATTAAAAGTTTTTAAAGCACTATTGTTATTGTCGTTGCAAATAAAATAATTAATATGTTTTTAAAATAATTCAAATCATAATTATTTTTTTGTTTACAAAACTAGAACGTGCGCACAAAGTTTTGTGTGTATCGTAAGGTATTCTTATACTTTGTCCTGCTTTGTTAATGACAAGCAGTAGTAAAAAAAATAGATTTAATTAATTTATTATTATTTGTGTTAATAAAATATTTCAGCCTGTTAATATCTTAAAACAAATAATAGTAGTGAATAATAATAATAAATTAATATAAATAAAAAGTTAATAATTCGTAGGATTATGTCAGTTTATTTCCATATCTCTTTCCTGGCAGAAATCGTTTATATTGAAGGTTGTTCTACTTATCCACAGTACTGTATCTTAATTATGTGGCCATTATACTTTTATTATGTCGCACTTTGTACTATTATTTAATTCTATGTATCTATCTAACTTATATTTTCGTTGTTCACAGAGCCCGTCTAGTGATTCAGGCTCGATAAATGACGAAGCTGATACAAATGAACCTGAAAGTGAATCGACAGATGGTAATAGTCTTCCAGCGTCTTCAACCCCTGCGCCTATAGTTTCAAGTTGTATTCCTATAACTACTAGTAGCTCTTCACTTCCTGTTCAAGATACTATTAAAGTTGTAAAAGTAGAAAATCCGGAAGTGGGTAAGTAGTTGTAGTGTTTTATTTCAGATATTTCCACAACAAATGGAAATCCTTGCTATGAAGTAAACAGCAGTGGCAATTGAATATACTAAAACCATTGCATGAAATGTTATAGTCAATTTCTAAATTATCAGATGTTCTGCAAAATGTGTAATAACTGCAAAATGCAATAAAAGTAATCAAACAGAATTTTTTTTTGAATGAAATCTAAAGATACATACTTCAGAATAATAGCAGCTTTTGTATATTATTTGTATAAACTACAAACCAGTATCATTTAGTTTTAATAAAACATAGAATTATTATTTTCTAGAACATCCATTGTTCGCTATTGTATTTTCACATCTACATCGCCAATAGTTTAGCAAATGCTGATAACATTTAACACTTCTTAAATTATTTTCCGTAGACATTTGTACATTAAAATATTTTCAAAAACAGAAACTTTTAGGTATGTCCATAGATTTTCTATACAGAGGAGGGTCTGAGGACTTGCTGGCTACTCCAGGACTTCAATACTTTGTTTTATACCCATTTGTCTGTTTTGGGTTATTGCTATTCATTAGAACCCGTTTTAAAGGTGCTTCATACATAACAAATCAATATATAGTTTTCAATATGTTCCAATGCACATGTTGAGTCATGATATCTTTTATTGAAAGCATGGATCCTGCACCATATCACCAGAAATATCTCATTTCATTCTTCCAGTTCCGTAATGTGTCATCGTTTTAACTGTATATCGTGGACGATAACACTTTGCGACGCTCCTGTAATATATAAATGGGGGCCAGCTGATCCATATAATACAATTATGCTTTCATTTATAAAAAGAATAGTTCTCTCCTTGGATACTGACCAATTTAGATGCTCTTTAACAAATTTAACTATTGATAGAGCATGTTAGACGCTTCTTCAATAATAGTAACCTAACTGAACTGAAACGGGTGTATTATTTTTACGTGGCATGTCTTAAGTTTTGCGTAGTGGGATATGGAGGGCGCCGCTAATCAAATGTCAGTACAAAAATTAACCTGCAAAGTTTCAGTGCGATACTTGTAGTATTGTAGCTACAACGAACTGTCAAAGTTGACAAGTTAGTTGAAAAATGGAATTAAAATGGGATTATGTATTCTAATAAAAGTGCGTCTATATTCACAATTTTTGGAATCATAGAGCATATTCATGCCTAAATAATAAATACAAGTGAACAGAAACTATTAACACTTACACTGATTTCCATTTTATCACAAAAACTACTAGATACTGCTACTATTTTGAATATATGTCTTTAGTACATTAATAAAGACTATATTCCTGAAAAATCTTTATTAAAACTCAGCTTACCAAAATCAGAAGTTTTTCAAGAATGTAAATGATTTGTGTGGGAAACTGGTCGAAATGATCGAACATAGAACATTTTTGTATTATTGTTGACAACATTGCTATTTGTTTGATCGCAAGTATAACCAATAGAAGTAAAATAATGTATCCAAGCAAGAAAAATATTAAATAAATACTTTTTAAAATTTGTTTATTAATCAGTAACTAAAATTTCTAGTAACTCATTTAGCTCTATTACCCTGTAGTGGTCTAATTTTCTATTTTCCTTTCTGTATCTTCTAATATCTCTTCCATCTTTTTCTCTTTGCTTTTTTCTTCTACTTTTTCCTTTATATCGCCTACACTCTTTCCCTTATTCTTTTTCCATACATCGTAAGAAACTGCTATTTCTTGTAGTATTAAATTCGTTTACTTGTTCAATTTTCTGATCCTTTCTGTACACAGAATATTAGCTGTACGCAAAATTTTAGGTTAGATTTTTTATTTATTGTCCAAATTTCAATTCAAATTAATCCTAAAGCGATCTTGTAAGTTGCTTTTGTTCTTCATAATGAATAGCATCAATGCATCAGTTATTTTTGTCCATTTTGGATTTATAATCTTTACGATATTTATAATTTATTGTTATTTTGAGATTAATATGTGTCAGTTTTTATAAGTATTAATTTCCGTTTTAACTTGGTATTTTTAAATTATCTATGCGACTTAACAATTTAACACATTTTATTTGTATGTATTAATATTTTATAACATTTATGTTAATATAAACAGCGTCAATTTAAATCTTCTTCACTTCTGATTAGAAAAATGGTGTCCTTCACATAAACATCACAACAATGTTGTAAATGTATATTATTTTTATCGACTTGTACCATTTTTTGTGATCATTATCTCTATTGATACTCCCAGGATTTGGCTTCTTTAATGAAGTTTTATCAGTAATCTTATCTGGACATGTAAATTTTACATAGTTGTTTTAAATCCACTATTGTTTTACTCATATTCTTATTTAAATCAATAGATTATAGAAAGCTTGTCTCTTGTATTTAGTTTCTTTTTATTGCTAACAATTTTTTTTATACAATTTTATAATTATATATACTACACTAATTGAAATTTTCTCTTTATTTTCACTCTAACTATAAAAAACTAAATATCGGTAATTTTCTATATTTCCTTTTTTCGTAACATTTTTAATCAATGTAAATTGTAAACTGATTTATGTAGGGTTAACATTTAATATCGTTTATTCAACTCATTGAACAATATTAAAGAAGACCAGAAATGTTACACACAAGATATGTATTGCATACATATTATTTTTCTTATTTTGATATTCATTATTGCATGTTTCCAATATTATTGTTTATAATTGTAATAAAACAATTTTTTTCACAGTCGAAAAACCTCCAGTATCATCATCTCCAATTATAGCAACAGTACCTGTACCCGTTATAACTACAAACAAGGTTCCGACGATAGTTTCAACAGAACCCACACAACCGCTCAACGTTTCCATACGTTTACCCGATGATCTCAACGAACGCAAAAACTTAATCAAAAGAAATCTGGTTGTTGCAGCAGATATCAAAGATCTGAAATTTTCAGAAGCTGTAAAATATACCCCAGATATAAAGAAGGAACCAATCAAAACCGAACCGATTCTTAAAATCGAAAAAGAGGTTAAAGAAGAAATCAAAGAGGTTGTTCAACAAGAAAAGTTCAAAACGGAACTGATAATCCCGAAAGTTCCTTTGGACAAAGTTATTATAAAAGAAGAATTGGAGTCTAGCAATGAAGCTATAAATTTAAATCCTAAAGAAGAGTATAAAGACAACTTATTCTTGCCTCAGGGTATTAACATTAAAGAACAGATTAATTTCTCTCTAAAGGATAATCATTTGAATCACCTGCAACCTATTGGTATAACAGATATGGATAGACCGAAAGAGCAAATGATTACTCCTCAATCTTACGTTAAAGATGGTTTTAAAAATGAATATGTATATAATCAAAAAGAACAAAATAATCCTTTAAATGCTGTAGTTAAAATGGAACCAAGAGATGAACCCATTGAATTAACTTCGAGTAGTAGAGCTGATCTCTTTAATCAATCCATGACAGCTCAAACATTGAACATTCCCACTGTTATACCAATGGCACAAATGCAGAATAATAGAAATAATGAAAATATGTATGAAGAAGAGAAACGGGAAAAATTGGAACGTCCCGAAAGGGTTGAGAGACCCGAACGAGGTGATTTAACGATAGGACAACCACCTCTACCAAACATCATGCAGTCAGCTAATTTAGTTACAATTGGTGGACAGTCAGGAATAAATCATTACAGTTATATGCCTTATAATCCACATTCACCGCGTAATCTTGAAAAGAATGTTCCTACGTCACAGCCATTGATGCCGACGCAAATGAATCAAATGGAACCGCAAAACTTGAAAATCAAACAAGAAATACCGGAAAATTCGGCTCATAATTTATCAACGAACTACGCTCCATACGCGCAGAGTAATATGAGTTCTGCTTCTTCTGGCAGCTTACATAATTCAACACCATCTCCACAAATAAGTACCAATTCATCGCAAATTAATGTTCCTAGTGCCCCGTCTAGTGGTTACGGCTCACAAAGTAACTCGTCTTCAATATCGATGCTTGGAAACGACCCATTACAGAGTTTGAAGGACGTTAAGGTGCCTGGCTTTTCCTTACCCTCGGTCGTTGCTCAGAGTGTATCGAATGAAAGACCTAATTCAGGTCCAACTATTGAAATTAAGAAAGAACCTGAGTATTCAACCCCCATAACAAGTGCAAGTCCCGTGCAACCAGTAAAGAGTCCTGCACTCAAGACTACTAGCTCCACGCCAACGCCAACGATAAATGTATCCCAAACACCCCCCTTAAGGCAAAGCAGTAAGTTTATTTTAATTGTTGTAGATTACATAGTTGGTGCACATGAATGGTCAGTTTTTGTTTCGCGCAGAATTTGGTGCGCAATATTCTGTGATGTTTGTGATAAAAATATCTTTAATATGAATTAGTCAGTTGGTATTTGTATAAGATAGCTATATACGTTCAATGCAATAAGAATTTGAACTTGGAAATAGTGTAGTTACTCTTATTCGTACCAAAGTTGGCAGCGAGGTTGATGTTCATGAGCGAATTGTATAATGTCGGTTCACAAAGTTTTCAAGAGGGGTTCGGGAAGTGCAGAATTTTGGTCGACAATGAACTCCTGAAGACTCCAAATCAAATTGTATAGAAACTTGCAGACAGATTAAATGTTTGCCATAACTACAGTAGTAAGTAATTTTTATGACATAGAAAAGGTTAAAATATTGTTTAAATAGATACTTTAGAGAAATACGTTGTTTCAATAGAATGTGTGCTTTTCTCATTTAATAAACCATCTAAACTTTTATAGATACTGACATGAGGTGATCCATGGAGATTATATGATAATCGCAAAAGAATATCCAACTGATTAATGATAATGACTCTCCAAAATATGCTTGAAATTTTTCATTTCACAAATAATTCTGATAACAATTTGGGAAAATACATATAGCATATTGATTACTACTTCTTATCCAATCACGGAAATAATACCGAATAGGCACTTCCGCTAAATTCAATATATGCAGTATAAGTTGAAGATACAATAACCAGATCTTTAAGTAAAGAGGAATTATGTTACAAGATCACACGTCGCTAACAATAATTTCAAAACCGTACAATTTAAATTATGAAATTCTAAAACATCAATCATAGTTATCTCCAACAAAAAAATTAGATATTGTAAACTTGATTACCTCCTGGATTCAGTTTTTTTAACGGTGGTTGATAACGGCGGCTCATTTTACTTATTACGCCAGACATTCCATGTGCACCAATCTAATATTCTTTTATTAGTTTTTACTTAATATTGAATAAAATGGAACAAATATACTATGTAACACTAATGTGGTCGTGACATGTAATTCATTAAATTAATGAAGGACTTCTGTGTATTAACTAAACGACTTCCTGAAGGCGTAGGATGTTCAATGTGGGTACTTTATTGTCCATTAGGGTTTCGATTTGCGCCGAGATTACATTGTGAGAAAGTGCAAAGCATATTAAAACGCAAATGAAATCTCATTCCCATAAGACATCACATATATTTGCTAAATGATTACTATCATATAACGGATATCTATTAATGACTAGTTGACAGCATATTTGAAATTTTGGTTAAGTTTGTAGCAATATACTTGATTTCGATTGCAATAATTGACATTAACCTCCCATACGTTAATCACTTTTGATGTAATTATAAAAATTGTTTCTTAAACTACCCTCATATTTGGAAATGTTTATTACAATATTTGCAATTATTAAATAAAATAAATTGTAAAGCCATTGTTAAGATAAAAATATAAACAAGCATTCTTCATGAAGTTAATAGCATGTTTACAAAAATGTTTAAAATGGTGATGCTGTAACATAAATTAACTCTCCGCTTCACGTTTTCGAAAAATATGCCGAGTTCTTCCCTTGTAATAGCCCGAATTTCGCGTTCAATTACTTCCATTACTTCATTTAAATTATGAAATCTATCCGATAGATATTGTCTTTAAGTTTCCGTATAAAAAGTAATCTGGAAGTATTAAGTCAGATTACCTGGGTGGCCATCTACCTAGGTTCCTCATAAAACTCTTAAAAAGGCAAATATTTTTTCTCGCAGTATGATTTGAAGCGTTGTCTTGTTGAAAATCCTCCTTTAAAATCATTATCATAAAACAATTGACTTTCTCTGTTTGGCATTGATTGTATCTTGGAAAAATATTGGTCATGTTATTCAACGACGTGATATTGGCACACAGACAACTTTTATGGGATGTGAGTATCTTTTGACAAAGGCGTGAGGATTTTTTCGTAGCTCATGTTCTATAATTCTGAGAATTTATATAACCCGATAAATGAAACCAAGCCTTATAGGTAAAATAGGTTAGATCTAATACATTATTATTGTTCATATTGTCATTAAACTAATTGCAGTAGGTTAATCAATAGAATATAATCCACGGATAACAGAAACTTTATATGGATACACAAAGTGCATAAGTCTAATAATCTTTATTAGCATACTCGTCTGTGTTGATAGTTTTCGTAATTATCATTTGACTATCATCAAAAACCGGTTAAGTATGAAAGTCTTATGTTGAATGAAAACAGCATAAGTAACATTTGCATTGAGAAATGCTTCATTAAATTGCTCAATACATGTGTCTAAAGAGTAAGTCAAACTTCCGTCAGGATTGTGCATGGCACTCCGAAAATGGACGATTAAAATAAAGGCGTCTTGCCCAGGCGTAAATACTAAAGCAAAATTGCAAATAAAATTTGAAAGGCTTGGATTACCAGTTAACATCGCATAATAAAACATACTACTTTTTTGTGTATTGCCTAATGTGTGATGTTTTGGTTCGTAACTTTACTCGCAATTAAAATATTAAATGAAAGATCAAAGCAGGTAATACGGCTTTATAGTCAAGATGCCGGCATTACAATTGACTCAGTCAAATAGAAGTATTTATATATATATATATATATATATATGTGCCAGTGAAAATAAGGAACTGTGGATTGACGTGTTTAGCTTCTTGACACTGAAAGGCCTTTTACCATCAGTTTAGTAATAATATAGACGATTGAACATTATTGGAAGACGACGATCTCAACGATCGCAGTTACATCTGCAAGGGCTATAAATATAACAATGGATAGCTCATTTCGATCGCCGGACACATTTCTAATAAAAAAACGTGTTGGCGATATTAAGCAAAAACTGTTATAAATTTAACTGTGCATTCAAACAACTTTACGATTCAATGATAAAACTGTAACTCCTTTCCAATGCTTATTAACTTCAGAGTTAATAAATGCTATTCTATTACGTATTAAGGATACATACATCCTTTGTCAAAATTTCCCAAAAGAATATTGTCTATAGAAAAAGTATTTGATGACGGGACCATAATAGACCTGGAAGGTTGGAGATAAATTAACTCTATGAGTCTACTTCTCCGAAGTATAAAGCAGTGCTTCCAAAGGTGGTACATAAGAATTTTCCCTAAAATAAGTAAAACTAAGAGGTGCCTTGTTAATGCTAGTAAAAACTGTCCAAACTATAACAGTACTGTACACCAAAGCTTCATTTATACTAGTAATAAGTACTAGTCTTTCTTTTCTCCTGAAAGGAAATTGTCCTTCATTAATTTAGCAAGAATATATGAAAATACACAGAATATTATTAAGAAAGATAGCTATTATTAATCAAACTTTTTGAATAAGCACATTATGTTCAGCTGTATATTAAAAAGAATTAATAAGTGCAGCTAGTGCAATAATTCTTAAACTACCTTTCTTGTAAAAGTTGACCGAATGCTGGTTATTGGGTCAACTTTTTCAAGAAACAATAAATGTCTTAAATGGTACGGTATGGTATACAGTATCTTGCATAAATTTATTTTATTTTCAAAATCGATTTAAGGATAAAATAATTATGTGTTGAATTACTTATATTCAGGACCCCTTACATTAATATAAATATTTTTTAAATATGCAAGAAATATTTTAATGTATGATATTTCATATTATTTCTAGCAACAAACTCTCCTCAGTCAGGCATGTCCTATTCAGCGATAAATTTAATAAGTCCCGGCTCTAATCAGCCTCCTTCCCTACCGCCTGCATCACAACCAGGGCATCCTTTTGGCAGTCCAATGCACCCACCCCATCCTCTAATGCAATCTATATATGCCTCTATGCATCAGTTTCCTCATTCCTATCCAGGTTATCCATATTCTTTCAGTTACCCATACGGTCCGGTACCTCAACCTCATGCAATACCTCCTCCGCATCAGCCTTCAACGACTAGACCAGATGTGGTGGCCAAACCAACAATCGAAACGAGTACTACTATGATTAGTTCACATAGCAACAGTACTACAAGTTCGCTGACGGCTAGAAGAGAGGTTAGAGAAACAGATGAACACGGCAGCGAAAGACAGCAAACCCACGAAACAACGTTAACTCAACATCATAGTACATCACATCATAGTGCTGTGCATTCTAGTACTGAGAAACAAGGTTATGGTGGTGCTAATCATTCTATAACAATCTCACATAGTACAAGTTCCAGTACAAGTCAGTCTCTACAACATAAGATTAATCAGAAAACTGTAAGAACAAGTTCGCCCCATAATCCAATATCACAGGTGAGCGCTTCTTAAAGATTGCAATTGTTACTATGAAAATATGTAGATTATTACTGTAAAATGAAATTCTTTTGTTCCTGTAATTTAGATTTAGCAAATGTATTTTTCGTTATAAAAGAAGCAAACATATACAAAAAAATAATTTAAATTTATTTTAATTAACTTCTTATGATAGATTGTCCGAAATATTTTATTTAAGCTGTTTAAGTTATTGAATTGACAAGTTAGTTTTGATTTTAAGTTTCAAAAAAAAAAAAAAAGAATAAAAATAGAAGCTTCTCAGCTATTTATGTTATTAGAAATGTAATAGTCTTTACAGTAACTACTCTTCTGTGCCGCGTAAAACATTTTAGTCTTTGCATAGTGTATTAGTATAAAAATAATTTTTTGTTTTTTTTTTCTTGCGAAATTACATTTATGATTTATAACATTTTAATTATATAATTACCTCAATCCACAAAACTATTTATAAAGATAAAAGCAAAACGTATTATTACCAAATTCCATTGCAAGATGTAAAGCATTGTAGATTAAAGCATGTGTATAATACAAAGGGTACTAGGAAAGTTTTGCAAAATGACGCAACAATGAATCATAGGAAGCCGCTTGTTGTTGCATTTTGAAACATGTTCATACGCGCATAGTAGCCGCCGCGCCATGTCGATGGGCTCAGTTATTCATTAGCAGTGAGAGTGTAAAGTGCTTGCGATGGCATAGTGATCATGAAATGAGATAAGGGCAGTTTTGCATTATAATTTCGTGCGTGGTTTAAACATAGACCAGTGCTTCGAAGAAATGACTCTTGCACTAGGTGATGTTTTTCCACATCGCACAACGATATTCAGGTGGAATTCCAAAGGGGAAATTTAACTGTGGAGGATGCTGAGAGGCCGGGATGGTCACGAACGTCAGCTACGGAGGAAAACGTTACTACTGTGAGGAAAATGCTTGGCGAGGACAGGCGAGTGACCTCCCAACAGATGAAGGTACTTCAGGCCTAAATGCACCAGCAATTCGTTCGATTCTGCATGATCATTTGCACGTGAAGAAACTTTGTTCTCGCTGTGTGCCGCATTGACTGACTGAAGAGCAGATGACACGACATGTGACTTGATGCCGGGAGATGCTAAAAAAGTTTAAGGGACAATTTCGGTATGTGAACAACATCGTGACAGGCGACGAGATTTGGCTGTACTATTACGATGTGCCGACCAAAGCTCAAAACAAAGTTTGGGTCTTTGATGATGAGGACACACCCGTAGTTGTCAGAAAATCTCGATTTGTAAAGAAGAAAATGATAGCTGTATTTTTCAAATCAAGTGGAATTGTGGAACACGTTGTTTCGGACACACAGAAGACAGTCACAGCTAAGTGGTATACTGAACAGTGCCTGCCTAAAGTCATTGGATCTATGAAGAACCAGCGGCCAAAGTCAAGAATGGACACCTGGTTCCTCCATCACGATGAAGCTAAAAGTGGGGAGGTGGTTTTCCAGTGATGCGGACCTTCTGCGGACTTGGGACGAGTGTGTAAAGATTGGTTTCGGAGGATGGAGGGGTGTATTGAGTGTAGAGAAAATTACTTTGAAAAAATTAAATAAACAAAGCTGTATTGCAAAACTTTCCTAGTACCCTTTGTATTGCAATTTGTGCGCATCCATATTCTGAATAACTAACATATTTTACAATGTATTTCTTAAAAATACTTCCAAATCGCGAATCTATTACAGTCATCATCGACAAGTATAAATCACTCGTCTTCTACATCGAGTCATCAACATACACACCATCACACGCATCATCACGAAAGGATGTCTCCAGGTAATCCTGTATTGAATATTAGACACGGAATGCATCCCAAAGCACCTCAAACTAATCCGCACCATCTGATGATACAACCTCCAAGTATGGGTCATCATGGTCCGCCACTTGGTGAGTAATGTTTTATCAAAACTTAATTACATTTTTCAGATTCAAGATAATAATAATAACAGTAATAATAATACGATTGTCAAACAAAAAATAATTCCATTTACAGGACAAATATCACAATCAATATTGTGCGATAGCTTTCGGTAAAAATAGAAAAAGAACTAGTATGTTGTAATAACAAGAGAAAAACCAAATTTATCTATAAAACAAATTATAAGATCATCTGAAGATGAAAAAAAATGTATAAACCAACCAAACATATTTATATAATGTTTATTGGCATTCTTCATCATGTGTATTGAAGCAACTTTGTTGAAGAGTTTGATGATAAATTTAGGAATATCCTTAACCAGAAAATATGGAAGATTATTATGTCCGACTATATCTGTTTTAATTTTTTTCAGTGCTTTCTTTTACTTCATTGTTATCAAAAGACAGAATTCTGGCACAGTTAGAATTATCGTTAACAGTAAAAATTGCTGCATTTGAATGGTCGTGATGGTAATTACTGGAGAAAACATCACCAAAAACATTGACAACAGCTTGTGGTGATGCAATTTGTATGTCATTATAAATAGATATAGATAGAATTCTCGGAGATTTACGTTAATCGTTGACGTATTTCCAAAAGCTTTTAGAATTCTTCACAATTTCTGATTCAGTACATAGTTGATAGACACTATAGGCAATACGTGCCCCTTGTTTTATTAGACAACGCAGTCTACAGCATTCATTGCAGTCATTGCGAGTTTTTCCTTTCTTGCGCTGCCTAAAATATTTGTCTTTAAATCTCGTTATTTTTTTAATATTACCATCGTAAAGTTTAGTGAGGTTTACGTTGCGAAAGGTATACCAATAATTGTTTTTCGAAAGAAAATTAGAATTAGGAATATTAAAGTACCGATCTGAAAAAGTATCTTAAGGTGGATGATATATATATCTTTGGACACTAAAGGAATAGGTCTATGCACATTGTTCAAATCACCAAGATTACTGATAACTAGATATAATAATTTACCGGTCTTATTTAATATATTGCTAGATTGGCACAAATTAAACACTCATTAAATAAAAATAAATACTTTCTCTCCTTATTACCATTTCTTTGAAACAAATTCAGGGCAGTTAAAATCACTAAAGATTAAATACAACCATGCTCAAATGTATTAGACACCTTACGAATTTATGTACATACATACATATATAGTTTATATAGTTTAGTCAAAAGAGAGGTGAGGAAAATAAAACTGTTGTGAAAATTATGTACAAAGTGTTATTTAGTAATATAGTACAATTTATCAATATTTTGTCGCTCCGCCCTTGGCCTTAATGACAGCTCGCACTCGTCGAGGCATACTTGGTACTAAATTGTTACACTCTGCCGGTGGTATTGCAGCCCATATTTCGCGAATTTTTGTTGATAATTCTGCTTTTGACAGGCGTTTATGTTCCGTGATCTTAGTTTTTAAGATACGCCACAAATTTTCAATGGGCGACAAATCGAGACTTTGTGGCGGCCAATCCAATACCTCCACTGTGTTTTCCTCGAACCAACGCATTACAGCTTCCGATTTGTGGCAGGGCGCATTATCTTGCTGAAAAATGTATTCTGGAATATCCTGGTTGAATAGTTTTAGCACAGACGGTTCTAATACTTCCTCCAACATGGCTAAATAGCGTTGGCTATTTATCCGTATATCGCACAGGTACACTTCTCCAACACCGTACGCAGACATACAACCCCAAACCATGATACTACCACCTCCAAATTTTACTGTGGGAATGATACATTGTGGTTCATAAGCTTCCTCTTGCCTACGCCAAACGTATAGCGTCCCAGGTAGTCCCCAAGGCTGCCAGGCAAAAGAAGAAAGTTAGCACTTAGACAGGATTAATTTTGTTTAATGTTACATGTAGACTGAATTGCATACAACGATAAGAATATTAGTCATGAAGATGTACTTACATACCTCGATATTCGATTCATCAGACCAAAGAATCTTCGACCACTTCTCGATTGCCCAATTTTCATGTTGTTTGGCCCATAAATACCGCTTCTTTTTATGAGCGTCAGTTAAAAGCGGTTTACGTCGCGCTTTATACCCTCGTAAATCAGCACGCTGGAGACGTCTTCTCACTGTTTGCGCAGAAACTGTTACGCGATAACGCTGTTTCAGCTCACTGGCGAGCTGTTTCGACGATTTTTTGCTATCACTGAGAGCCAGTCTTTGTAAAATTCTGTCTTCTCTAATCGAGGTACAGGGTTTTCTGCCACTTTTTGGTCTGTTAACAAACGACTCACTCTCCTGATAGCGACTAATGGTTGTACGGACTGCACATCGCGAACATTTTTTTTTGCAATTGCAGCTATTGATAACTTCTGGGAATGCAGTAGCACTATTTGGGCGCGTTTCTCTACCGACAACTCGCGTGTTTTAGGCATTTTTCTTCAACAAATAACTGACACAACGTGAAAAAATAGGATAATCTAATTGATCTCTACCACAAACTCACAAACGCACGTTGCTCACACACTGCTAGAATGACACTAAATTTCTAAAATCCACAATTTCCCCTTTCCACCTATTCTTTTCAATAGGGGATTAACTAGGGTATTCAAAAACGAATTTCTGTGAATACCATTAACTATTTTTACGGTTAATTTCCGTCAGACTTGGATAATACCGAGAATAAGGGTTTTTACCTGGGGTGTCTAATATATCTGAGCATGGTTGTATGTTAATTAAATGTACACAGTGTACATTTTGGTTCTCAACGGTACAGATCGCGTACGGAGTTTGTTTTTTCGTACGGTTATTTTTCGTCGTGGTTTTCCAGGTGCGACACTTTGCAATTATCTGTTGATGATGACAACTTAGTTGTCGAAATGCGTATACAGAATTACGAAAGTTAATGTGGAAAAGAGTTATATATCAACCTTAGTGATTAAGTTAATCAACCACAGGCTCCATCAAATTCAAATTAAATATGTTAATAAGAATTTTCAAAGCAAATACTTCAGAAAATAACTCGTAATCATAATGAGTTACGTATGACGGTACATACAGTACCGTTCATAAGTATTTGGGCACCCATAAATTTAGAAGAAATGATTAAAAGCACTAGTGAAAAAATGAAAATATATTTATTACATGTACATACATAACTAATTACAGTATCTGGCAGTAGAATTACATATTATATTTAAATTTTCGATTCATCTATGTGACCTCCTTTGTTTTTTATAATGGCAGCACATAATCGCGGCATTCTTGCAATTAGTTTTGCTAATGTATCCGGTGTTATGCGGACCCAAGCTTCCTGCAGTTTCCTCCACAAATCAGCCTCCGATGTTGGTACTGCTTTCCGGACCTCCCGATCAAGTTCCTCCCACAATAACTCTATTGGATTTAGATCGGGGCTTTAGGGAGGCCATTTCATAACTTCGATGGATCCTTCCGCTTCCAAGAGTTGCAAATAGTCTTTGAATATTTTGGATGTGTGCTTTGGGTCATTATACTGCTGGAATACAAAATTCCTACCCAAAAGTCTTAATCCTGAAGCAATAGCGTTGGTCTCCAAAATGTTTCGATACTGCTCTTTCCTTAGTATTCCCTCAATTTTCACAATATCACCCACGACCGTACCACCAAAACAACCCCAGATCATCACGGAACCACCGCCATGTTTAACCGTAGGCACAATACATTGCTCTGCCGCACGCTCACCTGTAGATCTCCGAACGAAAACACGTCTTCTGGACCCGAAAATTTCGAACTTTGATTCATCGGTCCACAAGACTTTACTCCACTGTTCAACTGTCCAATGTTGGTGTTCACGAGCCCAGTTTAAGCGTTTCCGCTTATTCTGTTTGCGCAATAACGGTTTTTTCATTGCAATTCGTCCGTACAAACCTACTTTGTACAAGCGACGTTTGACCGTTGTTACGCTTATTGACTTTGGACGGTCTGCATTGATTTCTGCAGCGATTTCTGCAGCGATTTCTGGGGCTGTTTTCCGTCGATTTCTTTTGCTTGTGATCACTATTGCACGATCCTCAGCAGAAGTTGTCGCTCTGGGTCTCCCACTCCGTGATTTATTGAGAACACTGCCACTTTCTCGGTATTTTTTGACGACATAGTCTACGGAAGTATTATTTAATTTTAATTGTTTCGCAATTTGCCGGTTGCTTTTGCCATCTTGATGGTGCGCAATTATAAGAGAACGCGTTTCAATGTCCATCTCTTTTCTATTTGGCATATTTAACGATCTTAACAACACTACTAGCACATGAATATCTCACAACGAATACAGAAACGTAACTGAGGGTAATTTCAAAAATATAACATGAAACTCGCCCGAGGTCATTAAAACATCATTACTAAACTTATCCTTCAGTATCCTTCACAGAAAGACAATTACAAGAACTTGGAGAAACTTTTATTGCGCTAATCCCCAGGTAGTCCCAATAACAAATTTTGGTTTATTGCAGGTAATAAAGTAATACATAATGTTACTTATGCAGCGTTTCTGTAGATTTAATACTTTCCTTATACCTATCCAATATTACAAGAATGAATTTCCTAGAAGCTATGCTGTTGAAATAATTTTATAAAATATGGGTGCCCAAATACTTATGAACGGTAGTGTATGTATACAAAGTTAATGAGAAAAATTTGAATCTACGCACTATATCATCTTTCAATGGAACCAAAGATGAGATCGACTCAATGTCTATTAAAATATATTGAATGAACATTCAAAAAACTGCAAGTACGTCATTACCAATGAGGATCAACCACTCCAAACTTTCGGTCAGCTTTCGCAATATTATAGAAAAAAAATTATATGAAGCACATTCTGCAAGGGTAATAATGTGAGCATACGATTACATTTTCAGTAATCATGTAATTTTGGAACGATGGCCGTGGACATTTTGATATAACGAAGCGTCGGACCATTTCTTTTGGATTTAGTTAGTTTTTCTGCCGCTGTGTTTTAATGATAGTCTGTATATTCTTTTGACACTTGCCACACTCACCAACAGCTAACGAGCATTAGCCGTGTCTTGACCGATCTCAGTCAATTAATTTGGGTCTTACTTTTAAAATCGTGTACGTGATTACGTTGCTTATTTTAAGATGTTAAACTTGCGTAAAACATTAAATACGCTAGTATTAGACAATGTTAACTTAATACGGCAGTTTTTCTCTATAGCAGATGCATCAAATCTGCCAAACCTCAGTTGAGTAACTTCGTTAATAGTTATATCCAACTTCGACATAATTTCCATAACTGTAGTAATGTCCTTGACCAATTAGTCGACCTTTGAATCCTCAGATCATCCCGCTATTTGATAATAATTATGTTATTCTAACTTTGCCCACCCTCCGCTACCTCTTGCACAGTAGAGCTGCGTGGGAGGGGAATCTACATCCTTCTTAAGCAACTGAATTATTTCCAATTATAATGAAGTCACTAGACCAGTAAACTCTTCAATTTTCATCATATGCAACTTAAAATCTGCGCATTAAGGACAGTGGAAATATAACTTTTTTTTATTTTTCATAAATGTGAATTTTCGTTTAGAGAGACCACTGTAAGAAGTATGGACAAATTTTTTTGTAGCTGTCACAAGTTAGTCGGTTCGTTGTTATTGCAGATGTTGAAAATTTTAGTGTTAAGACCGAAACTAGTGGCTAATAAAAACGCAGCGGTCCAAGGCAAGATAGAAAATGTACGTAAATGTAATGTCGAGGTATAATGTACTAATACTAATTGAATACTTCCCGTATATACAAAGTAAATAAGAAATTAAAAGAGCAAAAACTTATCAGAGAAGAAAAAGAAAAAAAGAAAAAGAAGGCACAAATAAAAAGAGAAATTCTAAAAGAAAACAAAAGTTAAAGATGGAATTATAAAATTATCATTTATCAAGTGTATGTCGGTAATTATGTATCAGAGAAGAAAAAGAAAACGAGAAAAAGAAGGTACCAATAAAAAATAAAATTCTAAACGAAAACAAAAGTTAAAGATGGAATTACAGTATTATCATTTATCAAGTATATATCAGTAATTATGTATTTCGAAATTCAATATCGTACGCCCGCAAAACAGCTGTAAAACGGTATAATCTAATAGTTATAGTTATAAGTACTTTTTACTTGCAGAAAAGACGGGGTTATAACAGAACCAGAAAGCACATAAATGCCATCCTCTTCATTTTTATGTCTTATAATTATTATTAATTACTAATTACTATTTAGGTCCTCCATCAATGGCCAATAGTTCTTTAGAAGCTTTAAGAGCACATGCTGCTCAGGCGGCTGCGAACATGCAAAACAACATGCATCCTCCTACAAGTAGTCCCATGCCCTTACAGCAACCCAAAATTGAGGAAGTTAAGATCGAACCAGATCCAGAGCCTAGTCCTGAGGATGAAAGTCAGCCCAGTCCAATTGGTCCACCTAGAGGTCCATCACCTGAGCCCAGGATAGAAGATAGTGAATGTCATAGAAGTCAGTCGGCCATGTAAGTCGTAGATTTTTAAATATTTATATATTATAAATATATATAAATCGCGCGAAATTAGTTCATAAATTTAGTAGTTTATTATTATTAAAATATTTAATACCTTAACATAAATCTAAACCATTATTAAATAATATTTTTTATTCAGATTCTTGAGACATTGGAATAGGGGCGATTACAATTCATGTACGAGAACGGATTTAACTTTTAAGCCAGTACCGGAATCGAAATTGGCCAGAAAACGCGAAGAACGTCTAAGAAAGCAAGCAGAGAGAGAACGAGAAGAACGCGAACGTGCACAACAAGCACAAGCTAGAAAAATAACTACTCCAGATAAACCAGATGTTAAACCGCCTTCGAGAGGTCCCCTAGAGACGGTAACCTCACCGTATGATCGGTTCCAAAGATCGGCTGGATATCCTGACACTCCTGCTCTGAGACAATTGTCAGAATATGCAAGACCACATGCAGGCTTTAGTCCTGGTATGTAAAGGAAATTTAGTTTCATTCAATATTAATTTATGTAGAAGTAAATGAAGTGTTATAATTAGTATAGTATAACAGAATAGAGAAAGGTACTCTGACGTAACAGCTCAATGAAGAAATATTAGTTCATCCATTGAGAGAGACGTGTGTTCACATGTTTATATTGATAATGCTAAACATTACGCCACTGGTACAGTAAATATTTCTTCCAACGCTTGATACGCCACATTTCGCACATGTGTTCATACGTCAGAGTCCCTTCCTCTGTTCTGTTTTACTCTATGTGGCTATTAACACAAATATAATAAATAAGTAGGTAGTATTGTGCTTTCATAAATAATTTTCCAATACATAGCTAGCGTATTAGACGAGGCAGCTCAAGTTATCAATTATTTTCCTACATTTTGTGCTACGTGCAGTTATTTTCTTGTTCTTCTTCTCAAGTCTTTGCAACCGTTAACAATGTATTTCGTAATTGACCTTGTAGATTTATATTTTTATTTTCATAATCACACTTAGATGCGTGTATAATTCCGTAATTTTTTTTGTATTTCCTCTTTTGCACTTGTCTACCATACATGTACCTCAATATTTCGCGTTCCATATAAGGCTTTGGTTTACAATATTTATTCGATGCTCCTGGCTTTTAGCATTCTTTACTCTGTATTGTATTTTTATTCACATTTTATATTTAATTTCATACTGTAGTAATTAAGTGTTCATACTTTTTTAAACTGATTTCTCTTGTAATCACTACTAAAATTAGTATGAGTAACTGTCGTTTGTTATACCTATTTATTTTGTCCTCCAAACACATTTTCGTTCTTGTCGGTATTTTACCTAGATCCACCTTAGTTCAAGCAATAAAAGGAAGGCCATCTCCATAAACAATTCATGGTTATATAAGGCGATACGACTTAACTTTTTTTTTATTTAACGTTTCTGCTACCAAATTAAACAACATACGCATCTTACTTTCTGTTAAAATAATTTTGTTCAATCTGGTACGTAGATTTCCGCGGTCGTGGTCCATACTATCTGCTTCTGGGCTTCCGGGTTGGAACCGCGTCACCGGTATAACTGCCGATGTGTCAGTTTCAGTGTGACAGACAGTAGCAGTAGTTGAGCCCTGAAGATGTCCTACATGAGTGGATACGAAACGTCGGCAGTTATACCAGTGACGCGGTTCCAACCCGGAAGCCCAGAAGCAGATAGTAATTTTGTCAAATTTTATCAATTTATCAAGCTTTCCGTGACTTATATTAGCTTTTCTTTTAATTTAGTCTTACATCTACTTGAATTTTATAAATACAATATGTTCCATCATTGGAATGATTAATAAATCATAAAGTCGTTCCGTCTAAAAAACGAGTTTCATTCCTATGGTTATTCCATAAAAAGGTTTACAGTCCGCCTTATCTATATTTTATATATGGGGCCCAATATAGAGTTTAGTCGTTATTCCTTTAAAGATATATCCTGTTCTCAATTATAATTATTTGTATGTATATGGTCAGCGATTCATCGGATGTTTTCGTTGGCAAACTAGTGGAGATGTGCACTACGTTCAGTCATTGAATTGACTTCCCTCCTCTACAAATGATATGCAGCTACGACCGTTAAGGCCTATCTAGCAATGTATATGGTGAGAAAGTTTCCTTCCGAACATTTCCGAGTACGTGCTCCTGACCATAGGGACGATGTTTGTACTATATGTGTATATGTATATAATGTCAAAACGATAAATCACTACCTGATTTATAAATATCAAATCAAAACTATTTGTTAATATTTTGTTTAAATTTGCAATGGTTTCAATATAAATTCAGAAGGCATGGGATGTCTATTTTCGTGACTAGAAAAAAATTAAAGTGTCCAAGACAATGTTCCGTGCAGGGTCTGACTGATTTCATCAACCCAATCCACCCGAAATTATGTATGATAATTTTTCCCTGTAGACCAGCGATTTTAAAAATAACCTGAGATGATCAATTAGGAAGAGTTCTATTAGGTTCTCAGAGAAACTGACTTTTTTTCTATATTTTCCATAGGTCATTTTTCTTCTACAATCTTTTGTCACCTATCAGCGAACTTCATAATTCCTCATTCGTAGAACGATCGCTCTTAACGGCGAAAAACTGTACAAGGTGTTGACTCACAACCTCATCCGAGTCGAACGTTATACCATACAAGGAATTTTGACAAAAATGAAACACGAAATAGGTGGAAGTCTCGAGACGCTACCCCCGGCAAGTATGGTGGGTGCGGTAGCACATTCTAACCTAGATCCAATAGTTTTTTGAAGAGGCGTCATACTAGTGTGTGATATCGCGTTGTCGTGATGAAATATCACTTCATTGAGATTAAAGAACTATGAATGATGGATTCCTTCAAATTGTCAAATACACACTTGAATTGACTGTTTCGTTCCTTGATAGGAGCTCGAAGAGATGACACACTTAAAAACTAACTGACATATTCAAGCCTTTTTTATATGATCGTGAACGCTTGAATTACGGATGTTTAACGTTTCTGCAATCTCCCGTGTTGTACGCCATTGGTTTGACAAATTCAATGCCTTTATTTTGTCGTCATAAATTTTAGTGCCCCTCCTTGGTCTTCCTTGTCAAGAAACGCATTCAATATTAAAATTGCCAGCATGGAATTTCGTGAATTTAATGTAAATGAATTAATGGTAATGTAGAACACCGTCACTGTAACTTTACCAACTTTTCACAAAGTCGATGGGCGTTCTTCCCTTTGCAGAAGTTACATAGTGAAATATGATAAAAATATACGCTTTGGTCTTCCATCTTCAACATTTTACAAAATTCTAAACAATCAAATCGTTCAACTTTCTTCCAAATTGAAGTTAGAACTGTCAGCTGTCATACTGCAGAGCATAAAGGTATATGCAAATGACTAGCACTTACAAAAAATAAATTAATGCAATCTTTTTAAAAATGCGGTATAGCTTTCATGGTAATATTAGGTAAAGGAGATTGAAGTCTACGTTCTTTTGCTGTCTACATAAAGTGCTACTCGCTTTGCTACTTACAATCGGTTCGTATTTAATGGACAAGCAAAAATCAATAATAATCATTTTTGTAGGACATCCCTTAATAGAATATTATGTAGCATAATAAAAAGACTATACTTCATGACTTCTTTTATTAGTTTGTATTTTATATTTGGGTTATATAGCTAGTAAGTTTGATTTTCTTAAATCTATTTTAGCAGGCCATATGACGAGAATTTTGCCGGCCCCGCACTGTATAGATCCTATGATGTATCAACTTAATAGTCTATATGGTCCTGGTGCTCGAGAAAGAATGGAATTGGAACATTTAGAAAGGGAAAAACGCGAAAGAGAAATTAGGGAACTGAGAGAGAGAGAACTGAATGATAGATTGAAAGAGGAAATTATGAAGAGTGGTATGCGTGGTCCTCCAAATCCAATGGATCCTCATTGGTTAGAAATACAAAGACGGTATGCTGCAGCTGGTTTGGCAGGACCAAGCGGTAAATATTAGTATCGCTTTGATAAATTTTCTTAAATAATTGTTAATAATTAGGTCCAGCAGGATTACCGTTGCATCATTTCGCCCTATACCCTGGTGCTGGCGGTAGTGCACAGTTATCACAATTAGAAAGAGAGAGATTGGAACGCCTAGGAATACCTCCACCAGGTCCACCGGGTCCCCCAGGAGCGCCTCCTGGACATCCACATCACCCAGCCCATGCTGCACAATTGGAAGCTGCTGAAAGATTAGCTTTAGCTACAGATCCAATGGTGCGTAAACTTTACAATCTATCGGGTATAGATCAGACTAATGATGTTAAACAAAAGATAATATAAATATAAAGAGAAAAACTCATCTCCATTCTATATTCCAATGAAAATCCTATATAGAGGAAAGATAAAATATTTAAACACCAAAATTAACCCCTAATAAAGTTAAAAAGTAGAGATAGAATAGGATTTTAATAATGAAAAAAAATTAGTTTCTACATAACTCATATCTTCTATCCTTATTTGTAATGTTCACAAATCACGATTGCTAATCATAAACATTCGATTAGGAAATTTGAAATTCTGAGTAAAAATGTATAATTTGGTTCATTCGACCTCACATATATTTCCCACAGTATGATTATTAGCGTGTATAGATTTACTTAGAGAACTCTAAACATATATTAATACATTAGTTGAGGTCTACGAAAATAGTAAAAAAAAATCAATAATTCTTTAGATATATACTTTTATAATCACGCAACTAATTTTTTAAAGATTTCAATAAATTTTAAAATGATACCACGTCCAATATAATTAGAGCTGCCAACTTTTTTCAGACATTATTACGCTATACACAAAAATGGTCACGCTACAATGTAACAATATTACATATCACAATTTTCTCATAGCTGTGGCGATGTATTAAGACTGCTCTCCCTAATCGAACTACGGACGTTGTCCTACACCATATGTGGGCAAGATATCGTCTTATTTCATGTCTGATATCTATCGCTAAAAATTATGAACACTACTTTAAAATGCACTACTCTTAGACTCGGCCCGCGAACGTATTTGCACATTAAAGTTTGGCCCACAACATGTCAAAGGTTGTCCATACCTGTTCTACACGAACGCATTTTGGTGACTCTTAATTGCCAACATAATTTGGCAGCTCTAAGTACATTTAGCCATAAACAAATAGTAGTAGAATGTAATTTCTTTTTTTCTAATGGTGGTGGTTGGGAGTATCCAGTGTAGATCGTTTCGTTAACATTACTATTTGATGAATAACATTTAATAAGTACTGTATTAGAAAGCTTATTCTTAGTCACTTAACCATTTACAAGATAAAGACTGTATTTTCCTTTATAGCAAATAATGAAAATACCGTTTTTACTTATGTTTATATATTTCACATAATTCAAAACTGAATTTAACCACAACAAAAAGGTAAAGTAACCAGTTCTTTAGTGTATTTTTATTTTATAATTTTTGACTATTACTTTTTGAACTTATGGTACACCATGTTTGCGTATAGGCAACATATTCACTTAAGGTTAATATTGCATAAACAATTTACATATATATAACCCCTTTTTCACACAAATTTTCGTATTCTGTGTACGTATTTCGACAATTAAGTTGTCATCATCAGTGGATAGTTAAGCAGTGTCGCACCTGGAAAACTATGGCAAAATCCGTGCGAGAGAAGTTCCGTATACGACCTGTACCACCGAAAGCCAAAACGGATACATTCTGCTATATTCAATTCTACTATTTTACTATAAGTGAGCGTTGTGGCTTTCGACTGAACAGGTCGTGTATGTAATTTGTTTCGTGCGGTTTTTGCCGTAGTTTTCCTGGTGCGACACTGCTTAATTATCTGCTGATGATGACTACTTGGTTGTTGAATTACGTATATAATATACGGAAATTTGTGTGGAAAAAGGGCTATACATTAACCTTAAGTAATTAAGTTAATCAACTACCAGCCTCCATCATATTTACCTTATAGTCTACATAATTACAAATATATGTATGTTAATCGAAGATTCATATCTAATTCAAATATGTGAAGTCCAGTTGTCACAAGTAAACATAGAGCTTAGATTACTATAGATCTGTAATTGTATTATTACTTATATAGCGACACAAAGATGGCTTGCAAAGGTGAATTGTTAACTACGACTAATGTAAATCCATTTTATAAATCGTATTTGTACGTCAAAATATATAGGAACTGTAACTAAATTTATAATCGCACCTATCCAAGGCTGTAAGTTCTTATGAACCCAAAGATTTGTTCCACATTACTCTTAAATATGAGTACTGGATTATTAGTAAAGTAACTTTTTGCATATCGTAAACAAACGTTAAGAAAATAAACAATTTACATATTATTTATATTTATTTATATTTATATTTAATATGATTAAGCAAATCCATACAGTACCATAAGAAATATAATTTACTATCAGCAAATAATATAAAAACCACTATTTTTACAAATCTGAGATGTCCAAAAACATTTCTGAGGAAGAATATATCGTCTTAGAAACTTTTAATTTTGTATAGCGTTATTTCAGATTATAAATTGCAAAGTCTTTAAAAATAATATTAGTTGTGCTTTTCAGGTTCGTTTACAGATGGCTGGCATATCACCTGAATATCACGCCCATACGCACGCGCACACCCACGCCCATACACACCTACATTTGCATCCACAACAACAACAAGCCCAACAGGAAGCAGCTGCGGCAGCAGCTGCTTTCCCATTACCAGGTATAAATTATTCAATGTTTTTTTTATTTAAATGCGTACTGGTTACATGAATTTCAGCGTCAGGTACTCCGGGGTACCCTAGACCAGGACTGATTCCAGGTAGAGATGCTCCATTAGGCTTACATCATCCTGATCTTCTAGGTCGACCGTACGCAGATCAAATACATCAAGTAAGTACAGTGCCTTAAAAATTATGAATCTGACTTTTCTTACTAAAAACCTTAGTTTGTTTTTATTTTGGGCAACATTTTTTTCTATTCATTTTATACATTAATATTAGACTTATTAGATAGGTACAGAACACTATAGAATGCCAACTCTCTGACCAGTCGTGGAATTATTTTCTGTACTTCTGACATGTAAGCCAAAAAGCACACCTAACGGGCGGAATTAGTTCTCTTTATTTTCTAATATTACTTAATTATTTATTGCAAATTAATCTCCTTTTATTTTTTGATCGGAAAACATTTTAATTTATCTACTTTTGGGGGGAATTTAATTTTAAAAAAAATTAAATTTAAATTTACGCACCGAAAATACACATTATTAAGAACAAATAAAAAGAACGTGCGGAAGCAGACGAGGAAAATACATAATGGCGGGTATATATTATTTTTTTCCCGTTAAATCGGCGGAGAAAAGAAATTTCGGCAATTTCCTACTTAACATATAACAATTATTATTACATTAACAATATGTTCCTATGTATTAAGACAATTTGCACCGTTTGATATTTCAACTACTTCAGGATTTGATTGCATCAATTAAATATTGCCAATATTTTCAGAACATCAACAACAATGATATACAAAATGATTGGGGAGGAATCCTCAATATTAGAAGGTGTTTGTGGAGCAAATTCGGGCAAGGCAAAAAGGCCTATCATATGTGGTCGAATGATTACTAAGATACCAGTGAAACTTTTTATCCAAGTTAATAATTGTAATTCATCAGTAGATAAAATTGTTTGTTCTGTATTATAATTATTATAATTAATAATAATATAACATTGATAAAAAATGTAATACACCGAAATTAAATACCTAAATTTTCAAAAATACCTGCTTTGATGTATGTGTGTAGCTGATTTGTGGATTGCACAGGAAAATTATCGTGCACTTGATAATTTTGAGTGTTGCAAATTTGACAATCCGATTGAGTAAAGCCTCTCTTGTGTTCACTTTTGTTACATAAACTAATGATTTAAGCTATTCCCAAATGTAGTAATCAAGGGGATTCAAATCTGGTTACCTTAGTGACCAATTTTGAAAAACAAACACAACCAGTCCAGCGTTGTGAAGAGCGATTTCTAAGATGATGAATTTACAATACGACTAGAATGGGTAGGGGCGCCATCATGTTGAAAGTACATACGTACATGTTTTGCCTAATATTCCAAGGGACATCATACAGTAGATCTGTTAGGTTATTTTCTAAAAATGTTGAAAGTTACTTTCCACCGTGGTGTATTGATTTTCATCTGACTAATGTTTATTGTAACAGTTATTTACTCAATCACTAATGAAAGTAGCTTCATGAGCAAACAAAATACATTAGTAAAGTTTGATTTCTCTGTATCCACATGTAAAAATCATTATCACCTTCATGAAAATTATTGACGCACTGAATATGGAAAGGTTTGAAACTATTTTTACGAGAGACCTTCCATATTTCACTTTGATTAATTAAATTTAATAATTTAAATTACATCCGGACTATGCTCATATTAAAAATTTCGTCCATTGCAAGACCAGACTCACACTTGAAAACATTCCACTGTCACATACATTGTTGAAAACTGTCTGAAATACGAGGGAGCGTTTTTATATTCGCGGAATGGGGGACAAGGGGTGGAAATAAAAAAACCAAATTATTTTTCTTTTTCAATATATTCACCTGCAAGACGGATACATTTTTCACATCTTTCAATTAATTTATTTATACCCTCATAAAAAAATGATTTCTCTTTATCTACAAAATACGCCGAAACTGCCTCCTTGACTTCATCATCGGCAGTAAATTTTTTACCCCGCAGCTCTTTTCATTTTCGGAAACAGGTAATAATCACTCGGGGCCAGGTCTGGGCTGTAGGATGGGTGATTCACAATTTCGAAGCCCACCTTATGCAGGGCAGCTAACGCAACGCGGCTCTTGTGGACGGGCGCGTTGTCGTGCAAAAGCAGAACACCTTTTGTCAATTTTCCCCGTCTTTTCTCTTTAATGGCTTCTTTTAGTCGCTCTAATATTGAAGCGTAATATTCTCCGGTTATAGAAACACCTTTATCTTTATAATCAATCAACAATATTCCTTCCGAGTCCCAAAATACCATTGCCATGAGTTTCCCAGCTGATTGTGACACTTTAAATTTCTTGGGAGGCGCTGTGCCCTTTTTATGCCACTGCATGGAGTCTTGTTTGGACTCAGATTCATAATGATGAACCCAAGTTTCGTCTCCAGTAACAATTCCACTCAATACGCCATCCTTGTCTTCATTACAAAGGTCCAAAAATGCACGCGAACACTCTACGCGCTGTTGTTTTTGCGGCGGCGTGAGCATTCTCGGCACCCATCTTGCGCTGACCTTAGACATGCCGAGATGATCGTGTAGGATTTTAAAAATTGTTGTATCGGATACTCCAACCATTTCTGCGAGTTGTTTCTTCTTTAGTCGAGCATCTTCGAGTACAATTTGTTCAACTTTTTGGATAAGTGCTGGCGTGGTCACCTCAATGCTCCTGCCCGGCCTCGGGTCGTCTTCGAGGGATTCCCTTCCTTGTTTAAATAAACTATGCCACTTGTACACCATGGTTTTTCCTGGACAAGAGTCGCCGTAAACCAATGACATCTCATTCATTATGGTCGCGACTGATTTTCCTTGCCTGGTAAGGAACTTTATAACGGCACGATATTCGATTTTTTCCATATTTCACTTTTCACTCCTGATTATGTTACTTGGTTGACGATAGCTCAAAGACTAACTGTCTAATAACAATGAAACTTCGTATTTATACTAATCATGAGTCGCTGCACAGGCCACGCCCCCAATGCGCCTACTCACCCCTCTACAACCCGCTCATTCCGCGAATATAAAAACGCTCCCTCGTACATTTCTATATGGCCCTCTTCTGTTGGAAAAATGACATTGATAAACCAAAATTATATTACCACAGAAATTTCCTATGTAGTACTTCTTGGCTTACATGTGTGATGTCTCTGTAATAGTGTTGGTGGGAAATTGAGAGCTAATACTCCTTGGATAGGTAGATTTGTTATCAGATACATAATTTTCTTCTTGACATTTTAATGCTTTGAATCATGTATGTCAATTGTTACTATTTTTATAATTTATTGCAACTGCTTAAAATGTCTTAAAAGATTTACATATTGTTTGGTATACTTTTATACCAAAAGCAATTGTTTGTCTTTTTTGACTTAGGCTGTGGCACATGAACAATTACAGAGACAAATGATATTGGAGCGAGAACGATTCCAACCACATCCATCTTTAGTTGCACAACACGAGGAGTTTTTGCGGTGAGTAATATTTTTTGTTTTTACCTCTTGTACACTATTTTTTTTTATTTTAAAGACTTATTTATTAGTTTTCTTGTTTGTCATGACGTTAATAAAAATACGAACATTTATTTATTATTATTTTAATAAAGGCGGGTATGAACTTGAAAATACAGGAAAAATAAATGAAAATGAAAACATCGAAATGAATGAAAGCACAATTTTTTTTAAAATTTTATGGTTACGTTTCACACTACGATATTTTAAGGTTCTCGATGGAATATTTTATAGTAGACGCTCGATACCGTGAACACGAATAAAATAAAGAGTGTTCACATTAACGATGTGTTCACGTTACGAAAGGTTTGAAGTTTTACAATAGTACGGTGCCATTTGTAAAAATGTTTTACGCATATAAAAATTAGTATAAAATAAGTATAAGAAAAATATATTTATATGTACTTCCTCTAGAAATACTCCGAAATTTCGGTTTGTTTTTTATGTTACAGATTTTTTCCTCATTTCTGAATGTAGTTATAATCAACCCAACCATTAAATTACGATGTTTAATACATGTATTGCATTGTTAGGAGTCACCTTTTTTTGGATTTTCTTCATTTTCCTAAGTATTAGTTTCGTCTTCTTTTACGTCTTCCTCAATATTTTTCACTCGTGCATCCACCTCATTCCATTGAATTACATCTATACCAGTAAATTCAATTTATGATAATAACGTGTTTAAAATATCACACATGTTTCATATATTGCTCCTGTCTACTTTTTTCCATTTTAGCTGTAATATAGGAAGTGGTAAACCATCCTCATGTTCTTAATTATTAAAATCGAAAATTTTTACCAGCATTTGACAACTCCAGATGGGTTCGTTTGGTTCCACCCAAAGATTAAATTAATTACAACAGCTTTTGTGTGAAATGTGAAATCTTTTAAGTTCTTGTACTGGAGCCATTCCCAATAATGTTGTGAAGAAGGCCGCTTCTTTAATTTAATTTGGCAAGCCTTATTTTATTTGATCCATAAGTTAAACATTTGACGAAGGGTAGATTATTATGAAATCCTCTGGAGGGTGCGATGGAGCATTTATTACTCAAACTTTTGATTTAAGGAAACATGAAAGGTGTAATTCACATCACATCATATAAATAATTTTAAGAAGATTGATTGACTATTTGTACAATTAAGTTTACATTAGAAACTTACCTGAGGAAGAAAAGAACCAATTCTTAAAAATCGATACTTTTATTCAAACAGTTTTTGTTGGAGTAATCATAATCGAGAAGAAGAGAAAAATTTTTAAATGGAATTTTTTACTTTACCAGTTACTAATGACTTGACTGTATGATTCTTACTAGCATTAGCACAAGCCAAAAATGTTAATCACTGCTTTACAAGTTTTCTACCAAGAGTTGTTCTTCTTGAGACGACACAAACGTTTTCTCTGGCAAAAGTGCTCGATTTTTTTATTTTACCTTAAACAAGTCAACTAGTTCTGACTGAAATGAAAATTTTTCTCTCGTACTTTTTAAATATCGAATTCCAAATTTCATTTTAAACCTTTGTATCATAACATTTTTATTTCTTTTATTCATAATCTATAAGTGTATAAGTTTTTCTCCATTTCCAGCTGTTTAGATTCCATTGAAATTCTTCTTTTATCTGGAGAAAAGTTTTGCAATACAGCTTTGTTTATTTAACTTTTTCAAAGTAATTTCCTCTACACTCAATACACCTCTCCACCCTCCGAAACCAATCTTTAAACCACTTCTGCCAAGTTTCACTAGGGACTAAAGCACACTCGTTGTCCCGAGCCCGCAGAAGGTCTTCATCATTGGAAAATCGCCTCACTTTTAGCTACATTTTCACATGCGGAAACAGTGCAAAGTCGCAGGGAGCAAGATATGGACTGTAGGGAGGATGCTCGAGAAGTTTCAATCCTGTCGTGGTCAAATATTCGGTGCAAGCTTTGGCGCGGTGCGCTAGAGCATTATCGTGATGGAGGAACCAGTCCATTCTTGACTTTGGCTGTGGGTTCTTCATAGATCCAATGACTTTAGGCAGGCACTGTTCAGTATACCACTTAGCTGTGACTGTCTTCTGTGTGTCCAAAACGACGCGTTCCACAATTTCACTCGATTTGAAAAATACAGCTATCATTTTCTTCTTTTCAGATCGAGATTTTCTGACAACTACGGGTGTGTCCTCATCATCAAAGACCCAAACTTTGTTTTGAGCTTTGGTCGGCACATCGTAATAGTACAGCCAAGTCTCGTCACCTGTCACGATGTTGTTCATATCCCGAGATTGTCCCTTATTAAACTTTTTTAGCATCTCCCGGCACCAAGTCACACGTCGTGTCATCTGCTCAGTCAGTCGATGCAGTACCCAGAGAGAACAAAGTTTCTTCACGTGCAAATGATCATGCAGAATCGAACGAATTGCTGGTGCATTTAGGCCTGAAGTACCCTCTATTTATTGGTAGGTCACTCGCCTGTCCTCGCCAAGCATTTTCCTCACAGTAGTAACGTTTACCTCCATAACTGACGTTCGTGGCCTTCCCGGCCTCTCAGCATCCTCCACAGTTAGATTTCCCCTTTGGAATTATCTATACCACCTGAATATCGTTGTGCGATGTGGACAAACATCACTTAGTACAAGAGTCATTTCTTCGAAGCACTGGTCTATGTTTAAACCACGCACGAAATTATAACGCAAAACTGCCCTTATCTCATTTCGTGACCATGATGCCATCACAAGCACTTTACACTCTCACTGCTAATGAATAACCGAGCCCATCGACATGGCGCGGCGGCTACTATGCACGTACGAACATGCTTCCTGCGATTCATTGTTGCGTCGTACTGCAAAACTTTCCTAGTACCCTTTGTATTTCACTTTACCTTTTTTTCTATTTCGTGGACATCACATCATATTTTCTTGATAAATGTCTTAATTTATACCACTCTGTAACTCTCTCAGGGCGTGTCAAATAATTTGTTTTTCGGCGGCATCTTGAAATTTAATTAATGCTCATATATTTTATGCGGCAGTCAGGCAAAATACTGTATGCCATCAAGGCGGAAATGGTCAGAAATCATGCATCATAGAATGCGGAGAAACGCAACCCCTCCAAATTATCTAACGTGTATCGATTTGTAAGAGAATCCGGGGAAATACAATCACATGAAATATGTGCTCATATTAGCGAGTATCAGTTCGTTCACGTTATGCGGCCTTCAATGTTATCAAAATGCTTGTTCACGTTATCTGGAACTTCCATTACCCAATATTCACAGTGTCAGGCGTCTACTGTATTTACTTTGCTGAAGATTCCAGTTACTATTAACTGCAGAATTGTCAACAATTAATTTCAGTATTACTTCATATACGAGGGCGGCCATTTATATTTCGGGAATAGCAAACAAAATTTTTTTTATTATCGAAAATAGCTTTATTGCTTTTTAAAATATTCTCCTTGAAAATCAATGCACTTTTGCAGTCGTTTAAAACAATCCGAAAAGCATTGCTGCTACTGTGAAGGCGGTATCTCCAAAATATGAGTTTTGAATGCCTCAACTGCCTCTTCCGGCGTAGAAAACCGTTGACCACGAAATTTATTCTTCACGTGTGGGAACAAAAAGAAATCACAGGGTGCTAAATCAAGGCTGTACGGCAGATGGCTCGTCAATTCAGTATTTCGCCCGGTCAAACAATTGTTTGAACCGACTTGTGAGTGCTCGCATTGTCATGATGGAGAATGATCTGTCGTTTTCGGTTTGTTTTCCTTATTTCTTCAAAAACGTTTGGCAAACAAATAGTTGTGTACCATTTGGAATTGACCGTTCTACAACTCTTTAAAGGCATGGTTGCAACATGGCGGGGTTTTCCGAAAAAATTGACGACCATTCGTTTTGATGTGCTTCGAGCGCGAACAACTTTTGTTGATTTTGGCTCATCTTGAAATACCCACACAGTCGACTGCTGTTTACTATCGGGCCCATACATATAAATCCAAGATTCATCACCTGTGCCGACTTTATAAATGTTCTTTGAAGTACCGCCATTGTATGTCTTATGCATTTTTTTGCACCAATCGATGCGAGTCCTTTTTTGAGCTGTTGTCAAATTATGTGGTACCCAACGTGGACATAGCTTCTTAACGGCTAAATGTTCATGCCGCATCTTATACACGCTGGTGTTGTTAATACCTAGGTATGTCACATAATGGTCTTGCATTGTCAATTCAGACACTGCATTAACGTTTTCCGACACAACATTTGTGGGACGACCTTGACGAAATTCATCGTCCAAGTTTGAATTAACTATACCAACGATATACTGTAGTTTTCGATGGTGCTTCATCACCATATAAAGAATACAGCTCGTGTCAATGCATTCTTGTTGAGATAATCCACGCCGAAAGTTATGAAAAATAATTGCACGAAAATGTTCGCAAGTAAATTCCATTTTTTCCCTGACATAAAATTTTCAAGTTACTGTCAACAATAGAAATAGCGACCAGATAATAATACTGTCAAGGTAGATATATTGTCAAAAATGACAATCTTCTGGATACAAACATCAGATCGGAGGCAACACTAACAGTGTTGCCATTTCCCGAAATATAAACGGCTACCCTCGCATTTGATTAATTATTAAAGCATCTCAGACATGTTTTCGTTCTAATGTCTTGTGCAAGACCTTCATTTTAAACTCATTACTTGGGACTCATAATACTATAAAATATTTACCTATTAGATTTTTGTTCCAAGTTTTCGTCCATTGTTCTATATTCAAAGTGTTTTTTTGTTTTTTTATGAGATTAATTTACTTTTTCAAAATTTTCCGCAATTAGATTCTGACTATACATTTCACTGTTACCTTAATTACCTTATTGCCGATAATGGTTTGTTATTTACGTTCTTCGCCATCGTTGAAAACAATTTGGTCTAACTTATGACTCAGTACAGCAGATAATTATCGAAGTGTATATTTAATTATTATATATATATATATATATATTATTTGTAGTTTTATGAAAATTCGGTTAGATACCATTGCGTTTTGTGATTGCCAATTCTCTAATAGTGATTAAGACACTTCTGACACTGAATTTGTCTTCTTTTAAGTAAATTAACTCAAAACATAACTAGTGTACCAAGTTTATGTGTCACGTTTTTTTTTTGCATGTGAAGTACTATTACTACTACGCTCTAAAATGACGATTGAAAACATTTGATTTAAAAGCCTTGCATTGATCTTTATTTTTTAGTTTTATGATTCCTATGATCAGTAAGTCAAATCTCGTTTTAATTATATAAAATATACTTAGACACAGATTTTTACATTCAATTTTGTCTAATTTATTTTTTATTACGATTTTATTTTTAACATAGATTTAATTTTTAACTAGGCAACAAAGAGAAAGGGAGTTGAAGGTGAGGGCTTTAGAAGAAGCGGCACGAGGATCTAGACCCTAAAAGTAAGAATTTTTCTAAATTAAGTTTCAAATATTTTCCTATATTCGAATTACTATATTGAAAATGCATTGACATAACAATATGGACAAATGATGTGAAATTGCGGCTTCTATTTTTAATACCTTTACAAATCATACCACATATAATTATGGATACGTAATTAGTCGATAATGTTATATTCAATTTAGTGTTCTTATCGAAGACGACTACTAAATGATCCACGATGAGTGTCCGAGGTTGTTAGTAAAATACAATAAAACACCGATTAGTATGAAAGTAGGTCGTTCTTATTTCCATAGATTATCTTAATGCATTTGAATGATGTCTAAATATTGGATTGCCAAAAAAGTCGTAACATATTTTTTCTGTTTTTCATAGATCATTTATCAATATAAAAAAACATCAATATTTTGATTCTTTTCTCCGATAATCTTCACACATTTATCGGTAAGCTTGATAATTCATCGTTCGTAAGACGGCATATCTTTATTGGCCAAAACACTTTAAAAAATACTGATTTACAGCCTCACCTGAGACGAACATAACGCCATGCAAGAAATTTTTGAAAACAACGAAACGAGTGGAAGCCTGAAGGCGCAAGGTCCGGCGAGGAAGGTGGATGCGAAAACACATGCAACACATCTCATCCAATAATTTTTGACTGGCGATTAAACTTATGTGTGGACTTGCGTTATTGTGACGACTAACGAGCTCTAGACGTTTCTAGATGGCGAATTCATTCAAGTCATCCAATTGTTGACAATACAAATTAGTTAATTAGTAGAAGCTCGAAAAACACCACTTACTGAGAATATAAGACGTTTGAGGCGAATCTTTAAATCAGGATTAAGATGGTTTTTCCTTTTCTTACCACTTCGTTGTAAAATAATCTCCTTTTCGTCACCAGTTCTCACTCGCCTGAAAAAGGATCATTTTTCCTCACGGTTGTGAACGCTTAAATGATGGATGTTTAACATTTCTGTATTCTCTCGTATCTTGTGTCGTGAGTCTGATTCGATCAGTGCCTTTATTTTATCGTCGTCAACCTGAATGGGCCTTAGTGATCGAAGTGATCGAGTGTCAGTTAAACTAAAATAATCTGCACGGAATTTCATTTACAACCATTTACAATTTTTTATAAGGTTTCAAACTAAATCGCTCAATTTTTTTCCAAAATGAAATAACAACTAAGTCCTAAACTTAGTTGTCAAATGCTAATGATTATACTTTAGTAGCGCCATATTTTGCAAAAACGCATCATGATTTTCACGATCACTCAATATTACATGTCATTCGAAGTTTGTTGTGATTTTTATTATTTTAAACCAAATTCAATTTGTACATAAAGATGTAAATAATAAAAATAACTAATAAAGTGAAATAGTCAGGTTCACCATATTAAAGTTGGTATCACCAACCCCAAACACTTGTCGTGGATCTCTCAATAGTATTGTAATATTCACATACAACGAGTTATATTTGCCGAGTTCTACCATTTAGCAACATTTAAAGTAAAACTTTTTTGGACATCTATTACATGTACACATTTCTTTAAATGTTGCCGACATTAGATCTATTACAACTCTTATAAAATAAGCGAGGGCATCAGTAATTTCGTTCTATGCAGAAGTATAAACTTTTTTCTGCCATGGCTAATTGTTAGGTTTCATCTACTTCAAAACTATTTAAAAACAGAGTGTAAACTCATATAAATAAAATACGTACAATATGTTGAAGGAACATGCTCGCAATTGTTATAAAAATTACAGAAGGAATGGGTTTAAAAAATTCGAACTATTAAATAATGGAATAAAAACAGAAAAAATAAATAAGAGAGGTGATAAGCTGTATATAAACGACTATACACTGCGTATATAAATGGTTATACACCTTCTACCATTAGTTAAAATGATCTTTGATATTAAAGTAATTATAAAAACTGCTTCATCATTTGTTGTTTTAAAAACCAACTTATGGAAATTAAATTTATTTATTATTCCTATATTCGAGAATATTTTATTACATGTTTTGATGTGTTTCAGTTGTACACAGTCAGTTAAAAAAGTCTCCGGCACACCTTATACTAAAATATTGAGAATTTCAGATTTTTTTGTACGTTATATATTTCATTTCTTTTTTACATATGTTATATATAGTCGTGAATGGTCTGCTATCAATTAACCAACAAAATATTACCGTTTTTCATGGTTAAATAATATAAATTTAGAAAAAAGTATGTAAACAGCTGTACTATAAAAAACATGCTTTTAACATCACTAATAGCTGGTACTGTCATACATTTAAACACATCTCAGTTGCTTTTTAATAACGAACCAACTAATTTTTCTGTCACAGATTATTGAATACTATTCCATTTAGTAAAAACCATCTGTTTCAGTTGTACTTTCTTATTTAATGATTTTTTTAATTTGCCCATCTAATTCATCCCATAGATGTGGAGATCATGTTCTAAGATTGTAACAGTATGCGTAATTGCTTCGGAACATTGTATAATAACCACTCTTTTACTTTCACTGCAGAGTAGTTGAGGTTGTTATTTTATTAATAGATATATGACTCTCCAAACTAAAATATTTCAGCATTACTCTTAAAATTTTGTTTTAAAATATTTAAGTAAATGGTTCTGTCCATATTCACATCAATAAATAGAAAAATTCCAACACCAATTACACGGCTCCTAATAGACAGCTACCACTGTGCCTGACATTTGATGATAAATTTTTACTATTCATTTGACTACTTGATTTTCTCCTTAATAACTCTTGCATTAGTCTCAGAAAGATTGAATTCAATCACTGAATAAAACAGTGTTCCAAAAATCTGGACCCTTATCTAGATGAGTTTTAGCAAATTCTATTATTATTTTATCGGCTTATTTTATATACGATTATCTCCTGGTCACCTGCCCATTATATTCTACCTTCTTAATAACACCGGATAGTCCGAAGTACAGTTTTTATAATATAGCCCCTTTCAATCAAGCTAGCTTAGGTGCACTAATTTTTGGATCATCTTGAATTAGAGCTGGTACTTCCATAATGTGGTAAATTATGTGAATATTGTTTTAGCTAACATTAATCTATAGATGTATGTTGCATTTGTTAGACTGACAGGTATAGACACGTTTTCTATAACTCACCGTATGCGCATGAGAAAGAGTTATCTATTGTGTGGATACTTTTGACGACCAGTTTAATTTGTTTCAAATTTGAAATTAATACTTAGCTTCGAGGAATTTTTGAAATAAATAGCTTACAAACAATTAATTTAAAATGACATGTAAACAGTTTATAATGAATCAATATTTTAATATAATTTCAGATTTTGTAATTGTCCTGTGGGTAGACTTTTTTGACTCACTGTATGTATATCTGACTTACGAAATGACGAATATAAAACGCTAAATCAACTGTAACTAATATAATCTGAAATATTTTTAGTATATAATCCCTGTTCATTAAATTAGGATACCATCATATATTTAGTTTGCAAAATACAAAGCTAATTTTTAGATTATTTTATCAAATATATATATACACACATACATACATACTTGATATATTCTAATTTTTAGGAATGATGTAATATTCATTAATACATTCATAAATTAAATTTGACTTCATAACAAGCATCATTATCATGCACAAGACACATTGTTTTGCGTCTTTTAATATATAGTTATAGTATCAGACTTTCTTGTATTCTTCATTTATTTTGTCAATAAGTAAATAAAATATATTTAGACCATCTGTAATATAAGGCCAAAGTTAACAAATTGTTCATTCTTTTTTGTACCGTTCAGTCTCTTAACAATTGGACACTGTCCAACTTTTACATTATTAAGCAGTACAGTACATTTCATGTTTCATTGAAAATGTTTCCCAAAGAAATTAGATTTAATAAAATATGTCAATGTAAATGTTACCTTTTTTTAAATCGTTAATTGTTTAACCCAATTTTGAGGGAAGTCCCCTATCCTTGCTTATTTTTTGTCTTTCACACTTATGCTATGTATAATTGCCTTTTAAGTGCTCAATATGGTATTGTTATCACGTTTTCAGTTTACAATTTGATCACCTTTGCTGCCAAGTTCATGCTTTGGCATTCGTGTCTCTGTCTAGTCATAAATACTGCCAATGTTGCATAATTGTATAAAATTATGGGTCAGAGAATTTCATAACAGTGTTACGTCAGTACGTGTTTGCGAGGCTTAGTGAACAACATTTATATTGTGGAGTGGTCCGAATACTATAATCGCATTACTATCATTGCAAAGTGGGAAGAATGGCGCACTAGATTTTAGTTCTCATTTCATCCCGTAATTAACAAATGTTTCGTATATCGTATCATTGCTCGTTTTCGAGGCACTTGTGATGTCATTTATCGCCATTAACAACTGTTCGTGCAAAAATACTTGCAAGGCAATAATCTTATCCTATGAAATAAACATCGCATCCAGAACAATTGCATTACTGGAAAAAGTTTAAGCATGATGAAGCAAACACCACCAGCTTTGAAAATCATAAGAACCAAAAGAACCAAGACGGTAAGTCGTTATGGTAGAAAAAGAAAGAATGAAGTAAATAAGGTTACTGCTACAGCTTGTAATTCTCGAGCCAATTCTGATGATGTTGCGTTGTAGAGTTTGATACTTTACGCACATTTATCGGTCACACTTCTGTTTCACTGCATTTCTTAATAAAGCAACCAAATGTCGATTGATATCCTTTTGTTACTATAATTCTGAATTCGTAGTTTCTTCCACGATCTGCACACAACAACATACAAAGTAATACTAAATAGTTTTAATTACATTTTACTTGTATCTGTATATCCTCTTAGAGATGGAAATGAATGCAGATAAAGGCATTACAACCATATACATTACATTTCATTTTCACAGCACTGTATGTATGTCCATATATTAGTTTTCTACGATGTTATTCTTTCTTATACCCCACATACTATTGACAGAATTTATGGTTCAACTGGGTACACTCCTAATTCTATAAGTACAAATTCTTAATTTTGTTTATCATATTGCGCAACATAGTATAATAAAGTTCATTTTAAAACCACAAAACGAAAGGATCCTAGCTTAATGATCAGGGATGTAATAAATTTTTTCATTATTCTGTAAAAAATTCAGTTGACTAACATTAATATGTATGAACATTCTTATTTCAAGATAATCGTCTGTATTTAATACATATTTTCTTTTTCAGGTATAAGTTATATCAAGAATCTTTTTTCTAATATACAGAGTGTTCCTTATAAGTTCATTCGCTATGGAAATATGTACATACACATATGTACTATTTTGATACTTTAATGCTGTATTTAAAGCATCGGCGAATGAGAAACATTGAACGTTTTTAGATCTTAAAATGTGATATAAACCTAGTTTCTGCTAGTGGACAATTATTTTTCAAGACGCTCTGTATACATACAAAAGTATCCGAAACGTTCTTTCTTTTCATCTTGTGAATATAGATAATTATAATTTGTCTACGTGATTCTGTGAAGATGAAAGAAAGTGTTCCGAGAACAAAGTAATAGGAAATATTAAAAAAAAATAAACATTTAAGTTGTTTGCGCAGTTATTTTCGCAATCTTTTTAGAGAATAATTTTGTATACAACACATGGAAAATATGGATGTTAGACATGTAGGAAATGATTTTTAACACACTGTAATTGAATGAAAAAAATTGTTGACACGAAACATCTGAAATTTTCTTTTTTATAAAAAAAAATCACTGAAAAAGTCCTATTAATGTATATCTATGGACCAAAAAAAATAGAGTACAATTTTCGAATATGTAATAATACATTGTTGTACATAATCTATATATGATTGTTTCTGATGTTTCGTATCCAACTTTAATACTGTACATAAAAATTAGGTGAAATAATAAGGTGTCTGTTTTATTTTATGTTGTAAAATATTTATTATATGTTTTCTTCTTTTTTCTTCTATATTTCATTTTTGTTGTGTAGTATCTTAAGACGACCTATTATTTTTGTGATTTCTCATTCTTGAATCCTCCTAATTATGTGCAAATAAGGAGTATCTTAATTAAAAATAGTTTGTCGGATGTGACTTACATTTCTTATTTTTAAAATACTAACAAAATTTATATATATAAAAATGCAAATGTTATTAGTTGTCTAAAATTTTTAGATATTTGAAGTTTTGAAAAATACCATTCGATTACTTGAAAATTAACTTACGAAGTTGTTTTGTACAACTTTACAATAAACATTATATTTCGTATAGTTGTTCAATGATCATTAAGTACTCTTTATTTCTGTAACATACGTAAAATTTAAATACAAATTAAATTTATATATTTACGAAAATTATTTGTATTTTCTCTATTTATTACGTGCGAAATATATTTGTCCTGCCATTGTTTTTTTTATATATCTCATTCGAAAGTGAGAACTATTTTGTCAAAAAAAAGTAATATGAAAAATAAAAATATTTTTTACCAAAGATTTCTTTGATATTTTAATTTTTCTTTTTATTGTCTGCATGATTGTAATTCGTGATACTTCGTTTATCTTTGATAAATCCTAAATTTGACACCTATTTAATTGTAAATATCTGACAAATGCTTTTTTGTATTAGATGAGAATAACTTTTTAAGAATATAAATGTCTATATATTTAAAGTGAATAAATTTGATTTGTACCTGGTCTTTTTTATTTACAATGTCCTAATTTTAAAATCTAATTAGGTAAGTACATCCACTTACAAAAAAAACACTCACAGAGTAAAATTATTTTAACGTTTTTTTAGAAGGTCGCAGACAGGTCAATTTTTAAACCGAATTTGATGTACAGGGTGTTTCAAAATGAATATACGTATTTCGATTGCATATATTTATTAAACTTTAAGACATACAAATATGAAACTTTACACACATATTTACGAACTTCTCAAGTTCAGATTACAGATGTTCAATGTCCTCCATCAGTGACACGAACAATATCACATCGATACTCAAATTCCTCCCATGCTCGGGCAAGGATGGCCTTCGTCACTGATGTTATGGTAGTACGGATCGGGTTCTTCAACTTTTCAAGGTTCTGTGGGAGTGGTGGTACATAAACGTTGTCTTTAACGAAACCCCACAGGAAGAAGTCACAGGGTGTCAAATCCGGTGACCGTGGAGCCCAGCTGAGACATGCTAAGTCGCCAGCTCCTTGACAACCAAACCAACGGTTCGGTAGAGTTTCATTCAGATATTCACGCACTTGGCGACTCCAGTGACGGGGTGCCCCGTCTTGTTGAAAAATGAAGTTGTCTTCGTGCAGCCTCGGAAACAACCAGTTTTGTAACATAGCGAGATACTGCTGACCGTTAACCGTGTTTCCATCAAACAAGAATAGGCCGTAAACAGATGATCGGGATATCGCACAAAACACATTAATTTTAGGCGAATCTCGTACATGTTCAATGGCTGCATGTGGGTTCTGTAGACCCCAAATTCGGACATTGTATTTGTTTACCAGACTACTAACATGGAAAGTCGCTTCATCACTGAACACGATGCGTTGTGCGAAAGTATTATCATTGTCAATAGCATCATGAATCTCGTTACAAAATGCCACACGTTTCCGTTTGTCATCAGGACGCAGAGCCTGTAACAACTGTAACTTGTACGGCTTCATAACCAACAGACGTCTCTAAACACTTCAAATTGTTGTTGTAGGCAGTTGTAACTCCCGACTGGCACGACGGGTTGATTTTGAAGGATTACGTTAGAAAGCAGTTTGAATTCGTGCAACATTTTCTTCAGAAACACGAGGACGGCCAGGACTCTTTCGTTTACATACACATCCTGTACCTACAAACTGTCAATACCATCTGCGAATGTTCCACCCATTCGGAGGATCAATTTGGTAGCTCAACATGAAAAAATGTCTTTGCACGAAATTGCAGTTCGCAAACTCGAGAACACAAAATGTTTTCTGCTGCGAAGTAGCAATTTTAAACATATAACGGTTACCAAGAAAAACAGAAGATAACTGACATCTAGCGGCTATTAAATAAGCTGGACTATGAATTCGTCCCTCAAATAGGCGACTCGAGGCGCAGCCATCGATAGTTTGAACAAAATAATACTTTGTAATAGGTATATTCTTTTTGAAACACGCTAAATAAATATTTGAACGTATAGGTAATTCATGTATTTGCAGTAATTATTTTGTGAGTTTTCTTAAATGAATCATTCAACTTTAACTAACTATAATACTTACTGTTTAAATAATAAAGATAATGGTTTTTAAGTGACTTAAGGAGAACGCAAACTAGGTGAAGTCTTAAAACAAAATATTTTTTACAGTGCTTGTTATTTGTTTCAGCATATTAATGTTCTACATTATTTTCTTTAGAAAAATAAAGTCTGTAGTAAAACGTCTGTCAAACTTCCTTTAAAACTTGTCTGGCGTCGTTTATTTTACTCTTGAGATAACTCCATGAGAAAGAATCTAAGACTGCATGATCTGTCTATCTAGCTGGTCACTCAATGGTAGATATTTGTCCAACATATCTATTTGTAAAGATTTTATTTAGTTACAATTAGAGGAGAATAATGGTTTGTTGCCCCGTCTTGTTAAAATCAAACATTTCTTTTCGGTGGGGTTGTATATACGGCATGTGGATGTATGCCGGCGCAAGACCAGCTTCATCTGTAACTAAATTTAAACATTTTTCAGCTGTCAAATTAGTAAAATAATACTCTTTGTGAATATCAGGTGTTTCACGCATCCAATGAGGATTCTATCTATTCTGACTAACACTCATCTCGTTTCTAATCAACTTTTTCTAATTCACCACTTGAATCTTGGCGAAACATTTATATGAGCGAGTAGGGTATTGAGAGAAATCGATATGCACCGAAAACTGCAACCAACATTCGGGGCCATCATTGAACAACAGAAAGAGCGCAATTCTACTTTCCGATTATGCAAAATGAATAACCTAATTCGAAAGTTAAGAGAATTAGACTATGAGTCGTGCCTTCATCCGTTCTTCTGTCAGATTACCACTTTATACATCTTAATTTCTACTAGGAAGATCCTACAACCAATGGAATGCCGAAAATGTTCTTTGAAAATTCATTGAATTTGAAATTTGTACAAACATAACAAGAATACCGATACTTCATAGCGCTTGTCAATACTAAACAGGTACATCAAAGTTCAGTTTCCTGTAAATTACTTGAAGTAGCCTTAGAATCTACTCCACCGTGACTGTGGTTACTTGAAAGTCCTCGAAGTTGTAAATAGATGTAACACGGTGAAACTATTACGACTCAAGCTTAATACACTAGTGTGTTAACATAGTACTAACTACTCATTATACTTCAAGTTATCTCCAGGCACTCATTTTCAGCAAGCTGGGTCCGAAGAAACATTTATATTATAATGGGCTGTGCCTGAATTCGAATGTCTGGTAATCTACCCACTAGACCGACACAACCTTTGTACACTAGTGTGTTAACATGGTACCAACCTCCCATTATTATTCTAGTTATCTCCGGGTATTTATTGTCACCAAGCTGAGTTTGAAAAAACATTTATATTAGGGGCCGTGCCCGAGTTCAAATAATAATATTTGGTAATCTACCCATCAGCCCAACACGATCGTTGTTCTTTAGTACAATTAATTGTTTAAGTAACAAACATTTAGATATAACAAGGAGACCTAACAATGCCTACTTATTTTATTTGTAAATCGAATCCATAATGTACAAACTTTTCAATTGCATTATTTTTGACAACCATTCAGAAAATGAATAATAAGAAACTACTGATGAATTTATATATATATATTTATATAATACAGTACAATATAAATTATAATTACACTATATTCTTTCTTCTTTTTTAAACAAACCTAACATTAGTCTTATAATAATATATATATGTATGTATATTTTCATATTAAATTATTACTTATTTTAATCAATGTCCTTCTTGCAAATTAATCGATAAATAAAGCAATGCTAGCTGAACGTAAATACATGTATAATTGAGAAAAATAAAATGAGAAACTTGAAAAAAATCAGTTCAACTTAACAATGGTTTATTAACGACGAATGTAAAAAGAACGTAGATTAAAGCAAGCTCACGATTAATTAGTAATTACTATTGCATACTAACAAGAAAATAAAAGACCAAGATCACTGAAATACAGACACAATATTTAAAGATTAACTACTAAATCAAATTTAATATTTTCATTTCTCATTTTTAGTGAGAAAAGAAAATCGAATTAGATGGATTATAGATACTAAGCTAATGGCAATGTTTAAACGAGAAAGGCCTGCCTTTGAGAAATAAAAGTCTATACAAAATTACTTAATCTGGGAAAGAAAGATATATACAAATTAATTTAATATATACTTTTAAAATGAGTTAAAAAATCAATCAATTGTAATCAAAAAAAGTATTTAAAAATTAATTTTTATGTTATGTTGACCCATCATGGAAATCCCCAATTTCAATCAGTTTTAAAAATAATCGAATAAATTAAGAACTAACTATTTTTCATTTGTCCAAATTATGACTGTTCTTATAAAATATTTGCTATACTGAGCAACTATGTACAATGTAATAGACAAGGTACTAATTTGAGTATATATTTGGCTAACACAAACCGAACCGATAAATTAATAAAAGCAAAACAATTTTCATGTACTCAGTAAGAATTTTAATGAATGTTGTATACTTTTTTTTCTGGTTTAGTGTAAAAAAGGACTAAAAAATGATAAATGTTCTAGCATGGGCATGAATCGCCATTAGTATTGCTTTTAACGGTGTTGGTAAGCTTGATTTGATCGGGGAATTCGTTGTAGAGGTCCACCGCTTGCGTTTGCTGGCTCAGTGCATTTCTAGCGATACTTTTGAAAGCTTGTTCGACATTTAGCGCTTCCTTTGCGGAAGTTTCAAAATATGGAATGTTGTTTTTCGTCTGGCACCACTGCTGGGCTTTTTTCGTGGAAATGGCTCGTGGTTCGAGATCGACTTTGTTACCTAACAAGACAAACGGGAAATTTTCGGGCTCTCTCGGCGAGGCTTGAATAAGAAATTCATCTCTCCAACTGTCGAGCGATTTGAAAGTGTTCGGTGCCGTTACATCAAATACTGAAACAAAAATTAAATGTAAAATGCAAAACTGACATGGAATATTTTAAATAAAGGATCATCCAAAAAACGCGCCTACATGTTTCTTTTTAATAAAATACAAATTATTTACAATTTTTCAAGTTTTTTTTTTTTTAAATGAAAACGTGATCCATCCATTACAACTGTTAGATCACATGATTATGTGATCTAACACCTAACAAGGCCTTCAAGATTTTGGGGACCAATTAAAATCTGTATCTTAAAATCTGTCCATTGTTAAAATTGCATTACCATAACAACATTAGTGGACTATAATAATAATACTGTAGAAAAGCATTTTAAGTACGACTAGAGCATCACTGTACAGTCACTATGTTCAATTACATACAAATTCATATTAAATCATTAACGATAAACATTACTCACAGAGGTAAAAACTTTTACCACATTAATATTTGTATCTCACTTTAGAATACAAATTTTTAATTTTTTTAAAATTTTAAATCATCTGTGATACTGAACATTCGAGAAGTTACTAAGGTAATATATAAATTGCCTTAATTTCCACCCTTATGACATCTCAAATGTCGGAGAAAAATCAAAAGATTTGTACATATTATACATCAATAATAATGGTAACTGAATTCCTTATTAGTTAATGCAGTATTGTGATCATTAGTTCGGTAATAATCCTCGGACAACGGAAGAATAGCTGACGCGACAATGTTTAAAGAAAATCGAGCACCACGCTGTGATTAAATTCCTTACAAAACAAGGAAAATGTCAAAAAATCATTCACATTGAAGAAAATCGAGCACCACGCTGCGATTAAATTCCTTACAAAACAAGGAAAATGTCAAAAAATCATTCACGAAGAGATGGTAGCCGTTTACAAATATCCAACACCTTCGTTATCTATAGTTCAAAAATGGTCAAATGAATTTAAAAGGAGGCAGAGAGAGCATTGATGAAGGCGACTCTCGCTCGGGCGGTCCTGTTACTGTTGCTACAGAAGAAAATGTTGAGAAACTTGTACTGGAGGATATCCGAATAAACGTTAGAATGTTAGCTGAGGTGACTACCTATGGGATATTTTTCCCATGGGCCAAAATCGTAACAAGGCGAGTGTACGAACAAATGGGCGACCTTGCCACGTTATTTATATGAAGTCTTTTTTATAAATAACACACATTATTCACAGCCGCCGTGGCGCACGACTGACAAAATGACTGCAGCATGACTAAGTTTCCACATTTGTCTCGAAGAGCAATGTGCGCCGTGCTGAAGACTTTCTCACATTTAGAAAATGACCACTCGGCATCTAAGGATGTAATACACGCATAATTAAAATAATTTTTAGAAATAGATAACGGATCTATACACGCAACATCGCAAATTTGTCTTAATCTGGTAAAATCGAAATCTTTGTTTATAACATTCTCGAACCTTTCTACGACACATATTTTTTATAGCACTTGTAGCACATAGCAATGTGTAAATCGTTCATAATAAGTCAAATAAACCTTTATAATTGTCGTAAATTTGTTCTAAATCGGTTTCAACGGAAGTATTTTCAAATCTTTATAGCTTTCCTTAAGTGCTGCAGGTACGTTAGGTTAGAATCGTCGAACCTCAGATTTTATTTGTTCAACCATATTCCTCGACATGTGAGAATTGACTCTGGAGCCTCAGGCATCGTCTGTATAATTCTCGAATTAGTTCAGGAGATTCAAAAACACTCTTTTGGTATTTGAAATTAATTCATCTACCTCTGGACAACACTATCGAATATTTTGTGCTACAAGGTGTAAAACATGAACTTTACACGTCACATGTAAAAGGGTCTCCAAAGGAACGGTCTTCACTACACATTATCACTGTACCATCGCTCATAAACATCAACAATCGGTCAGTTAAAAGTTGAAATTCTTTTAGCATATCTAGCATTACCTTTATAATTGCTTCGCCAGTGCATTTTTCTGGCTTTTTGTTAGCTAATACAATGGGAAATGTCACTAAAACACTCACTATAATATTCAAAATAGAATGTTTTTCGATCTGTCGTTTCGTCAATAACCACAGCTGTTTATCTTTTATTACTGCTTTGATTATGTTTTCGATGCCATTACGCACAGTTGGCATATGGTTCTGAAACGCTCTCCGGGATAGTAGCTTCCAGTTGGGATGTAACTTTATTGTGCAAAAATTTTTACAATTGAATCATTCAAAATATTGCCCATCGCTAGCGACAACTTTTTCCCATCTTTCTGGCAGAGCTCAAATACCGTAACGGTAGAAGTGTTCGTCTTTTGAGGCTATCCACGAATCAAGCCATTTTGAGATGTCTTCATATGAGCGGAATTGCTGATTAGCCAGACCATGTGCCATCGAACGGAACAAGTAATAATCGGACGGCGCAATATCTGGAGAATATGGCGGGTGGGGTAGGACCTCCCATTTGAGTGTATCTAAGTAGGTTTTAACTGGTTTGGCAACGTGAGGCCGAGCATTGTCATGCTGTAGAATCACTTTTTCGTGCCTCTGCTCGTATTGTGGCCGCTTTTCGCGCAGTGCTCGGCTCAATCGCATGAATTGAGTTCGATACCGTTCCCCAGTGATAGTTTCGTTCGGTTTCAACAGCTCATAATAAATAACCCCGCCCTGGTCCCACCAAATATACAGCAAAACCTTCGCAGCGTGAATATTCAACCGAACCGACGACGTAGAAGCATGACCGGGCAGTCCCCATGATTTTGTTCTCTTTGGGTTGCTGTAATGAATTCATTTTTCATCCCCCGTAGCGATGCGATGAAGAAAACCCTTCCTTTTTTGCCGCTGGAGCAATTGTTCACAGGCGAAAAAAACGACGCTCAACGTCTCTTGGCTTCAAATCATAAGGAACCCAAGTTCCTCGTTTTTGGATCATTCCCAACGCATGCAATCGCTGGGAAATGGCTTGGCGTGTAATTCCTAGTGCTGAAGCAAGCTCTTTTGCGTTTGGCACGGATACTCATCGAGCAATGCCTCCAATTCAGCGTCTTCGAAGGTTTTTGGTCTTCCTTCACGCGAAGGGTCGTCAACTTCGAAATCACCGTCTTTGAAGCGACGGAACCAATCACGGCACGTTGTTTCACTTAGAGCAGCATCTTCGTAAACTTTTTGGAGTTCTGGATGCGCTTCAGCCGCCGTTTTCTTCGAATGAAAGAAGAAAAGCCACACTTCCCGCAAATGACGATTATTTGCCACAAAATCAGACATTTTCACACAACCAAAAGTATATGACGCAAAAACAAAATCACTAATGTGTCAAAGCGGTTTGTTTACCATATGTCTAAGCTTGGTTCATGACGTTTTGATTATGTCACAATCGACCAGCACTTACTGCTGGAGCCATCTCTTGAATATCAGCGAGAACTTAGTTGCGCACCTAATATAAATCGGGAAATTCATCAATAAACTTTCGTACTGCGTCAACCAATAGTCTCGTTTTTCCCCTTATGCAAAGATCCGCTCGGTACTAACTTATAATTCTATACTTCATCTGTTTTATTACATTACACTGGTGGAGGCGCTGCGTACTGAGTACGGATCTGGCCCGCGAGAAGACATCCCAATTCTATTCATAACTTTCTTAACCTGGCAAAAGTCAGTTAAATCAGTCAGTGAAGTTGGGTGCCGCGAATTCCAACGGCACCTCAGAAACAAAAGGGTGCCGAGTGCCGTAGACAATTTTTAGATCTCTGTGGTGAAAATTCATTAAATATTTGCGATCGAATTGTTACTAGAGATGATGATGATGATACGTGCGTTCATAACTATGACCCTAAAAGTAAGCAGGAGTCCATGGTATGGAACACGAAGGGTACAGACCCCCAAAGAAATTCAACGTTTTTCTATCTGCCGGCAAAGTCATGGCCACCGTGTTTTGGGACTCGAAAGGAATTTTGTATATATATTATAACCTGTATTAGACAACCAGCGACGGTTTCAGAAAAATATTATTGTTTCGTGAAGTGGTCATTCTAAATAATTTAAATTTAATACTTTAATATTAAATGAGACTTAATATTGGGCAGATTTTATAGTATATTTAATTTTAAAAAATTTCGAAGCGATTAGAAAGATATGGAGCTCCATATTCAAAGCGCAAAAATTATGCCTAAAATGTTCAACTATTTGATAAAAATTGCTTGTTTTCAATGCTTGTGTAAATTTGTAAAATTCTTCTATCAAAATTTGCATTTACACTATATCGAAGATAAGATATTTTTCTACGTGTTTCTATAATTTGTCCAGTTAACAAAAGCAATTTAACAAAATATTTTGTATTTATTCTAATGATTCTTAAATATATGTATATTCCTTATCGTCATAAAATATTTACTATGTTGAGATAAGACCTCAAGAATTGTGTGTATTCTTCATCGAGAAGTGGAAAATCAATTTTAATAACTGTACATTAAAATATGTTAAATTTGAACTAAAGGATAAGGATCTTTATTATTCTTGATTACATAAATAGGCGAACGAGTGTTCATTTTATTCTATTACAATAAAAACAGTCTGACCAACTTTGAGAAAGTTGTTACACTATTTTCCGAAGAGATTTTGAATTTGAAACGTGTTGAGATTTAACTATGCACCTGTGTCATATCATTAGGTAATTTATATCTTCTCGCCGTAAAAGCAAAGAACTCCTGATTATTGATTCTCAAAAATTAAAAATGCCGGATATGTATATCGACCTTGAAGAATAAATTTTGGTATAAGGTCCAAACTTACAGTACATACCCCATTTTATGTATAAAGATAATCGCTATGATATTCATTTGTTAATAGGAATTTCATGATGAGTTTTTATATTACGAATGTAGTTTCTTATTAAAGACAACTGGTGTTTTTAAAACCAAGTTGATGTCTTTTGCTCCTTTGCCACTTTACTTAATTGTTCTTTTAATTAATATAATCCCCTATTTCCATTATATTTATTATTACTTTCGTATAATAACTATTAACGCTTGATATCGTGCTTAAAAGTTGCAAATTCACAATAAATAATAACTCAATGATAAAGTAACGAAAAGGAATAGTAAGGGGATAACTAGTTTATTTCCAGTCGAAAAAATATGTTTTGTGTTTATATATATATATATATATATATATATATATATATATATATATATGCCATAGTAGTTTAAATATTTGTTAAAAACAAACACACTACAAATGTTTTTGTTTTCAATGAAGTTGATACAATGTCGTAGACACAATAATATTAACCATTAATTACAGAAAACGATGTCAACAAAACTCATCTATTTTTAAATGCTTCATTTACATTTGTGAAATATTTTTAAAACGTACGGTAAGTCGTTGTTGTTACTCATGCAAATTGTGGCTTTGCAACAATATTTTTACTAGAATTTAACACAAATTGAAGGAAATTTTTGGGTACATAACTTCCGAAATCAATCGAAGAATGAAAAATATCAGCGAAGATTCATAAGTTGATTATTAAATTGTACAAACACAAAAATTAGTTATGCATTACCAAATATTCTGTGAATAACACATCTAACAGTTCAATAGTAATAGCACAATAACTGCAGTTAAAAACAAGGGTCCTGAACACTTAATTGAACAATATTTCAAAAATACTAAGACCTACAATAATTGTTCCTAACATAAGAGAACAAATTTGAAAAGGACGTTTCACTTCAAAAATTTCAGAATTATGTTTGTTACAAGATGAATTAATGAACAGTCATTTAAAAAAGAGAATAAGAAATAGTAAAGCAATTTCGATACACAATTATGTTTCTGATGAAAGTTTAATACATTTTTTTACATGTTTTAGCGTGCACTGTATCCGCTAATGTACGAAAAATGAGAATTTGAGATTCGAAAGGCCTATCCCTAGCAGGAGGGATCGCACGTTAGTATTACTACTTAGACTAGATAGAACCCATAAAGATGACATTATCAATTGACTTTTATGTAATTAATGGTTAATAAATAATATTTTCTGTTAATTCGATGTTCTCACTAACGAAGCCAAAAAATGCAATCGATGTTATTGTCTGTACCAGTGAAACACGGCCACGAGAAGGTTGAACAGAACGTTAAAATTTAGTACTTAATTCCATTGATAAAACTTGTTTATATTTATTATATATTTTATTTACTTTATATTTATCTAAGAAAACATGAATTGCTGCATTCGTTCTATGATTTTAAAATTATTATCTGATCACCATTTCAAAGTAAACTACCATACGAGGTTTTGGGAATTTCCACACTGTGGTCTGCGATTAACCTTTATTCCCTCGGGACACATTTGCGTGTGAAAAACACATTAAAACTGCATAACATATATATGCAAATATTGGCGTATGTGCTTATAATGACTTTATTTTTGATTTAATTTTTATGTTTTCTGTGCGTAATTTACTGTTTTCTTTACTTGTTAAAAAGCAATTTTATAATTTCTGGGTTACATAAAATCAAAAAATTTCAAGAAACTGGCAGTCTGGAAGACCGTAATCGGTCGGGATCATCGAGAGGTACTTCTAAAGCTGACGACGAAAGAATTAAATCAATTAACAAAAGAAAGGCCGTGCTAAAAAAATTTCTGTGAGTACAGTGAAACGATGGTTGGTGGAAGTAAATTTACACGTTCGCGTTGCCTCACGGAAACCATTATTACGACGTGGAAATAAGCAGAAACGACTTCAATGGACAAGGTTACACCGTAATTGGACAATCGATGAGTGGAAGCACGTACTGTGGAGTGACGAATTAAAATTTGAAGTGTTCGGGCAAAAGAGAAGAATTTTCGTCAGACAATCAGAGCGAGAAAAAATGTTGTCAGATTGCATAGCTCCAACGGTGAAACATGGGGGCGATTCTGTTGTAATCTAGGGCTGTTTTTCATTAGCCAGAATTGGAGATTTGATAAAAATAGATGGTATTATGAGAAAGGAGAATTACCGAGAAATTTTGGAAAATCACGTTTTACCATCAGGCCTGCAGTTAATGGGTAATAATTTTGAATTTATGCATGATAATGACCCCAAACACACATAGTCGTTGTGTAAAAATTACCTAGAGGCGAAGAAAAATGAACCGAACCTCAACACCATTGAATTATTATGGGATAGAAGAGCTAGAAAGGAATATCCAAACATCGAAGGAAAAACTTTGAAATATTTTACAAAAAAATGGAATAACTTTACACCAGATGTAATAAGAAAATTAATAGAAAGAGCGTCCCGAATAACAAAAGCTGTAATCGCCGCGAACGGTGGTTTCTTCGATGAAAAGAAAGTATAATTAATATATAAGTATATTAGGAATAAGTTTAATAAATTGTAATTTTAATTTATATTATATAAAGAATCAATAAATATTAATTTTTGTTCAATTTCGTTAATATTTTTTAATTTTTTTTCTTGTTCCTTGATATATGTAGTTGCTGTCCATACTTCCGTGAGCGGTAGTGTATATGATCGTTGTTTTAGTTGAATTCAAAGAAGAATGCTAGATTTCCGTGACTCACTTTATGTATTGTTTTATATAATTTCTAATACCACATCTACACAATCAGTTCTAAAAATCTTTACGAATTTCTACACGTTATGCTACTTGAAAAATAATTAATCGAATTCTATAATAATTATTCTTAGTAGCAGAACATAAAACTGGATGCAAAACAAACAAAAATTATACAGGTGAATTATCAAATGTGTGTATATACATGAATACATATTGTATACGTAATATGTATGCCGTTTACTGACTCATTATCGCTTTCCGATAGTGTATTGCAAATACGAAATTATAAACATTTTACTAGACATACATAATATGTACATATGCATAAAACTCAATAGCAATTAGAATTTATTTATATATCATTAGATCACTATTCATTTTCAATTACTATTTGTTTTTGTAAATGTGTCAAAATCACGAGACTATATTATCAATTAACAGAGATTATTTTTTTTCGATAGTAGAGTATTTTTGTTTTATGCACATTGAAGTACTAGGGAATTACCAACCTACTATTATATATTTTATTAAAGACACCGTTCCAATTCTAAACAAATGATCATTAGGAATGTTTCCATCGTCGAACATATGCAATACTCACAGATTTTAACTGTACTTTTGCTCCTAGTTGTAATATAACGCTGCGTTTTAAAATACATTAATCTCATCTAGGCGAAACAATTGCTTAATACTACATACTTGTTTTCTGTGATTCTGTATTATGGCTAAAATACACAGGATAAGTGAATTAAATGAAACTGAAAAATTTAAATGTACTTTTAAGTATGCAAAGATTAAATTGCAATCAAGAGAAATGCTATTATAAAACTTATAGTTATGATTGTTATGAAAATAAATTGAAAACGTGTGCAAAACGATATATGTCTAGTTAAAAATACAAAAGGTTATCAATCGTATAAATACAGAAATCATATGGTTTTAAAACGATTTGTAACGCAAAAACAAACAAAATCTTGAATGAATGAAAACAAAAATCAACCTGAGAGTTATAAAGACAATACCAGCTTTTATCATTAATAATACATGTTTCACCTACTTACTGAACAGGACTTACACACAGAAGTTGAACAGTTTTGTCTATTTACTTAGGTTACTTTTGTTGGGAGTTGATACTCATAGAATTGAAGACAAGTGTATATATCCACATTAACTTGTTCATGATGGTCCAACACTTCGCTGGTAATGCCAGTGCTATGTACTATTGTAATTCAAAAAGGGGCATGGTAGTTGTGCTTCTAGAAGTAGTCGAAGGCTTACGATACAATGAACCATAATTTGCCGTTATTAATGTGCATTGATGAGGTTATGGATAGTTTTGGGAAGATGCTATTTTTAAAGAAGACGAAATTTAAATTAGAACACGTATCACGCTATGATATATGACGAGGTTGAGTACCTTCCTGTGGTAGCTGATGGAAAAGAGAACCTATAATTTATAGATAATAAGATAAGTAAAATATCTTAATATTTTCAAGATATTTAAAAGATTTACTGAATGAGAAAGCGTCTTTGGAACATTATACAACATCAATTCTAATGCAGTGTGTTATACTGTTGAAAACTGTAATTATTACATAGCTCCAATTTGTTGACACTTTTTTGTAATTCAACTTGCAATATCTTATGTACTTGATAGAGAAGTTTAGCTACTATTTCGATCTCAAACATACAGGCGAAGTGGGAATTAAAATAGATAATTTCGGTGAAATACCTAACTCACACTTTAAATGAATGATTTTTGTTTGATCAAAATATAGCAGTATTTTGAATTGTATTAAAGTATTTCAGTCGCATAAGGTCTTGATACATAAATATCAGAAATAGGTGAAATCAGTTAAAAAGTTAGTGTTGGGATTTACACTAGTTAATACTACTAAAAAGAGATTGGTGGAAAAAAAAATTGTACCATTGAACAACGAAAGTTAATAAAGAAAAAAAATGAATTATTAAAAAAAGCCACAGATTTGTTGAATGTTCTGCAGAAAGCAAATTGTAAATGCCTTAACATGGAAGAAGAAACTAAAGTGTGTGGAAGACAGAAAAGTATGCAGAAAAGAAAATAATCGTATTTTGCATTGGAAAAAGAAACAACCTTTTATATCATTTCGCAAATAAGACAATGTCTTAGTTTATATGTTAGCAGTGTTACCATCAGAAGATGGTTAATTGAGGAAAAGTTCTATGCTAGAACTCCATGATAGGTATCTTTATAAAGCAATTGTTCAAAGACGTCTTTAGATTGCCAAAGATATTTGTAATGGCCTACTGCAAAGTGATATTCTATGGAGTGACGAAAGTAATTGTTTCCGCTTGTATGTCAGACGGCGAGCAAACTCAACATACAAACCAGATTTCACCATAAAAACTATTAAACATGACTGTGCCAAGGTGATGGATTAGGAGTTGTGTTTTTAAGTGATGTCGGCCGCATATATGAGATTGATGGTATCATTAACCGGCACAAATATGTTAGAACCCTCGACGAAATAATGTTATTATATCTAGATGAAAATATATCTTTAAAGCGGGTCCTCCAACACGACATTGATCTAAAATATTCAAGCAGAGCAACAAAACTGAGTCCTAAAAAACACAGTTAAGGTTATGAAGTGATCTGCCTAACCTCTATATATCAACTCCTATTGGGAACTTGTGGGGGCAGATTACGAACGCCATTTCTGATACTGAGCTGTGCAAAAACTATGGGAAGCAATTTAAGCATAATGTTTACGATATTAAATGAACGTTGCTCACAATTACTTGGCACAATAAGTATTCTAAACTGTGTTTTACTTAATCAGTCTATTTAGTTAATATTTTTAATTATTTTGCTAATTTGATTGTACTATTTGCTATTTTCATAATTTCTTAATATTTTAAACACAGTTGCACATACATGCGTGGGTTAATAATTAACTTGAATTTTTAATCTTTAGGAAAATAAATCTTTGATTTTTAAAGATGGCTTTACGATTTTTGTTAGTTACTCCTTTTTGTATATGAATATTTCTATTAGCACGGTTTCAAAGTCACCGTTTATTGTATATATAAGTACATTATCGGTTGAGTTAATAATTTAATGATTCTCTGTCCAACATGTATATTAGATGGACAGAGGAATATTGTTACAATTGAGCGAAGCAATTAATAAGTTGTGTCTAAGAGAGAGCTGTATAGGAGAAATTGCAAAAATATTGAGTGAATAAAAAAAACCCTAGCATAATGTAATTAAGTATTTTAGACACTACAGAATTCATTTTAAAAAAATATATTTAAAAAACAACGATTGAACACAACTTGGCAGTAGTGTTCGAGTGTTATAATATAATTCTAACTGCGGTGGATATTTACACATTACGAATCAAAGATCAATAAAAATAAATGAGAAAAGAGTAATAGGACGATTTGAAGTCGGCTTTCATTATTACAAATCTTTCATTTCAAAGCAAAATAGAATAAAGAGTTTGTAAGAGAACACTTGCATTGGATTGAAAAACAGTGAGAAAACTATGCTGCTTAATAATGATTCTAAACAAAGTAGGAATGGATGAAAGTATGATAATACCCTAATGAACATTTACCAGTTATTTAAAAGTATGTTCAAGACATTAATCTGAAATATTTTCTAAAGTTGCAAAAAAGTGTTAAATAATCGAGTTGTTACTTAAACTCGATCGATCGGAATGATATAAAACTTTTGCTTTTAATTTTGTTTATTCGCCTCTATTTACGATATTCATCATAGAATTTAACAGAAGATATGTCTGGTTAGTTAATCGTTATATTAAAACGAAAAAATGATGAAACTGTATTTCCATCTCTCGGACAGAAAAGAAAAATATCTAATAAATTAAGTGCAGTGAAAAGCATTACATCTCTCTAAATCACAATGAATAGAATATCTGTTGCTATGTGAACAGCGAGACTGCATATGTGTATATGGCCATAGCCAACTACATTGTAATTAATGAAAAATTACTATCAACAAAGCACTGATTACTATGCGTTTCGTCCATTAAGAACTCATTATATAGCCTCGTTTTATCGACTGTATATAAATCACCTAGTCGGTGTTAATTTTATTTATTGTGGGGAAAATTAAAAACCTACGCTTTTAAACGAAACCATAGATGTTTGCTGTTAACCAGAAGAACGTATAAAAAAAGTATTTCATCGTGCCTAAAGTTAAAACATGGTGGTGCATGATGATACAGAGTTGTTTTGGAGAGCAAAACATTTGATCTAATAAAAAGAGAAGCAGTAGCCCAATTTATTGTCAATGGAATATCTGTGGTATGAAATGGATCCACAAATAAAACGGCAAATGTTGTAGAATAAATCATCAAGGGTAGTATTTGCAAGGCTGAGATATCTGCGGGATAAATCGGACTCAAAAATAAAAACGGCAACTGTTGTACAAACCAACTTTGGTAGTACTTTCAAGTAGCTTGGAAATTGTATAAAACTGTTATTCGCACTAAGGATATTACAGAAAAGAAATTGTAATGGAATTTGTACAGAGTATCTTCTTAATCTATGGTTTGTTAAATTTACATTATGACTTATAAGCTTTCAAAAATAGCTTATATTATATCAATTAATACATTATATATTGTTTCTAAACTTTCGACGACAGTACATATACCACACAAATAAACAATTAGATATAACCATTTGCATGTGCATGTAAGAACATTAACTATACATGTGTACATAAAATAATTAAACGTTTTTTAAATCATCACCATCTCCGATTACAAATAATCAAACTACGAAAATTTAACGAACGTTGTTGGACGTTTAAATTTGTAATGTAACTAATAATGCAGAAAACATAATTATAAACAGGTCGCAACAACAAAATTTTAATAACAGTTCAATTAAAAATTGTTTACGACTGTTATTCTTAAACGCAATAAATTTGCACCATAGGTATCAACGGAAAAAATAATCCGTAATAAAGTGAATACATTATAACGCACATGAGATGTACACTACCGTCCATATTAGTTCGGACACTCAAATTTAAAAAAAGGGAAAACGGTTAAACTAATTCATGTCAAAACTTAAAATTTGTATTGCATTATTGTTTATAGATGTTTATATAGTATAATAATAAAAATTAAAGTAATTCTAACATTAAATAAACGAAGATATCTTAAACATTCCGCTCATCGAAGAAACCCCCTTTTATGCGAAGAACAGCTCGTACAATTTGAGACATCCATTTCACGAGTTTTTCAAGAACTCTATTCAGTACACTATTCCATTCTTCTTGCAATGTGTTCCACAAGTGATTTGTTAAGGTAGGACACACTTTTCGGACCCTCCTGTCCAATTCATCTTATAACAATTCTATGGGGTTTACGTCGGGGTTTTGCGGTGGCCATGTCATTATTTGTAACGCTTTATTACTTTATTATTATTTAAGAAATTCCTACATATCACTGCTGAGTGTTTGGCGTCGTTGTCCTGCATAAACACAAAATTTTCGCCGATTAAACGTAGCCCCGATGATATTGTATTTTCTTGCAATATTTCTAAATAATCCTCCTTTCGTAAAATACCCTCCATTCGCTTCAAGTCCCCTGTGCTGGCGTAGCAAATACAACCCAAAACAAGCATAGAAGTTCTTCCTTGTTTGGCGGTTGGTACTATACAATCCCTCTCTCTGCATTCTTTGAGCACTCGCTCTTCTTATAAAAACACGCCTTCATTGTCCAAACATTTCGACCTTTGATTCATCAGTCCATAAAACCATTTTCTAGTCATCCGGTGTCCAATCTCTGTACGTTGCTATCCATTGTTGTCGTTTTTGCCTCTTTGCCCGGTGAAGTAAGGGTTTTCTTAGAGTAATGCGATCATGAAGATTTGCAGCTTTTAATCGTCTTTTCACCGTAGTAACAAAAAAATTTTCTTGTACGGTCGCGATTCATTTCTGAGGTGATTCTGGATGCCGTCAGTCTCCTTTTGTGTTTATTCAGCAATGCATATTTCGGTACACAAGACTCTTTGAGGTGAGGGCAGCTAAGTTTCGAAGATTTTTCTTTGCAATATTATCTCAAAAAAAAATTGTATTTATGGCGGTACGGATTATTCCAGGAATTAGTTATTTGTAGGTGCTCTAAGAGATATACTTGCCTGCAATTAGTTATAAATCTCGTAAAGGACTTAATGTAAATATATTATTTATATTTAAATGTAATTATATTATTTTTTAGAAGAGTTTACAAAATTTCACCAGCTGTCCGAACTAATATGCACGGTAGTGAACGTAAATTACGAAAAAATGGAGTATCGAACCTGGTGTCGGCGAATTTTGATTTATATAATTCAGTCGACTTGAAATACATTTGCGAAAGAAAAACATTTTATGGCCTGACAATTACAGAAAAAATTTAAATCGACATTTACTGTCTCAAAAAAAAAACTACTTGATTCCACCTTTCAAGATGATTGCGCATTACGTCATTGTTTTAAAATCGTCTTTCACTTCATCCTACTTTTGTTAGTGAAGTCTCTACTGTCACACATGAAGAAAATTATAGACTAAAACGTTGTTCAGAAGTCAATGTGGCTTGAAAATAGTGTAGATTTAAATAAAGAATTGTTGGCAGAAGATTAAACAGAACACCCAAAAAACGAACAAGCAAATGCTTTAAAGCAATAGGTATGAAAATTTAAATCTGGACTATTTCAAAGATTTCATCTATCCATTAGATTAAATTCTTTCATTTTTGTATGCAATAATACTTTCTTATTTCTGTATATAACTACCACAGTTTAAGCCGCGGTCTTAACTCTCTTTAATTGTAAATAACATTTAAATGTTTCTTGATGAATTAATATAAGAAATATAATATAAGAAACGAATTAATATAAGTAACCGAATAGGCTTTTAACAAAGCAAACAAAAGCGCCTGTTCAGTTTGTGCACAAGTTAAACAACAAGCAATATCCATTCACATATATTTTAGTAACACAAATTTTAAATCAAGTCAGTCATTTTAGTACTTTTTTATATTATTACTTAATCCTAAATTTTTTTATATTAAAAATAATTTACTATTATTTCTATTTATTAAAGTCTTAATCATTTTATGTATTTTTATATGTAAATATGAATTATCTATTTGTAATGTTATTGTTACACCTTTTTAATAGTATATATCACTAAGCAATTATATTTAATTAGTAGTTATTATTTCCAATGAAATACAAATACATGCCCATTAAAAAATCAAAAAACTTTTTGACTATTGTTATACATATCTATACAGAAAAAGAAACCAACTTTAATTGAAGAATACAAAAAGTTCCAATAAACTGTGTTAATTATTTTCATGCTCTTTTATATTGCTATTTTAACAACAATAATAATAGTTTCAATGTCAACAGGTTTCTATATAATATCCATTATCTAAAAACAATATTTTTCTTACCTAACAGAAACCTAACCTTAAAAACTGTGAGTAAGAATGCAAATAGAGTAGTAAAAATGTTTATAAAGTATTTGTAATAAATGTTTTAGTTAATTCAAAAAATTATTAACAGATATAAATTCCTGTAATTTAGTACACAATATTAAAAAAATTCTCTACACTATAAGCTAGATAAGGAAGAATTAAGTAAGTATTAAAAGAGAACTGTCACTTAATCACACATTCAGGCATGTAATAAATATTTAGAAATTGATTGGCAACTTCAATGATGCCACTAATAAATTTTAAATTTAAATTTTCATATTCCAATTTCTAATTTTAATAATAGTATGTTATATGTTAGTAAAAAGTAATTTAGTGATCGATTAAATAGCACAAATATTGCTATGAAAGATTAAAAACCGATGAACTACTCAAATATGAAAAGTATGTATAAAAAAAGATGACAACAAAACAAAAGAAAAAATGATTTTGATATTAGAAAGAAATACTATGGCATTTATAAATATAAAATACACACGATAAAAATTGTTATACTTATTTTTGTTTATCTACTTTTCAAAATTTGTATTATAATAAAACAAAAATGCATGCTAACAATGAACAATGTTCATTAGCTTCATTTTGTCTTTAAATCTTATTCAATAATTGTTCCTTTAGTTGTTGCCTAGTAAAACAGATACTCACCGAGGACACAACAATCAGCACCTCTATAAAATGCAACACCTAGCGATTGAAACCTTTCTTGGCCAGCTGTGTCCCATATTTGCATTGTTACTGTTCTATCGTCCACTTGAACTTCTTTGGTTAAAAAATCTGCACCAATTGTAGCTTTATACTGATTTGAAAATTTCTTGTTCACATACTGATTCATCAAGGATGTTTTTCCAACACCAGAATCACCCAAAATGATCACTTTCAAAAGAACTTTTTTACGCGTAGCCATTTCTGCAGGACGAAAAATATTATTAATAAATAACACAGAAATTGACACAAAGACTTACTTTCAGTTGATACAAAAGTGACGCAAAAATCTACGTAATAATCAGCTGTAATTTTAGAACAAAAACAGCAAAACGGTGAGAAATATATTTTAGAGGCGTAGAAGCAAAGTTTTTCGTATTCCCGACACGAATGACGACAAAATTTTAAAATTGGAACCTTTATACAGTAAACACTACAATGATAAGAAATAATGAATCACGGCTTTATTATTAGAATATGTCAAATGGCTATGTACCTCAATTTATTACAAAGAACGCAAAGAAAAACGTCACATTATTTAATGAACTGAAGTCATGAGAAACATTATTTACTAATGTTTATTCGAAAGAAGGTTCATAAATAAATAATGCTGATATTTAAAAAACGGTAACTAATACACTCACCTCAATAATGTATTTAAAACACCACTTGTTCAATTTTATATGTAATGACAGTAAAGATGAGATGACAATACAGAATATGGCGGCGTTATTAACGATAGATTGATGCGTTCAGTAAAGAAAGCGAATGTTTGCAACATCGTTCAGTTAAATTATGTAGTAAAAAGTTTTGTAAATAAAAGTTCGAATTTTAAAAATTTACTTAAATAATGACCAGCTTTATAATCAACTACACTCTTTGTTTATTTTATTTACGCATATGAAAGTTGGAAGCTATTATCAGTTATTATAGAGTTATAGAACACAAATAATTAGAGCGTACGCAAGTGTTTGCATATATCATATGTAATTTCTTGCTATATTAGGGAAATACCCTTATTCTTACTTCTGTATAAAAATTAATAATAAAAATCCATTTGTTCTCATCAAAAAATAATCAATTGAATGATTTCAACTATACAAAAAAATGTAAGTAAATTTAAAAGGGGATAACTGGAAAACAGAAAACATATTTTAAGTGTAAATGATGTATGCGCTATCGTGTTTAAAAATGCATAATCATTTAGGATTACGTTTTATTCAAATTTTAAGTTAATTGTTAAAAATACATGAGGAGGTGAAAGCATGGATAAAAAATATTTTGACTCTCCTATCACACGTACTTAAAAAAACGTACAATTGTAGAGCTTGTCATTGAAAACCATTTATCCGAAATAAATGGGAAAAAACGGTTAGAATTTCTGAAAAAAAAATATATAAATCATGATGGACCAAAAATTAATTTATTTGGTTCCGATGGCCGACAAATTATGTGGAGAAAACAAAATACTGCAATAAAACTTTATCCGTTATCATAGAACTCGGTGATGGATGAGTCATTTTTGGAAAATTTATTGACTGAACTATGTACAAATTGAAGTATCTTTATAAAACAGTCTCAAAAGTTCTGCAGAAAATTAGATTTGCCTGGGATTTGTTATTTTCAATAAGATAGTGACTCCAAACATATTTCCTCTCTCTTAACTTCATTTAAATTTAGGAAATTATTCTGGAGTTAAGAAGCTTGTGACTCTATGCCATAGAGATTTGAAATTGTAATAATAAGTAATTGTAAAGGCTTGAAATATGTATTTTTTTGTTAATGTATAAAATAAAAATTAAGAAGTTACATATTTTTGTTTTTTAATAAAACTTTTAAGATCTTGACCCTAATAATTTATTTATATATTATTATATATATATATATATATATATATATATATATATATATACTTATTTTGTTAGTTTTGTTGTTAAATATTTGATCACAAGCAAAAATAAAAGAAAATGTATATTATTGGACATTCAGTTTTGAAACTAACTGTATATTTTCTAGACATAATAAAAGAACAGAACCTTAAACTCTTTATTGTTTTTTGCTGTTGTTGTTATTATAATCTTCTACGATAATAATAATAACCCCACCCTTTTTAAAACGTGCTGTTTACTTACTATTTGCATAAGTAGAAATAAAAGAATACAAATGTAAATGCAAAAAAAATGTTGCTTATTCATTTCGCTAATGAAATGTAACAAGGTTTGCATTATACAGAATATTGAAACAAATATACTACCGCTCACGGAAGTATGGACAGCAACTATGTCAAGCAAAAATAAGAAAAAAAAATAAAAAGTATCAACGAAATTGAACAAAATTTCATATTTATTGATTCTTTAAAAGATAAAAATTAAAATTACAATTCGTTAAACTTATTCCTAATATACTTATATATTATATTAACTATACTTTCTTTTCATCGAAGAAACCACCGTTCGCGGCGATTACAGCTTTTGTTATTCGGCGCGTTCTTTCTATTAATTTTCTTATTACATCTGGTGTAATGTTATTCCATTATTCTTGTAAAATATTCCTTCGATGTTGGACATGCCTTTCTAATTCTTCGATCGAGTTCATCCCTCATGGAGTTGAGGTCCGGACTCTGAGGCGGCCATGTCATTACTTTCAAAATATTTTAATTTTTCTCCGCCTCAAGGTAATTTTACACAACAACGACGTGTGTTTGGGGTCATTATCATGCATAAATTCAAAATTATTACCGATTAATCGCAGGCCTGACAGTAAAACGTGATTTTCCAAAATTTCTCGGTAATTCTCCTCTCTCATAATACCATCTATTTTAATCAAATCTCCCATTCCGGCTAATAAAAAACAGTTCCAGACTACAACGCGACCACCCCCCATGTTTCATCGTTGGAGCTATACAAACTGGCAACATTTTTTCTCGCGCCGATCGTCTGACGAAAATTTTTCTCTTTTGTCCGAACACTTCAAATTTCGATTTGTCACTCCACAGTACATTCTTCCACTCATCGATTGTCCAATTACGATGTAACCTTGTCCATTGAAGTCGTTTCTGCTTATTTCCACGTCGTAATAATAGTTTCCGTGAGGCAACGCGACCGTGTGAATTTGCTTCCACTAATCGTCGTTTCACAGTACTCACAGAAATTTTTTTAGCACGGCCCTGACTAAATTCGGCTGTTATTTCGGGTACCGTTAATTTTCTATTACTTTTGATAATTAATTTAATTCTTTCGTCGTCAGCTTCGGAAGTACCTCTCGATGGTCCCGGTCAATTACAGTCTTCCAGATTGCCAGCTTCTTGAAACCGACGAATTGTGAAATTCACTGTCGATTTTTCATTTTTAATTTTTCGCCAATACCGCGAACTTCATACCTCTCACGATGCAAAGCAAGTATCGCTGATCGTGTTCCATTTTGTAAACAGAAATTACACTATTCGCTTACAAAATAGACAACTTCACACAAGCACGGTCAGTGATCTATTGATAGTAATAGAGTAACCGACTCATTTCAGGTAAATTTCTAGACTTTACTCCCTTTTTAATGACCGTACCACTAATCCTGATTATATATAGTTGGAATTATTTACAAATGCTATTGCGATGCAATATCAGGTAATTATAGTTATTGTTAGATAAAATTGTTTCTGTCATCTTATTGGAGAATATATGCAAATACAATACCTATTTGAATTATAAGCTTTCCTAAGAATAAGATATAATAATACTATCGCTATTTATTGGCATTAATATAATTTTTATGATCGTTATATAAAATTTAATCAAATGTCCATACTTCCATGAGCGGGAGTGTACATAATCCATGTTCGAATCGTAATATAAATTGATACAATTAAGATCTGGTTTTTGAGACAATGTATAAGCATATTCTGGGAGATAATGTTTAAAACGCACACTGACAATTATATTTTTACATTATATTTTAATTCTTTAGAAATCTCTAGTTGTATTGAAAAAGGTGATAGATTTGTTTTAATTTAATACATTAAAGAATCACGTTTGGATTTATTTTATTTATATTTTAAAAAGATAAACATTTCTGTTAAGTTAGTTGTTCATTTTAAAACACCTATTGAGCAATTCTTTTCAAATTTTTAACAAATTTTCTGTGATGATACTTTTGTTTGTAGAGTCTTAAAGTATATAAATGAGATGCTTTTCAAATTCATTAAAATTACTCCGAACTGTGCAGGAGTAATTTTTTATTTTATTTATAATTACATTATGTATTTACCTCAATTTCAATTTTGAAATTGGTATGTATGATTTGACTTCTTTATCAACACCATGGAATTAAAATTGAAGACAGAGAGGAAAAGAGGGTTGTTGCCTTTCGCTTTTCTGATAGCAACCAACTGAATAATGAAAAAAAATGCTGAGAAATCAAAATGGATTAACTGAAAGGTTTCCCAAGGAACAATTTTTAAATTTCGCGGCTGTTTTAAGTTGCCCAAGGAAAAAATAACTACATCTAAAATTATATTCTATTTTATTACAGCATGAATATTAATAATTAAGGTGTATATTTCAAAATCAAAATTAAAACGAAAACCGTACGCATTAAAAACATGTTATTTCCTAATTTCTTGAATGAATTGAAATCATAGCTAACCTTTATTTTTACTACAACCAACTCAAAACTTCCGCGAAATTTAAAAATTGTTCCTTGGGTTAGAATTCGTTGACAATGTTTGTTTGCTATTTGAAAAAATATATTATTACTGCAAAAACTGACCAAGTCGATTTAAGGGCTCACACATACCTGGGTAAATTGGGAAAATCGATTTTTCAAAAAGGTGCTCATTCGAAAGTATTATCCTTCGAGTGTCTACCCTGAAAATTTCATAAAGAAATTCGCAGTAATGACGAAGTTATAGCGTTTTGTAACCGACCGGGTAAGCAACGAATAAAGGTCGGGGCGCAGGTAGACGCGGCCTTTGTCATCTGTTTGGCTATAGTCTATACATACGATCCGGGTGTTCTCTCTCCTGTTGGATTCTACGTATTTATCGCCCTTTATATAGCAAGCATGTTCCGAGAAGTTGATGGGCCTTAGGTTACGTATACATACTTTAAGACGCTCAGTGCCCAGTCGTTCGCTGTTCGTCGAAAGTATAAATCACGTCATCTGGAAAATTGCGCCAAAAGAAGTGCACAGCGGCCTTAAAATTGTTGAAATTGCTGCAAATATCGGTGCATATATCTTCAATGAGGACGCGAGAAGTATATTGCGAATAATGCAAATATTGGACGTCAAGACAGGGAGAAACGCACATTGTTGGGCTGAATCTGTAGCATGCGGTTTGCAGAGCGCTCTGCGACAAGGGCGTCAAAAGAAGCAAGAACGAGGTTGACACAGCAAAAAAAGGATTTAATGGAAGCATCAACGTCTAGAGAAGATCCGTCATATGGCCCAGGAATCGATGATTTCATGTAAGTTTAAAAATAAACCAGTTATTCCATTGTAAAGTGAAGTCAAAACTTTAAACGCGTTTTACTCGAAACAGTATTTTCAAAATCGGTACCAGAAATATCTCCGCAACTACTTGACCGATCGGGATCAAATTTTGCAAAGTTATGCTTCACACAATAATCTAGTACTTATCGAGCCCTTTTTTCGATATTTGACATAGTTTTTTTTTTGTCATAATTACTCAACAATTTTAAGGCGAAAAAACCGCCAGTTTTATGCAAATGACTGCCATGACCCGAAAAAATTGAATTCGCAAATTCCGGCTCGATAAGTACTAGTTCTGTCTATCTACTTTAAGAAAAAAAAATTTTTTTTTTTTTCAGATAAGAAATGGCAGAGGCACGTCTGGTACCGCGAACGCTATCGACAGAAACACACCCAGGAAAAACGACTGCAATTTTTTTACCGTTCGAAATTTTCGAACCCAATTTTCACACAATTTATAATAAATGCCATACTTCAAAATGTTTATTGTGGTTTTAAAAAAAAATGCAGTTTTATACACGAAAAAAAATCTTAAACATGACCCTACTTTTAGGTGCTCAGCTATATGTGAGCCCTTAATAGAATTCTAAATAAACTACATTAAACTTTTTCATGTATTATTTTTAATCGTTATTTTTCTTATTTTTTTATGCATATACATATGATATAATTACTTTTGCTAAATATGTATTATACATACCTATTCACATATAGTTAAATCGGGAATGTTTTCCGATCACGTGATCACTGTCGTATAAAATAAGATGTCGACGTCAGGATATCAAATTAGAGACTATATTTATATTGCTCTCAGATGAGATAATTTACTATATACCAAACTTGCCAACGTGTAAATAACAAATGTAAAAGGTGTGTACGTAAGTTACCTAAGTGTAAGCTTACAAGGATGATGAAATAGATATGATAAATTAGCTGATAGAACAATAACAAATATCAGTGGTAAAATACAAGGAATATAACAATATCGGAACTATAGAAAAGACAAACTTCTAAGTCAAAAGACAAAATTTTATCTGTATTGTACGTGAAAAATGTGTGCATAATACACATGCCCTGCATACACCTGTGTTTATTTTTTCATGATTTATTAACAAGGCGTAGTTTGTCAGAAAAATGTTTACTTCTTTTCTTTCAGCACACGTGACTACCGATGAATTAGACAAATGCCGCTCGTATTTTGCAGCGTTATTGGTACACCGGAAAACTTTCGTGGTATATATTATATTTATACGAGTATATGTTTTAAATAAAATATCGTGAAAATATGGTTTAGTCACTATTTGCAGTAAGCCCATGCAAATTAATATAGACTATCTTAGAGAGAATCCGCGAGAAAGTGGACTGAAAATAATCGCACATGAAACCGATGTCCATTAACAATGCTCCATTGAAAATAACAACAGATAGAATTAGAAAACAATTAAAATAAATATAAAATTACCAATTTCAGTACCAATCATACATTGGTAAAATACTGTTCTTTACATTGGTAAAGAACAGTATTTTACGGTAATTAATAAAAGTGATTTAAAATGTCTTTCAATGTGTCTATTGACCAAATACAATTTTTAATAAACGTATATGGCATATTAATAACCAAGGACTAATTAAATTAATAATCAATCGAAGAAAATGGATGTGGATAAGACACACAATGAAGAAAAGTAACTCGAATATAACCTAGCAAATTCTAAATACAACATTAAGGATTTGCGACGCAGAGGACAACTGGGAGAGACCTGGTGGAGATCAACATTAAAACGAAAGAAAAGAACAAATAAAAATAAAATGACTTGAAAATATTGGCACATAACAAGAACTAATGAAATAACTTGTTAAAATTGATATACAACTCAAAATCTACATAAACTCAAATTACTAAATATCAGAAAATATGAAACAAAAGGAACAGCTCTATAAAAATGTCCGTAAACTATCAACTGGACCCCCTATACTTCTGAGAGAAACAAATGAAACTACTAGTACTATATATTTAAACAAACATTTTTGTCGCTATCTTTACAAATTCCAGAATTTCAGTGGTGTATCAAGAACAGAGGAAAGAATTTGAGAGTAGTTCAAGAGAATTAAACATTGCGGCAGAGAACGCTTATTCAAATACCTTGTGCTGATGTACTTGAAGTAGCTCAGAATAATTGTTTAGAAAGAATCCATGATTATTAGAGAATCATAATTACAAACGTTTTCTTGTTCGGTTGTATGCTTTATTATAAAAGAAATTGAAGGAATAATTTTTCGATTTTTTTAATTTCTAATGCATTGCTGCTAAAATCTTTTAACAAAAGAGGACCGAGCATCTCAAATTAAGCATCGCTTGGATAATGGAAAGTTTTCTCTTCTTTTTACTGCGTTGAAAGATTGAGCAAGATAATGCATTACCATATAGCCAACGAGTTACGGCATGTAGTTGCAATAGATTGCGAATGAAACCAGTTTCTATGTACAGAAGGCAGGAATTATTCTGAGCTCTACATATACATACTTAATTTGAGGACTATGAGCCGTAATAACTTTACATAAGACTTTTAATGATTTCAATTTCATAAAATTGATTTCACGCTTTCACGAAATTTCCTGCTTGGCATTATATTTGGGAAATGCGCTTTCTTAGTTTCAAGGTCAGTCAACTTAATGAGAAGAATGTCATAAGTTTTTAAAAATTAATAAAAATTAAATCATCTAATGTTTAAAACAATATAATTTCGACAACCAGAGCTTGCATCTAAATATAACCTGTAAGTTAGAATTGGTTCGTAATGCTTGTGGTTATTGTGACTCAGTTTTCAAATGCGCTTTTATTGGCGAACCTTTGCATTTCCCTTTTGACTGTTTTGGTGACTAGACTAGAAGTCAGACGCTTGAAAGAAAACTTGTCATCGCTTATATCATAATAAGAACCTGCTAATGCAGGTGGACTGAGTCATTGCGATTTATCGAATGAATACGTGCTTGTTATTTAATACTGAATCACCGTATCTCAAAGCTGTATTAATAATATAGTGTACACATTATATAGATAACCGATACTACCTATATGCTTCAGTTACAGATGATATCATCCTATACGTCGTGCAGAACTTCTTTATATGTTTTACAATGATTAAAATGCATAATTCTTTTACCCCTAAAACAAACGGTAATACTAATAGTCTCAAACTTTACTTGATGAAGATGCATATTGGTAATTAATACTCGGGTTTCGTCACACAGTGGCCTCTTCAGATATTTGATCTAAACTAGATTCTGATGTATGTGGTAAAACTTTAAACTATTTTATACAATACGTAATAAACTTGTAATCTAAATAACAAGTTAAAATAGGACGGGAAGCACGTTCTTTAAGGTTTTTATATTACGTTTTTGCTTCACAAACAAATTTAGTAAGGGTGAATCGTTTATCTGTTTGTTCGTTTATAGTTATTTGGTTTTTAAGTTTATTAATTTCTGAACATTTTAATACATTTGGTTTATTCTTTTATCTCCGTATTTTATATTCATAATTTGAAATATGGTTATTATTAATTAAATGATTGACGAAAGAAGAATACGTTTATTTATTTATGTATGAGTTACCATGGGCTAATATGAGTTTATCAAAAGATCTTTCAGTTTATCCAACATAAACACCTGAGATTATACCACCATATTAACTTCTAGAAGTTATAGACTCCTGAATTTCTGCTTTTGTGGATGTTGTCCTTGTTATTTCTAATATATTTTAAAGAGTATTATTAGTTCAAAATGCTACTTGCAAATTTAGTTTTCTAAGATATTTTGACTACTTATTGCTCGGAACGCCAATGTAAATAATTACTTTATATCTATCATCAAAATTCCTTTTTGTTTTTGGATAAACATTTGAAATTGCACTCATATATATCACAGTGTTATACTTCGCATATATGCATAATACTTTTTATTTTTTAATTTTAATTTAAATACAATTCGAGTTTAAATACAATTATTTGTGACAATTATTTCGAGGGAAAATGTATTCATTAATTGCTGTACCGCAAAATAGAAAACCCTTTTTTTCGTTTTCCAAGAAACCTAGTACCTAGAACAAAAATACTTCAGCACATAGGTCCCTTTCTTAGAATATTCTCGGTAATTTTCCACTCAATTATCTTTAATATTAATTTCATTTTAACTAATTTCTAAATGCAATTAGAAATTCAAACTTTAATCCTGTTTCACATCGAATGCACATTTATTATTCTGCACACTTATCTACCTACTTGGTAATTATATTCAATATATCGCGACTTTTAATTCATTATAATTTTTAGCGTGTCTATTCTCTCTTCCCATTGGTTAATTTCAAACATGAGTACTCGTCCTTCACCTACCCCTTCTTTCTAAAAAGTTCCAATTTCAAAAGACATCACTCTCTTTTACTTTAGTAACGACCGACGCTAGTAAATATCTCTGGGCGGTAAAACTTGCTTGTTCTGTAAGTATTTACGTATTTATTTCGCACCGGCGAAATAAATAAAATATCCTGATCAAAGATAGATAGACGTAAGCACCACAAGTGTGTCCGATAGTAAGTTTTATTCCAACCCTTGTATATTTTACTTTACAGCTTTATTACTCAATTTATTTTTATTATAGCATTTACAATTGCTTATATTTTACTTTATTTTATCTATTGCGTTTGCTTTTATAAATTATTTTATTTTAATATCTTTAAGCTCGAAAAATTCGTTTGATTTAAATGGGTAAATAAAATTTTAAGGGCTATCCTATTGTTTTATGTCCGCTAATAATCTTTCTTTCGTTCTAATGAAAACGTCCTGAATTTCTAATAAATTTACAGACCACCACATGCGAATATTATCATTATCATTTATTTATCAAAATAATTAAGGGGGGCATATAATATAAATTGTCCCGCACCAGTAATAACAATTTTTTTGCTGAAATATTATATATTATTTGGAGATAGTAACCACTATTATTTCATATCTGTTTCATTATATTTAATACTTTTTCGAAATTAACTTTTGACATAGGTATGTCATGTTAAAAATGAATCATTCTATTATTAATAACACCCTATCAACTACATATGTTTCACCGATATCACGGATCGTCAGGTTGATTTGTGTTATTAATGAACGATTCCTTCAGAGTGTATTATCATATCTTTCGATACAGAAAATAATGAATAATATCATATCTCCCTCTCTCGACCAATACATAAATGTATTGACAGACAAATCAAGAACGCTTCTATCTTACAGATCGGAGACTATGTTTCCAGTGTATAATAGACAGAAACTTACATCTAGGCTTTATGTCAATTAAAGAATGTTAAAAAGGAATCATTCTATTATTAATAACACCCTATCAACTACATATGTTTCACCGATATCACGGATCGTCAGGTTGATTTGTGTTATTAATGAACGATTCCTTCAGAGTGTATTATCATATCTTTCGATACAGAAAATAATGAATAATATCATATCTCCCTCTCTCGACCAATACATAAATGTATTGACCGACAAAGCAAGAACGCTTCTATCTTACAGATCGGAGACTATGTTTCCAGTGTATAATAGACAGAAACTTACATCTAGGCTTTATGCCAATTAAAGAATGTTAAAAAGGAATCATTCTATTATTAATAACACCCTATCAACTACATATGTTTCACCGATATCACGGATCGTCAGGTTGATTTGTGTTATTAATGAACGATTCCTTCAGAGTGTATTATCATATCTTTCGATACAGAAAATAATGAATAATATCATATCTCCCTCTCTCGACCAATACATAAATGTATTGACCGACAAAGCAAGAACGCTTCTATCTTACAGATCGGAGACTATGTTTCCAGTGTATAATAGACAGAAACTTACATCTAGGCTTTATGCCAATTAAAGAATGTTAAAAAGGAATCATTCTATTATTAATAACACCCTATCAACTACATATGTTTCACCGATATCACGGATCGTCAGGTTGATTTGTGTTATTAATGAACGATTCCTTCAGAGTGTATTATCATATCTTTCGATACAGAAAATAATGAATAATATCATATCTCCCTCTCTCGACCAATACATAAATGTATTGACCGACAAAGCAAGAACGCTTCTATCTTACAGATCGGAGACTATGTTTCCAGTGTATAATAGACAGAAACTTACATCTAGGCTTTATGCCAATTAAAGAATGTTAAAAAGGAATCATTCTATTATTAATAACACCCTATCAACTACATATGTTTCACCGATATCACGGATCGTCAGGTTGATTTGTGTTATTAATGAACGATTCCTTCAGAGTGTATTATCATATCTTTCGATACAGAAAATAATGAATAATATCATATCTCCCTCTCTCGACCAATACATAAATGTATTGACCGACAAAGCAAGAACGCTTCTATCTTACAGATCGGAGACTATGTTTCCAGTGTATAATAGACAGAAACTTACATCTAGGCTTTATGCCAATTAAAGAATGTTAAAAAGGAATCATTCTATTATTAATAACACCCTATCAACTACATATGTTTCACCGATATCACGGATCGTCAGGTTGATTTGTGTTATTAATGAACGATTACTTCAGAGTGTATTATCATATCTTTCGATACAGAAAATAATGAAGTCTCCGATCTGTAAGATAGAAGCGTTCTTGCTTTGTCGGTCAATACATTTATGTATTGGTCGAGAGAGGGAGATATGATATTATTCATAGGTATGTCAATCAACATGTATCAAATTATTATATGCTGCTAGCCTATGCTGTATCCTTGTATCGGATGTATTCTATCGTTGTATCGGATGTATTGAACTACATTGTGTATACGTGTAGGTGTAACGATATATGCTCTTTTAATAGTTTTACTTAGTGTGAATTTTATTTTAGGATGTATCGAATTAATATAATTTAAAAATGTATTTAACTGTTTTGCTTGTTTTGATAAAGTAGTATATACATACATACCTACATACATAGATATGTCATCTACATATCTATGTCAAAAGAAAATGTTTTTGCTTAATGGACTATTTAGAATTGCGGTTTCCAAACTGTTTGTAAAGACTTCAACTAATTAAAAGATTCCTAACAGTAAGAGAAATTTAATTATGGGAAATCTTACATGCCGTAATAGTTCCGACATGATATTATGTTATTATAAATTTTCTTTGTGTCTCGGTGATTCCACGTGTTGTTTGCAATCCTGATATATGTATTTAAATAAATCATGTGTAGTAGATTCAAAAAACACTATGTTTAAATATAAAAAGGTAAAGAAATCTAATAAACAACTTATTAATTTAAAATTTTGTTTATTAAAATAAGAAAAACATTTTCATAAAACCCTAGATTAAATCTACATTCCTGAATATATATGGTTTCCGATAAAGTACCGAATATGAGGAAGAGTTACTGAGTTTTCTAGTCATGCACTGTTTTTTGCATGTGCATTAAAATATATAGCAGTGCCATGGCTGACGACACTAAACGCAGACTTATAAAGTTCTGTCTGTTGCAGAATAATTCGACAATTTTTTAATCATCCATTTCTGTTGTAATATGAGCCGGGCAAAACATTGTACGTCGGAAAAAAAGCAATTATACTCGATCTACTTAATAGAAGTAAAAGCTACAAGTTTATACAAAATAAGAACTGGAGAAAAGTGAAAAAAAGCGTTGTGGAAAAAATGAAAACCAGACCTAGAGAAGACAGAGACATTATACCTTGTGCACAGAAGACACCGTTCATAAATTCAACTGCAATTAAAAGTGATTTACACCTTTGTATAAAAACGTCTACTATTAAACGAAGATTGATTCAAGTTAAGTTGCGTGCAAGAAGGCCTGGGAAGATACCATTATTAAATAAAAGGCAAATACAAAGTAGATTGTCGTTTGCTCAGGAACACGTGCAATGGAAAAAAAAATGGCGTAACGTACTGTGGTCCAATGAATACAAAATAGTTTTATAATTTCGGTGCATACCAACAACACGCACGAAGACCACCGTTGACAGCATTTCAAACCCACTACATCAAAAAGACGGTAAAATTCGGTAGTTCAAGCATCATGCTGCAGAGGTGTCTTTTGCGGTATATTTTATGTAGTATTTATACAAGATAGAAGGTATAATGAATGCTGATGTCTATGTGAACACATTACAAACTGTGCTTCTATCGTATGCAGAGGAAGAAATGCCACTAAGATGGTTGTATATGAATAACGATCTGAAACATATTTCTCGTAAAGCGAAAACACGGTTTCGAGATAATAACATTTGCGTTTTGGCTTGGAGTTGAAAGAAACTGTAACTGCTGCTAAGCCGCAAAATATTGACTAATTGTGGAGAAAATGCCTAGCCGAATGGTAATCAATTTGAACAGAGACATTTAGGCAACTGGTCAACTCATTGCCCCACAGGTGTCAAGAGCCACTGGTTAAATTTTGTATATAATTGGTAAATCGATTATATTTAGAATTTAAAACTTTATAAGTTCAATTTTAATTAATTTAGCTTTTAAACTACAGTTTAATTAGAGAATAATTTAGGTAAATATGTAAAACATGTTGCTACTACACAATTTATTAAGTAATCAAATCAAATTGTTGACAATATTAAGTATGCAGTTATGACGAAAAATTCACCTTATTTATTTAGTAATAATTTACACCTGAAGTTATTGCTCACATATGAGCGTGATTCAGGTAATTGATTAAATTATATGGTTATTAAGCGTATTATAAAGTTATCCTTCAATATATAATACATTGCTGAATATTTCGTAGTGATATTAAATCTAAATATTTGCTTATAAAAAATTTTAATTATAAAATCGCATATTCCACGAATAAATAAGTAGGCATCTTATATAACAAACATATTTTAAAAAATCAGTTTTCCTTACAACAATAAAATATTCGAATCGTCAATATATTAACAGATAACTTATATACAGTAGTTACCACAAAAAGGTTTACGATGTACAGGAAAATATATCTGCCGAATTCATGTACGACGGTCTTCATAACTTGTTATGTAAACAGAACTTTAGCACTCTGAGCATGTCTGATTCATAACATAGTACCAAAACATATTATTTTCCGGTAGTAGAATATTTGTATTTGTACAGATATAGTAATGTGCTTAATATACGAATAATTCTTTTCTTCGATTTTATATATTCTTTATATATATACATATATATATATATATATATATATATATATATATATAACAACCATACTCAAATGTATTAGACACCTTACGAATACATATATAGTTTATATAGTTTAGTCAAAAGAGAGGTGAGGAAAATAAAACAGTTGTGAAAATTATGTACAAAGTGTTATTTAGTAATATAGTACAATTTATCAATATTTTGTCGCTCCGCCCTCAAACCAACGCATTACAGCTCCCGATTTGTAGCAGGGCGCATTATCTTGCTGAAAAATGTATTATGGAATATCCTGGTCGAATAGTTTTAGCACAGACGGTTCTAATACTTCCTCCAACATGGCTAAATAGCATTGGCTATTCATCCGTCCATTGCACAGGTACACTTCTCCAATACCGTATGCAGACATACAACCCCAAACCATGGTACTACCACCTCCAAATTTTACTGTGGGAATGATACATTGTGGTTCATACTATCACTGAGAGCCAGTCTTTGTAAAATTCTGTCTTCTCTAATCGAGGTACAGGGTTTTCTGCCACTTTTTGGTCTGTTAACAAACGACCCACTCTCCTGATAGCGACTAATGGTTGTACGGACTGCACATCGCAACATTTTTTTTTGCAATTGCAGCTATTGATAACTTCTGGGAATGCAGTAGCACTATTTATATAATAATAATAATTGATCTCTACCACAAACTCACAAACGCACGTTGCTCACACACTGCTAGAATGACACTAAATTTCTAAAATCCGCAATTTCCCCTTTCCACCTATTCTTTTCAATAGGGGATTAACTAGGGTATTCAAAAACGCATTTCTGTAAATACCATTAACTATTTTTACGGTTAATTTCCGTCAGACTTGGATAATACCGAGAATAAGAGTTTTTACCTGGGGTGTCTTAATACATCTAAGCATGGTTGTATATATATATATATATATATATATATATATATATATATATATATATATATACATATAATTAATTCGAAATATATTTAATTAATAAGGAATGTAATTGTTATAGAATATTATACTTATATATAAAATATTCTATTACAATAATATTCCTTATTAAATAAATAGAATTTCAAATGAACTATTCTGATAACACGATTTTATGAATAACGAGTATATAAATATATGTTCTTCTGTAAATGTAATAATCCAATTGATTAGATCTAATTTTTTTGCTCGAATTTCATTTACTGTATTTTATTAATGTTACATTCGATTTATTGATATGATGATTGACATAAAAAGTTTTGCACCTAATCATCACATTACTTTAGCCTTTTACATTAGTAGAATAATTTAGTTAATAATAACTAAAATAAATTTAATAAGTTCATCGTTATCTTCATCAGGCATTCTAAACTAGCGTTAACTTAAAAAAAGCAAAAGGTATGTAGCCGAAACTTTTACTTAAAATATTAAACCTCGGAATTAAAATTACGTTAACAAAATTTAATTTTCTATAGAAAACAGTACACAAAATGCAGTGTGATAGCTCGTTCCTCACGTTCCACAATTCTTCGCTATTTTGCCGATTTACATTTTTTAAAATATTGCCCAAACAGCGAGAGAGAATCCAGTTATTTGAAGCTCCTTGTTATCAGGTCTAAAATGTAAATAATTTCGTGTGCTATTTGAATTGTACACTATGAGCACCATTATACGTTTTTTTAATGAAACATACAAGAGCTCTCTTTCTAGTTTGTTATCGCTACGGCTCGGCCTTAAAATATGAAGCAACAATTACAATATAGATCGTAAACAACATCGTCTGTTATCTCTTCACTAACATAGATTTTTTACAGCTATCGATTTACCATCATCAGGTGGATCGTATACTGGTTTCGCCAATCGACATCCATTACTCAATTCTAGTAGCTGAATTGGATATCTTTGGTTTACTGGTGTAATCAAAGTTTCTAATTTTGGACCTTTACTTTTTATTATTTTTCTTAATGACTTATTTTTTTCACTGGAAATTTTAGCTTACGATAGCCTGAACATCTATATCAAAATTACCAGAGCTTCAGATTGTTAAGAGTTGAAAAACAACTTGAAGCTATGGTGCAGACATGGTATAATGAATATTTAGAAATATCCCATTGTGACATATTCCAGAGTTGTCGACTCATTTCGGTTTTTTTTACATTGTAGATATTCCTTGAAGATTTGATGTAAAGGACTTTGGGATTCATATTTCTTATCTGCGACATTGGCTTAAAATTTTTAAGTTCCTTGATTCGAGTATGTCGAGACTTTAGAGATTTTTTTAATTTAAAGTGTCCATTTTATACTTATGCTCACAGAAGATCGGAGTATTGCGCAATTTGTGATACCCAATTTGCGTTTATCAGCTGATCGCTTTAGAGGGAATAAAAAATAAATACTTCAGCTTCAGTTATGATGACTTTCGTCTTGCATATAGGAACGGTTATAGCTTCTTGATATACATTTTTCCGCTCCGCTCCAGCACAAGTAGAAGAGAAAAAGTGAGTACTACTTGTCTTTTGAGACTAGTCAATAACTTTGTTGTCTTCTATCCCAGATCGATTTTCTTGTGCTGTCATACCATAGACGTTCATCTGCCATGTTTTTACTACCAATAACTAGATGTAACTTGTTTTAAAAAGCATTGCTGGTAGAAATCTGGTCCCGTTTGTTTGATCTTAGCTTTGCTTTCTTTTCCCCTATATTGCTGTTCATTTTGTTAATATAACTTTTCACTTTGTTTAAATTTCATTTAAATTTGAATTCGGTTTCCGTTTCTATTATTAATTTGTCCCAATACGAATATGTAGAAACTAACATGTGTATGATTACATAAAATTGTCTATAAATGAAAGCACTTCTATTCTACAAAAAAGATTATTATTAAGATACAAATACAGGTGTACCACATTTTTTGCTAATGACCGTTTTCGATATCATCACATAACTAATTTAGATGGGTTATTCCTTCAATATAAGTGGTACATTGTTTCCATGCAATCCGATGTTTAAAAGAATTATTTTCTTTTTGATGAAATCATATAAAACCGGTTTACTAATTTTTTGGGCTTAGAACTAAATAATTTTTAATTTTAATTTTGATGCACAAAATAAATTAGTGTGTCAAATGTGGAACAAAAGTATATTTATAACTTATTAATTTTATTTTATTTTAAAATGCCTGTATTTGCAATGTTTAAAATATTTATTTTTAGGTATTATTTTAATAGAATCGAGGTCTATAAATATTTCTAGACCAATAAAATTAAATAATTTTGCACAGCAACTTTTCTTTAAAAAGTTTACCATACTCAAGAAAGTTTTAAAAAACCTAAATTCAATTTCTAATTAATACATATATTTTTCTTCTTTATTAAAATTGCATGACAAAGTGATAAAAGGTATAATTTCATGAACACAATGTACTACATTTATATGAGGATATATGTACATATTTTTTAATATTTTCTCTTGTTAATTGTATTTATATACAATTTTAAATTAAAATTAATGCGTTTTTAAAATTTTTTAAATCTCTAATATATACAATATGCTCTGTTTCTAAGATTTGAGATATCTTGTCGTTAACCTAGAGTGTTTCTCATACGATTGAGAATTACGTAACATCAGTAATCTGTTAGTCATATTCCTCGTCAATGACGAGATATCCTGTAGGATATCCAACGTTTTGATTTGATTTGATTGAATTACATAAAGATCATTTACGTAACTCCCGATATATATATCAATTAATTTATAACTACAAAAAACAAATGTATGTAATATTATCGATTCGCATTTCAGAAACTTCAGCAGTGACGAGAATTTATCGTATCGATATCCTCTTGTAGCATAAAGGATATGTAACAAATATTTACTATATTTTACATGAGAAACCGGGCATAACACGTTCTTCTCTTATAAAATATTTCATCGATTCCAGGCTTTTACCACCTTCAACATTTGTATTTGAATTTGATAGTCAGGAAGTATAGATCAACAATTATGTCGAACGTGCTAAAAGCTAAAGAACAACCACTGACCGACGATAAAATAAAAGAGTTTGTTGGTGAATATATAGATTTAAAATTTAGTGTGCGATAAATTTTTATGAGCTGGAGCAAAATTGGTTCATATAAATACTGTTGAATACAGAAATAGAAAATGGCGTATCATCCAATATATAATTTAAGCTTGATTTAACGTGTTTGTTTTTAGCTTGCAATTCCCCATCACTAAACAATGCTTACAAATTCGCAAACATTCAACAGTAATATGTCTTACATTTAAATTTACATGTGACAATGTTTAGAAAAATTAACCCAACTAAACTTGAACACAAACAAACCAAACTTGTCTCCATTTAAACTACACCAACGTTGATGCCATTAATATTTTAGTTATTAGTTTGATTACATCCTACGTTGTCAGAGACTAAATTATTACCTATTTTGTTTGTTACACCTATATATATATATATATATAGTTGAATATCGGAACCGTAGAAAAGACAAACTTCATAAGACAGAAGTCAAAACACTATTTTATCTGTATTATACGTGACATATGTGTGCATAATACACAAGCTCTGCATACGTCTGTTTCTATTTTTTCACGATTTCTTGACAAGACGTAGTGCACATCTCTATCAGAAAAAGGTTTGCACCCTTTCTTGCTTCAACATATGTGACTACCCATGAATTAGACAAATGTATGTCGGTATACACTCCGCGCAACATGAATAGGACCAACTGCATATATGACATTTGTAGTTGGTATAAACATGGTAGCGCGCTGGAATTGTTATTTTCGAAAATAAGAGGGTTGATAAAAAGATGTATGTAGGTACCAAATATAATTTTTGTAAAAGCCAGTGCAAATGTACGTTACTAATGACAATAAGTAGAGTAATTAAACGCCACTTGAATACGACCAATCTACAAAATAAAAGATTCGTTTGCAATAACAAAATACTTTATTGTTCAATAATGAGTACTTTTGCCTTTATTTCTTATAACCTCAAATAGTCGGGATGGAATGGAATTATACAGGGTTCTCAAGTAGTCAACGGGAAGTTCCGCCCAACTTCGTTTCAGCGCCTACTCTAGTTCGTCAGCGCAACTGAATTGGGTAGCATTGGAGTACAATTTACGGGACAACCATCCCCAAACATTTTCTATGATGTTCAGGTCGGGGGAGAGCGATGGCCAATCGAGAACCTCCATGCCTTGTTCTTGAAACCAGCGTCGAACAATGCGCGCGGTGTGAATACTGGCATTATCCTGTTGGAAAATAAATGGCCCACCTGCCATAACGTTGGAAAATTTGTCTTTCACCTGTTGCAGCAGCTGGACGTACTTTTCCGAATTCTGTTTGCCCTTCACTATTACTAAATCAACAGGTCCGTTATAGGAAACAGCTCCCCATACCATGACTGAACCAACATCGGCTCGCCTTCGTGACTGAATCACTTCATCTTTACGTAAATCGTGGAAATAATAAGAAAACCCATCCGGGCCATCTAAATTAAACTTCTTCTCGTCACTGAAAATAACAGTTTGCCATTCTCTTGTCCACCCCATTTTTGCTCGAGCAAACTGAAGACGTGCAGTGCGCTGAAATTCCCTTAAAGGAGGCAGTCGTTTAATTTTCAAACGTTTTAAATGCGGACAGGTCTTCAGTAACTTCTGTACAGTTCTTACCGATGCATTCGTTCCAACGTTATTCGCGATTTGTCTTGCCGTTAATGCCGAATTCGATGCTTCGCGTAATATGGCTCGACGTTCTCTCTTAGTTGTAACGGATGTTGTTCGCCCTTTAAAACGTTTTCCATAATTCTCGGGATCCCTAATAAAATTGTTCACAACCTGGTGTGATCGACTTATTTTCTTTGCAGTAGCCCTTGAGGAATACCCTTCTTGATGGAACGCTTTAATTTTTCCAATTTCTTCCATACTTAAGCACTTCTGTCGACCCAACGTTGCACAATACCCTTAATTACAGATGTTTGTTTATCCGGATACACGTTGTAACTCGACACTCATCCGGTAGCTTACTATTAAATACTGGTCGTATCCAACCGGCGCGGTGCATTTTATATGTATGTGGTACTTACGTCACCCAATGCATAACGTTAGGCACTATTGCGCAATAATGCTTATTATTTGCCATATTATACCATTACAAACTTGCATTGTATTTTTAGTAAATGAATTGTTTTTCAAACCACCGAAAGCTTGCAACAAGTCGGGTGGTCCTATTCATGTTGCGCGGAGTGTATGTTCGTATTCTGAAGCGTTATTCATACACTGGCAAACTTTCGTGGTTCCAACTTTTTATATTTTTATATATATATATATATATATATATATTTATGTTGAGATTATGCCATAGAAACTACGAATGCTAAAAGATTCATAACACAATTTTTTTACATCATTTTATAATAAAGGAAAAATTGCGAGAGTATTTTAACTAATTGGACTACATTTTTATGTCTATAATTATACCAAGAGTTATGTCATATTAGCTGAGTTAAAGAATTGCATTGCGGTTCAGCCAAACCATAAAACAGTTTAATAACTTCCGGGAATGCTGATGTGAACACAGAATAAAACCACTGATTATAATAATTATACTCAACGAATTTTGTTGATAATGTTCTTCTCTCACGAACGTGACTAAGTGAATCATTTATCTAATACAGGAAATTTAAAAAAAGATGAATTAAATAAGTTTATCTAACGCATAGATATTTGAGCATATATTGATTAAAAAGGGAAGCTTCCCAATTTGAAAATTAAAAAAAATCGTGTATGGGTAGTTCACTATAGGACGTGCTTCTTTTTAAATGCTAAAATACATTTTTAGGGGATGAAAACGTTCTCGTAACTGCTATTTAGCACTATTATGTAGTGATTTAGCAGTTTTAATTAAGAAGTGCTTCTTGTGCATTTTTCATTTTATGTATGGAGTGCGGTCAAGGTCATAAATAAAATGCTGTGAGAAATGCTTTTGTGCGTTTACATATGTATCTGTAGTTTGAAGGCGTTTTCTAGAGAATTTACGATAACTATTTCCTTCAAATTTGACGTGAACACAGCTCCTTATTAAAAAACTTACGTGTTGTTTATTTCGTTACTTGCTTTTACCAGAGTCAATAAAAGTTCACCGGCATTATAACATATGTGGATTTTTTTAGACAATAAAGAAGTTTATATTTCACCAGGAGTAGTGCACTTATCCATGCCCTTCGCAGAATAAACTTTGATGGAAGTCGGACACTTTTTTAAATACGAGTGGTACTATTGGCCTTATAATTTCTTACAAAGTTAAAAGACAGCAGGGCAAATTAATTTTTGTAGCCAATCAAATTACAAGCTTATTTTAACCAATTAAATCAAATTGTCATGATATCATTTCCGTTTATATTTTTTTATGCATTATTTCATGTATTTGTGACTGTTGGTTTATGTATCGTCTCTATTATATTCCCGCTTTTATTATTTATTTAAGTATACTTTGTCTAGGGAAAGTTTAGTTAAGTTTGTTTAAGAGTGGGTACTTAATAGCAATATTTTATTCCATCTTCAAAAACATGAAAGCAAGAAATATTAAAGAGGTGTACTTGTAAATTAAATAATGTAAATTTGTAGGAACCGTGCATCTGTTCATTATGAAACTTATAAAACAAATGTCGCTGTCATATTGGCAATTCATTACTATATGAATATTCAAACATTAATATAGATTTTATAAGTGGTTGTCATTACTGAAGTTTATTTACTAGTTAACATGCCAGGTAATGTTAATACTTATATTTTATCATTCATGTGATTAATGTATTGGGTTGGCAACTAAGTACTTTCGGTTTTTACTGATAGAAAGCGTTACTTTATTTTTTGTATAACGTATGTTAGTGCTGTACTTTACCGTTTGTCGCGTGATACTAGTCATATTGACGTAACTTCAGAAGCAAGTAGTGCGTGATTTTTATTAAAGCTATTAGTTGTGGGTTAATTTTAAATGGAGTGCAGAAACGAACATTTTCGACATATTTTACTATTTTATTTCCGTAAAGGAAAGAAAGCTGCTGCGGCTCACAAAAAGATATGTGAAATTTATGGTGCTAATTGCTTAACAGAGCGCACGTGTCAGAATTGGTATAAAAAATTCCGTTCTGGAGATTTTCCCCTCAAAGATGAGCAACGTTCTGGTCGGCCTACTGAAGTTGATGATGACCAAATCAAAGTCATAATTGAAGAGGATCGTCATATAACTGTTCGAGAGGTTGCGGAGAGGCTACATGTATCGCACACAACAATTGAAAAACATTTAAAATGTCTTGGGCTAGTTAAGAAGCTTGATATTTGGGTACCTCACGAATTGAAAGAAATTCATTTAACACAAAGAATCAACTTTTACGATATGCACCTTAGACGAAATGAAACCGACCCTTTCTTAAAAAGAATCATCACTGGTGATGAAAAATGGGTCCTGTACAGTAACATATTTCGAAAACGATCATGGAGCAAACACGATTAACCAGCTCAAACCACATCGAAAGCTGAATTGCATCCAAAAAAGATCATTCTGTCAGTTTGGTGGGATTACAAAGGTGTTGTGTTTTTTGAGCTGCTTCCAAGGAACCAAACGATTAATTCTGATGTTTACTGTCAACAATTAATAAAACTGGATGAAGCAATCAAAGAAAAACGGCCAGAATTGTCAAATCGGAAAGGTGTAGTTTTCCACCAAGATAATGCAAGGGCTCACACATCTTTGGCAACTCGTGGGAAACTATTGGAGCTTAGCTGGGAAGTGACGCCACATCCCCCATACAGCCCTGATCCAGCACCATCTGATTACCATTTATTTCGAAGTTTGCAGAATTCTTTGAATGGTAAAACTTTCACAAATGACGATGACCTTCGCTCGCACCTGGTTCAGTTTTTTGCTGATAAGGACCAGAAATTTTATGAGCGCGGAATCATGCAGCTGAAAGAAAGATGGCAAAAGGTCATTGAGCAAAATGGAAAATATATAATTGATTAAAAACTATTCTTTGTTTAAAAAGTGTTTTATTTTATACTACAAAACCGAAAGTATTTAGTTGCCAACCCAATACTTTAGGAAAATAGATTTTCCGACATCTCAACATGTAAAAATTCTTTTTTTACAGAAAAGGGGGCATGTCCGATTCAGGAAAAGCTTGATGTATTAAATATATCATAATTATATGTGATAAGTAAATCTTCATTATAATAACGGGTGGCGCAAAAGTAATGTCATAATTTGAACTGGATGCCATTTTGCTATACATGAAAAAAAAGAGCTCTGTTTTCATAAAAAGTTTATTTGAAAGTGTAAAATTGATCACATTAATTGGAAAAAATTATATCGCCCAAATGGCCACCTCCAGAGTTGATGCATAATTGCGCTCGTTTTACAGCATTTTGAATTATTGCTCGCAAAACATCTGGCTCCAAATTAGCGATTTCTTCTTCAATGTTAGCTTTCAAGACTTGCAAGGTTCGTGGTTTGTTGTGGTAAACGCGATATTTTAAAAAGCCTCAAAGGAAGAAGTCTGGTGCTGTTACATCTGGCGATCTGGACGGCCAGTTAAAATCTCCAAAACGGGAGAGCACCCGACTTGGAAATTGGTGTCTCAAAATCTCCATCGTTGCCCGAGCTGTGTGAGCGGTTGCTCCGTCCTGTTGAAACCAACAATAATCGAGACCCAATTTAGTAACTTGCGGCAAAAAAAACTCGTTTGGCATCTGCCTGTAACGCTCACCATTTACGGTTACGGTGGTGCTATCGGCGTCTTCAAAAGAATAAAGGCCAATCACTTTTTCACGGCAAATGCCGCACCAAACAATTGCTTTGAGAAGATGCAATGGCTCTTCATGCATTTCATGTGGATTCTCTGTGTCCCAAAAACGCAAGTTTTATTTGTTAACATAACCACTTAAGCGGAAATGGGCTTCGTTACTCATTATGATTTGTGATGCGAGATCATCCTCTTCTTGCACCAAGTTTAACAGAGTTTGGCAGTAAGTTAACCTTGTCTGTTGATGTTCTCAGTCGAACGACCAATATGAGGCCGGCCACTTCTTGCGACATCTGTAGTGAACCCAGCTTGCACGAGGCGCTCAGCCAAACGCTTAATTGTTCGAAATTATGGAACACGGCGACGAGGAAAACGACGAAATTCACGCTGCGCTAAAACAACAGACTAAAAATTTGTCAAATAAGCGGTAACAATAATGTCACTTTCTTGAGGTGCGTCTCACTCCATGGCTTGCTGACAACTAATTCTCTATATATCTACATCATAAATGTCAAGGCACAGTGACATCTGGCGCCATCTGCAAAAATGGCAGCCAATTAAAATTATGACATTACTTTTGCGCCACCTGTTGTAAGTATTAATAAGGCAATAAATAAATCTTCCCAAATACTGACTGACTAGTGGTATAATGATAAATGATTCATTTTATTTATTTTTTCAGAGATATGTTTATCTGTTAATTTAGTAAATATATAAAATTAACCTTTCGAAATATCTTACTCATAAAATTGAATTGAATGCGCCCAAAATGCCACAATTCTTTTTTCTAATTAATTATTATATATATAATATTAGTAATCGACATAACGATAACATTATCTAAATTAAATTTATTAATGAAAGTGTGAAGACTTTCAATGAAAAATTTGTTTACACCGACACCTGCTACTTTTTTATTTTATAATATTGGAGCTACTGTAAGCGAACGACTTCCAAAATTTCTTTTATGTAGTAAGGTCCAATAAGTACTTAGAGAAATAATTTCAGAGGATGTTGATTTTCAAAATACATTTTGCAAAGCAACATAAGCTCCATATTGATATTGTGATAAAGGTATTGATATTGTGACGGACAACGCGTATTTTGAAAAATATTATGTGGCCGAGCTACAAGAAAGTTTCAAGGTACGGATAGTAAGAAAGAAAACATAAACAGTGCTTTATTAAATTCCAAATACTTAAGGTCAAAATTAATTAATGTACATAGTTTAGAGGTTTTTTTCAAGGATAAAATTTTTTGTATTCCACAATTAATCAATAGATTACATAATTTGTTTTATTTTATGTTTATATTAACTACATCTTACTGTAACTTTTGACATAAACAAAGGAGGAAGTGGACAAAAATATGTCAATGAATTAAGGAAGCTAGTTCTGGAACTATATTCATATAGTTAAGAATTAAGACATAAACTTTAAATATCTTCGTAATAGTCTCCTTTAAATAATGAAGCCAACTGCTCAATTGTTTTAATTTTTAAGTTCGAATTTTTTTTGGAACATACATTGTATTCAATTGATTTTATCTAATTTAAGAATGCTAAATTTAGCTTGTTTCATATGAGTGAAACATGGATTATATGTAATAATAGGAATGTACATGCTTTAATATTTAAAAGAAAAAATATTCATTTATAGAAATTTTTGCATCTATTTTATAAATTTTTACTTCTAAATAAAGTATAATTACACTTTATTTATGGCATTTGAATTATGTCAACTATGTAATAAATCTATATTTGCCATATGGAATCGTTTGCAAAATTCAAATATTGCAAATTATCCAATATTGTAAATTTAGATTTATTTAAAAACGTAACAATTTACAAACAAAGCAAACAAAGTTTGTATACGTTTTTATATAATCAACATTTTCTTCATAATTCTTCCACGTACATATATAGCAGGTGACGCTGTCAGATAATTTCCTTTTTCCATCGAGAGTGACCAATTTCCTTAGTCCTTGAGAATGACAAAATTGTTAACGATTTATATTTTCGGTTGATTTACAATCTTAAAAAGTACTGAGTTTTCTAAATATAACTTTAAAAACCCCTTACTTTGTATTTTTCTAAAGCTTCCGCCCCTCCTTCTCTCTCTCTTTCTGTATTATTGTACATTCTACTAGATGGAGATAGAAGTAATATTTTATTATAAATCTCGAACAAAATTTGTAGCAAAATATGATACGTCAGAGTGGTTCTACAGAACCTGAGTAGACCTCGTATAATTTGTTTTATATAAATGTAATGTAGGATATAATTCATTAAAAATTTAAAAAGGACGAATTTTAATTAATTTATTACCAAGTTCAATACATAATCGCAACTTAAATTTAAATAATACATAGAAAACAATAAAAAATACTTACTTTAATGTCTCAAATTTATTTGGACAACGGGTAACAATTAATAACGTCAATTTATGTAAAATAATAATTAAAATTCTAAGTCTACTAAAGACGATTTACTATATTTACATCATGAAATAGCAAGAAGTAAATATATCAGAATGAACATCACATTTTATTAAAGTGATTGCTATATACTAAGAGCAGTTTTAAAGCGTGTGTAATATAAAGCGCACTGCAGTTACAGAAATAAGTCTAACGAAAAACGTGTATAATTTCTTAATGTTGCAAATTAGGGTTTTCTTTTGCAAACCTGTTTATTTGTTTGCCATAATACTCCGTAAACATCTATTTAAAAATTAACGCACTACTGAAAAAATGAGACAGTGATATTTTGAAAATGTTTTACCGCAAAAATACCAGTTACTAAAACGAAAATAAAAATTCCAAAAAAAAAATATACTTTTGTCGTGGTTACTTGCTTATTCTTTTATTTATCATAAAAATGACCAAATTAGACCTACATAGGATACGGACAATGAAGTCGTGGACGCAGTTTTTAAATAAAATTAAGCAAGGTTTTAACGTTTTTTCCTATTCCCTCAACTTCACCAGCATCTTTTTTCGTAAATGTGGTGTACCCTATTGTTGAAACGACGGAAATTATCTTCATTTATGGAGCTGTGCAATGTGCTTGTGCAATAGCAAGTCTTTAATGAAGGGCATCTAGATAAGTATATGGAGCACAATAGGTACGAAAGCTAGTGCAAAAATTTGAAGAAACTGGATCGAAAGCGAATAGAGACACGCTTGATAATAAGTTACTAGATGAAATAACAGAGATTGGAAGTCATCCTAATACATATTAGTAGCAAGATTAAATGCATATAATTATACGCTTTTATGATGTGGAACTAAAAAATACTATTTTTTTACCGCTTTCGACATCGCATATATAATGCAGAAATTTTTGAAAAATTTTCTGTTCTTCGGCGAGAGTTGTAATATTAAAGTTTGTTAAAGAGCATCTAATTTAAATTGTCGATGATTGGAAGCAAGATTTGCTTACTGAAACTAGAACAAGTTTGAAATCATCAGATGGACAACACAGAGTGTAGCAAAGATGAGCAGAAAGACTTTTGCCTGGACTATACCATCAAGGTAGCTTTTCAGTGCTGGTTTTTAGAATTATCCGTATAATTGGTTTTGATGTCTTCACAAAAATAGTTGTTTTCATTAATTATTACCGAAAGCTCAGTTTTAGAAAGAAAATATTATTGGAGAATATGAACCTTTTATAGAAGACGATTCTATTCTAATGCAATACAACGCTCAAGAATATGTGTAAGGACGGTTATAGATTTGCAACAAGAGCCCAGGTTTGAATGCCATTAAGCACTTTTGGAATGCTGTAAAAAAAAGTGAAACATTTACGAGCATTCACGACTCTTGAAAGACTGGAACGTGTTCTCATAGAGTAGAAAAATATCAAACAAGTTTCAAAAGTCGATAGACAGTTTTCCATGACATATACTAATTGTTATTATAGCTAAATACGACACAATCTGCTATTAATTTTTTAGTAAAGTCAAGATTTTAGTTGTTTGTATTTTTACATGAAAGTTTTATTTCTACCTATATTTTATATGTTACTGTTAAACATAGGTTTAGTTATTAAATTTTGATGCAAATGACGTGTGGTGATGCAGAGTTGTTTAATGGAGCCATTTGATATTACCATAAATTAATACTGAACAGTGGCGGCTGGTCAGGTGAGGCAGGTGAGGCAGTGCCTCACCATCTAAATCTTGGAATTATAACAAGCATAATATGTATACTTTTAAAATTCTTTATAAATTAATTATCATCTTTTATTCAGAATTTATCTTATAAACAATAAGAAAATAGTTTTAAATAAACCGGCATTACAAGCAAAGTACAAATTTATCATTTCATTTTAATTCCGTGCGAATGTACGAGCGCGTATACTTGCCCCGACCAACTTCATGCTTGATCTATGTATATCCATACTAAACACGAATATTTGAGGCCCGGCCACTCATTGCCTCTCATTGAAACTTTATAACGCACTACAGCAGTCAAAAAAATTCTCAATTTCTATGGAAATTACAGTAAAGTATTAGCTACATATTTAAGATAACAAAGAAGAAAAAATATTCAAAAAGTTAATAGATTTTTCTAACTTTATTGTGAGATTTTTGAATTTTTTAATAATATAGAAAGCATTATTAATAGGATAAATTAAGTATTTATTTAATGATATAAAGATGTCTAAAGGTTTACATTCTTCTTGTACAGTTTCTCAATATTTCCTCCACGCAAATAATATGTTTTAAGTTTTAACAGGAGTATTTTTATTGTACAATACAATAATTATCTGAAGCCAATTTAAACTGAGCCTCTCATCGAATCACAATCGCCGAACTACCGAATATACTCGAGGCTTACATTCTCGGCCCCAATCGCAAATTACAGCAGTTAAACTCGGAGGAATAACAAAGTTAGGTTAAATATTTTAATATTTGTTTAGTGATATTTTCAGTGATTTAAAAATTATGAATATGGATTTAGAAAATGTAAGAAATACACAAGACATTTTAGATTTTTTAATAAGAAATACGTTCGTTGTTCTATCGGTAGAAGATCAATTATATGTCAAAAACCTTCCAAGACCAAACCCTGATTTATCAAAATCTCTTACAATACACGGTAAGTCTAACAGAAATTTCAATAATTCGTGGTATAACAAATGTAATTGGTTATGTGGTAGTATAAAAAGAAACAGATTATTTTGTTGGGCATGTATAATTTTTTCCACAAATACAGATAGTATTTGGAGTAAAACGGGTTATTTTGATCTTAAAAACTTGTCGCGATCAGTAGAAAAACATACTAAATCCAAACATCACATTTTAGCTACTTGTAAATTACATATGTTCGGAAAATATAATATCGCGGATGCGATAGACAATGTGAGGCGCAATCAAATGGAGAATTACAATAAAGAAGTTAGCCAAAATCGAGATATATTAAAGCGTTTAATTGATATTACTATATTTCTTTGTACACAGGAATTATCTTTCAGAGGACATAATGAAACAAATACTTCTGCAAACAGGGGAAATTTTAAAGAACTTGTTTTATTAACGGCAAAACATGATACCATTTTACAAAAATTCTTAGATGATAGCTCTGTATTTTTTGGCACATCGAAAACAATTCAAAACGAATTAATAGAATCAATTAGTTTTATTGTAAAGAAAAAAATAGATTGTGAAATTTTTAATTCAGAATATTTTTCATGGCAAATAGACGAAACAACAGATATAACATGTAATTCGCAATTGTCTATTATTGTAAGATACACGATCGAGGGTAATATTGTTGAAAGGTTTTTAGGATTCTTTGATGTAAGTTCAGATCGCACCTCTGATGATTTATTTAAATTATTAACTAATATTTTTGAAAAATTTCAGTTTAATAGTAAACTAATTGCTCAAACGTATGACGGAGCGGCAGTTATGGCTGGGCATGTGAACGGTTTACAAACAAAAGTTAAAGAAATAGCTCCTCAAGCAATATTTACACACTGCCATGCAGATGTCTTGTATTTAGTGTTAGGAACATCTTGTAAGTCCATAACGTCTGTAAGAACATTTTTTTTCAAATTTGTCAGGGTTTTCATCTTTTTTTTCCAAATCCACTAAGAGAACTCATGTGTTAAATTTAATCTGTCAAAAACATATACCATCAAACGCATCTACTCGTTGGAATTTCACTTCTAGGGCTGTTTTTACAATTCATTCATTAATTGAAGTTTTTGATTTCATTGCAGAAAGTCCTGACTTTGATAGCATATCTATACGAGAAGCTTTTGGATTAAAAAATCTTCTTCTGGATAATGATTTTAATTTTCTTTTAGATACTTTTAAGTTAATATTTGGACAAACTGACGTTGTATTTTCAATATTACAACACAAACTAACTGATGTTATTTATGCCAGAGATCGTTTACGTTTTTTGCTTGATAAGTTTAGAGAATTTCGGGAGTGTGATACATATTTCAGTACTGTATACGAAAATTCGATGTCTGACGAATCTGTTGCACATAAAAGGCGTAGAATTGATGACGTTCCAGATACTAAACAAAATTATAGAAAATTATTTTTCGAAATTCTAGATACGTTTATTAGTCAAATTGAAATTAGATTTATTGATTTAGAAAAACTTGCTTTTTTTGATTTATTAGCAGAAAGTAAATTTGAAGAATATTCGAAGGCATTTCCTCAGAGGCTCTTAAATAATTTGTTTGAACAATATAAATTTTTTGATCAAATTCAATTAAAAAATGAATTAGCTGTTATTTATAGTGACATGCAACTCCTTGGTAATTCTAAAACACCATGTGAAATGTTAAGATTTATGCACGAACAAAAGTTAGCCATCTGTATGCCAGAACTTTTTAAATTGCTAAGTATAGTAGTTACCATACCGGTAACTTCCGCGTCCGTTGAGCGAAGTTTTTCCACATTGAAACGTATAAAATCGTATGTTAGAAATACAATTGGACAACAAAGACTTAGTAACAGTGCACTAATTGCAATCGAAAAGGAATGAACGATTTTATAATGATGTAATTGATTATTTTGCTAACACAAAAAACCGGAGGATACCTTTGCTATACAAGAAGTAAAATCTATTAAATGTAATTCTACGTGCAATGCCAATAAAGGAAATTCTCTGTATTTTAAAATATTTTCATTTTGCATGTAATTTTGAAATTTTGTTATTGGATTGTTGTTGATTTATATATATACATACATATATATGTATATATTTGTTATATTATTAAATTTTATATTATAATAGGAATGTATTTATTTTTTATTTTTAAATCCTAGAAGATTGAGTTCTTATTTTTGATTAATGTTTTTAGAATTTGTTTGATTTTTTAGAATATTTATTTTCGTTTCACAAGGGTTTGCTTTGAAACTTCGTTTTCCCTTAAAAATCGAATGGGGCGCGATATAGGGCTCAGTTCACGTCTGGCAGCCCTGTTTGTACTGGAAGCCCTATATATATATATATAAATATATATATATATATATAATATATATATATATATATATATATAACTGTTTTTATATGTAGTAGGTATATAGAGTTTATTAATCAATTGTAAACAATTTTGAATATTTATTATTCTATCTGCCTCACCATGTTAAATACTCACGAGCCGCCACTGATACTGAACAATCGTTACAAGAATAAAAATATTTTGTTAGTAATTCCAGTAGTACATTGATTTTAAACAGTAGTTTATATAGAATACTTAATTTCTTGTCTTTCTGAATACTAACAGTATATTATATAAATATGTATTTGTTATTAAGTACAGAAAATAGTATGACTCGATTGCAAATGGAATCCTAACATTAACAAGTAGAGCGGCCAATTTTTATCGGCGCGACAGGATAGGATGTGCCAGCAAACCATCGCCCTTGGAGGAGTCATCGGAAACATTCGGTATGTATTTGCTAGGAGCCTGGTGTGCAGATAAATGTGACCGCTCTATTAATAAGTCATGTAAGGCAATCTAATATGATAATATCACATAATAAAGTGACAAAAGCAAAAATTGAATTTTAAATCGCAATGACTAAAGTTTAATATCCACTACTTCTATAAATATAAAATATAAAAGAATGCAGCTTTTTTATAGCGTACTTAGATATCCCTTTTAAAGGTATTTTTCAAAAAGAAAAACAAAAACAATACAAAAAACAAACAGATGAAGCAAAAAAAGTTATAATAACAAACCTAGTTGTCAAAATATTTGTATTAAAACTATCTAAAATGTAGAAAATCCTTATTCTTCTAAAACAGCTAAAAGTAGTTTAATGATTAACGTTTAATTGCATGTTAATTGGTGTCGTAGCAATTGGGAAGCTGGGAACATGTCAGCGCAAAATTCACAAGGTAATTCCACTTCTGGTGAAGTTGGTTCAGGAGCTGTGAAGTAATCGTCTGGCGAAGGAGATCTTCTTCTCGGATTGAACCTGGCTAAATCCGGTCTACAACCAGTTTCGTGTTGTATGAGATCATTGTGTGGAATTGGCGTGTTGCAAAATTCACATGGTATTACTAACTCCGATGGCGGATTTGGTCTACGATGCGGTGGTTGAGGTGCAGGACCTGAGATATTAACTGTTGATATTAATTAAAAAAAGTTTATATGAAATTATTAAATATGAAATTAAATTTTTAATCAAGCAAAAAATATACGTATCTAGCATTAATTAAGCATTTTTGCAGGACGCACACGAAAATGCTCTTTGTATGTTGCGGGAGATGGTAATGAATGGTAATATTTTTCTATTGTACATTATGTTAACTGTTTACCACACTTTTACTTTAAAATATTTTGAGATATAAGCACCTTCTGTGTCTGAAACTGTTGAACTAAGAAGTTGATGAAGGACATTCTTTGATTTTACTAAGAATGTTATCAATGTAAAATAAAATCGGCGTTTCAAAGCAGCAGACTTATTATACAGTATGATTTAAAAAGATGGACACAATTTCAATTGGTTGTACTTCCCTACTTATTCAAATTCTATGAGTTATATTTGAAAAAGGATGATGTAAAGTTTCGAGAACTACAGTTAGAGCGCTTCAGCGCCACAAATTAGCGTTAATTGTAAACAAGACGGTTGCTATGCAACACCAGATTTTTGGCTGCCGAGGTCTTCTGATCTCACACTTTGCGATTTCTTCCCTGTGAGTATTCGTGAAAGGCGCAGTTTACGTATCATCTAGTCCCACAAATAAGAATGAACGTAAAAAAAACCGTATCCTTGCTGCGGTGAACCAAGTGACGTAATACGTTCTTCATCGAATGTGAGATAAATTTAGTTAGGATTTAGATTTTATGTGTGTAGCTGAAGAGAGGCACATTCAACATCTAGAAATTCTAATGTATGTGTAATCAACAATTACAGAATTCAAATACAACACATAGTTCAGAAAATATAGCCCAATGAAGTTGTGTTCACTTATTTGAATCATCCTGTATTTTTATTTACACTATTCTCTACGAAATTGATAGAAAGAAAACTAATGATTTGACTCTGAATTTATAATCCGATTTCAGTAATTTGGAAAAATATGTAATAATTTTTTAGTTATATCGTCCAACTGTTTGACGATGTAGAAAATTACAGACATAATTGGCGCTACTGCATGTGTCTGCAGTCGAACATGTACGGTATATGAACTCTCAATTTGACCTTAAATAGTGCGCGTTAGTAAATTGCGTTTAGTTATGGTATAACGTAGGTAGATATGTTAGGCTCTAGAGAATAAAAATCTTAACCATTGTTGTTGTATGATAAGATTAAATAGTGCAGCGATAAATAGTTATACCAGAATAATATCTTTAAGAAAATTATGGGAAATTAACTAAAAGAAGTGAATTACTTGATACTTGAAATATGTACGATCGAGATAATACGAAAAACAATGAAGCAATTAAATTTATTTAAAGATGTAGGTATAGATTATAAGGCTGATAATTTTTTGGCTTTTTCTGCATACAAAATTTTATATTGGTTCATTAGAAACTGAAGAATAGGTGTAATTAATGTTAAAGTAGTCAAAAAATTGAGAAAAAAAGTACAAAGGGTACCAGGAAAGTTTTGCAATATGACGCATTAATGAACCGTAGGAAGCTGCCTGTTGCTGCATGTTGAGACATGTTCATACGTGCATAGTAGTCGCCGCGCCATGTCGATGGACTCAGTCATTCATTAGCAGTCAGAGTGTAAAGTGCTTGCGATGGCATCGTGGTCACGAAATAAGATAAGGGTAGTTTTGCGTTATAATTTCGTGCGTGGTTTAAACATAGACCAGTGCTTCAAAGAAATGACTCTTGCACTAGGTGATGTTGGCCGCATCGCACAACGATATTCAGGTGGTATAGAGAATTCCAAAGGGGAAATATAACTGTGGAGGATGATGACAGGCCGGGAAGGCCACAAACGTCAGTTACGGAGGAAAACATTACTACTGTGAGGAAAATGCTTGGTGAGGATAGGCGAGTAACCTACCAATAGATAGAAGGTACTGCAGGCTTAAATGCACCAGCGATTCGTTTGATTCTGCATGATCATTTGCACGTGAAGAAACTTTGTTCTCTCTGGGTGCCGCATCGAGTGACTGAAGAGCAGATGACACGACGTGTGACTTGGGGCCGGGAGATGCTAAAAAAGTTTAATAAAGGACAATCTCGGTATGTGAACAACATCGTGACAGGTGACCAGATTTGGCTGTACTATTACGATGTGCCGACCAAAGCTCAAAACAAAGTTTAGGTCTTTGATGATGAGGACACACCCGTAGTTATCAGAAAATCCCGATCTGTAAAGAAGAAAATGATAGCTGTATTTTTCAAATCGAACGGAATTGTGGAACGTGTCGTTCTGGACACAAAGAAGACAGTCACAGCTAAGTGGTATACTGAACAGTGCCTGCCTAAAGTCATTGGATCTATGAAGAACCTGCGGCCAAAGGCAAGAATGGACATCTGGTTCCTCCATCACGATAATGCTCCAGCTCACCGCGCCAAAGGTTGCACCGAATATTTGACCACGACAGGATTGAAACTTCTCGAGCACCCTCCCTACAGTCCAGATCTTGCTCCCTGCAACTTTGCACTGCTCCCGCTTTGAAAACTTTGAAAAAATTAAATAAACAAAGCTGTATTGCAAAACTTTCTTAGTACTCTTTATATGTTAGTGTCAAGTAAATATTACGAGTAGTCAGAAAATTTATAATTTTTAACAGTGTTTAAATTATTATTATATTATTTGAAACAAACAAAATATTAATATAAATTTAAAACCAATAGTCTACATTAAGAGCACTTTAACTCGAGAGAATTATTTTCTGAGATATTTTATAAATAGAGTTTATAAAGAGTATTGTCCTATAAAATTATGGTCTTAGTAAAATATCGCCACAGCTATTAGTATTTACAGCTATTACATTATTTTAGGATAAATTGTTAGTAGAACTATGAAAACTGAAATTATAATATAAAATGTTAGTATTCTACAAAATGCGTGTGCTTATACAGAAAACAAAAAGTATATATAGTTATTCTAAGAGATTAAAATTAGTGGCGTATTCTTATTTGGCTTCAAAGATACTATTATAATAAAAATAACCAAAATCGTCAATACAAAACATCTTACTGCAATAATAGTAAGTAAAATGATTCGCTTGTATCAATGAGAAGAGAAGGCGGGTTAGTTTAATTTACTAAATGGGAGTGTATTCCTCATAGAAAGTACTTGCAAATGGCCGAAATATTTGTGTAGAATTATATATAAATTTTATTGATTTTGAAAAAGCTTTCGATTCAATAAACAGAAACGTAGTGCTAATGCTAAAATAATGTGGACTAACAGATAAGAACAGGAATAATAAGGATGTTCTATATGTTGTGCAGTAAGGACAGATCATAAATGGACAGTTTTCACAACAGATAAAAGTCAGAAACAAAATAAAATAAGGGCGCGTGCCCAAATTATTGTTATGGATTGGATTATGAGAAAAAATTAAAGAAAAGAATTGATATGAACTGGATTGTGGTTATGAAATTGGAAGATTTGGAAGTTGTCGATGACAGAGGCCTAGCAACACGCAAGAGAAAACACTGAATTGGGTAACATTGATAAAAGGATTGAGTGAAAGCTAAACTGGGGAATAGAAGTTTTGTTATTTAAAGCGTGGTTAGTTCAGCAGGTGGTACAAAGAAAGATATAGAAAAGAGAATAGATCTCACATAAAATATTTTCAACTCTTTATATAAGATGTAGTCTTCAGTAAATGGGTGAAAAACAAAATTACGAATATTCGAAAGTAACATAAAATTTGTTCTACTACATGGAGCAGAAACTTGAAAGTAGAATAGGATTGATATAGTCGGATGAAAGAGGAAGAGGAAATAGAATTAAAAATTAGCAAGCATAGATGTAGGTGGATAGCGGATACATTTAGAAAATCTAAAACGATTATTGCCAGGCAGACTCTAAATTAAAACACTATAGATAGAAGAAATACGCCTATTTCTTCTGAAAGAGGGGTAGATTAGTACCTCTGGACAAGAATCATTGATAGGTTACTTAAGGAAGTTAATCTAATGTGAAGGGAAGTACTAAGACTGGCAAGAAAGAGAACGGAGAGCTTTAGTGAAAACATCGAAAAACTTAATAAGCGCTGTGTGAGACTAGCTACCTCATTGCTAAGTCTGCAATGCTGTGGAAACGCAGCAAGGTGCTACTGGAAACTAATATTAAGAACAAGAAGAGTAATACATTAAGTAGGCGAATAGGAAACATATAATGCGAAATGGACCATAATAAAAATTAGTATTTTCTGTATTAAGTATTAAAATTCAACAAATGAAATTAAAAGAAAATATTATTTTGATTCAAAATTAAAATAATAAAATCAAAAATATCCCTAAATTTAAACATTTTTTACTCAAAATGAATTTAGAAGTATAAAACGTATAGTAGAATTTTAATTAGGGAAAATTTAATTTAAATTAAATAATTCACTTATCACCCTTTTACTTCTAAACATTGAGCAATTTGGTTATACGTTGTACATTAGACAATACCTCTAGGATGACTGAGAACAAGTTGCAACTTCGCAATTCGTTCAAACTATTGACTTGGTAAAAGAAAGAAATTAATATTCGATGTCAAAGCAGATTTGGCAGGACATTAAATTCTATTCGGTCCTCAAAGTGTGCTGCTTAAGTATTGTAGTAGAGAACAGAGGGATTTTTTTCAAGTATTTTGAAAGAGAACAACAATAAATTGCAACGAATGTTTGTTTATTTTATAATTGGCACTGCTTTATATGTCGTAATCTTAACTGCTCTGTACTGTTTAATAACATAGATGACTATTAAAATTATTATTGCAACAAGTTGTGTTTCATTGCATATACAGTCAGTTTTCGTAGTACTCATGGATGTTGAAAATCATCAAATGTGAATATCCGATTATGACAGAGCGTATTTATTTCCATTTCATAATGTTAAAAATTATTTAACTATCTCCAATTACTAACATTTTTAATTAGGAGTCGTTTCTAAAAATACGTCGGGCAACGCTTGGCTATTATATGTGATATATTCTTTAAAGCGAGTCACTAATTGTGTGTTTAGTTTGACCAACATATTCCATGCTACAGTTGCAGCAATTAATTCATATACACAGTCTGACGCAGAGAAAACCTAACTTTTTTAAAATAAAAACAAAAGCTTACTATTTTGGTAAAATTCATTTATTTTATTCAAAGTAGTCGCCTTCGGCTTCAATACAACGTTTTGCACGGTCAATTAACATGTCGAATGAATTTTTAAGTTAATCTTTAGAGATGTCCTTCAAGATCGCTGTCGACGCCTTTTTAATGGTTTCGACGTCGGTATAATGCTGTCATTTCATACGCAAATGTAGTTTGGAGAATAGACAGAAATCACAGGAGGCCAAATCCAGTGAATAGTTGATGGTTAAAATGCCATTTGTAGTTAGAAAATCAGTGATAGGCGCCGAACGATGAGATGGTGAATTATCATGTAACAAACGCCAGCTACCATTTTAACGATATTGAGGGCGCACACGATAAATACGCGCCAAAGACGCTGCATAACACCAAGATAATAATATACAGCATTGACTGTTTGACTAGTTGGTACAAACTTTTTGTGCACTATGCCTTTCGAATCATAAAAACAAATCAATAAAATCTTCACTTTTGACTTCTCCAAATGGCTTTTTTTCGGTGTCTCTTCGCTTTGACGCTTGGTCTCTGGATAATATTGAAAACACCACGTCTCATCGTCAGTTACAATAGAATACCTGAAATTTTCGTCCTTATTTGAGTAAAGACTCAAAGTACACTATCACACAAGCTGACTAAATTCAACGTTGTAAAGTTGATTCTTTAATCAAGTTTACAATGTTGAATTTAGTCAGATTGTGTGATACAAATATTGCACAAATCTTTCTCAGTCCCAAATGCGATGAATTAAATCTTTGGAAATATTTAATTCCATTTCCACGTATCGCAATAAGGATTTCGGCTCATTTCTGATAAATTCACGCACAACTTCGATGTGTTCACCTGGATGTTCGTCGTCATTTCTGTCCGTACGATCATCTTTAAATCGTTTATACCACTCATGCATACTCGCACGTGATAAACACGCGTCACCATATACTTGTTTCATCAAATTAAACGTTTCAGTAAACTATTTACCGAGTTTAAAACAGAGGTCTTTGTTCGGAATTCATTTTTCGACCAATGCTTTCTAATGATGCAAATATAATATTTTGATATAACATTGGTGAAAGATCTACATTACCGACGCATATTTTTTTAATAGATGGCGCCACTAAGAATTACTATTTTAAAATAGTTCGGTTTCCTCTGCGACAGAGTGTGTATACCAGATTTTTGACTTACCTCAACTTTGTCTTTGGCATTTGCTAAAAGAGATTTGACAAAATTTCTGGATCAAAAGTAAAATGAAGTTTGCGTATTCCATTCGTTACTAATTAACTTTTGTCTGTGCTACTGCAAATTCTCTTTAATTTGGATTTTGCAAGTTTCTCTCTCTTTCTAATAAAGTTGTTCGAAGTTTGTTGAAAATTCTTAATCTTGGTTCCAACACTCGCGATCAAAATTTTGGTAGCGAAAAAAATAGATTATTTAAATAAAGGTTTAATATATTGCCACGATTTTCCCACGGAGGAACTGATTGCAAGTATTGAAACTTTAAGAACTTTGAATAAGGGTCAAAAAATTTCATTACAGAAGTTTACGTTTCAATTACGATCTCATTAATAATAAAATCAAGCTTTTCCCACTAATTGGTTTAGCCGTGTTTCTAGTGCTACTGTAGCGACGTAGTCCTTCAGTGAGCGTAATATGCACAAATTTTCTATAAGCTTCTTCCTCTCGAATAGTTTTATTTCAGCTCGTGAGATGGAAGTATAGTTCTTTTCATCAACAGCTTTTATATATTATTGTTTTTTAACTTTGCTTAATGGAAATAAATATGTTCTATCAAAATCAGATGTTTACGTTCGATGATTTTCAACATTTATAGGGTGCACAAAAATGTTTGTGCCTGTCTGTAGGCCTACGGACATATGAGTATTGTTGAAAGCCAAAAGTAGAGAGCAAAAGCATTTAAATTCAATTTTAATGTTATTTAAATTATATAAATTTGATTAAAAAAAAAGAAAAAAAGCTAAATCGCAAATGATATACAAAAGCAAAATACTCGCATAAAAATGACCTTTATTGTGGTTGAAATGATTACGCGGTGCTGTACCACTACGTCGTAGAGGTACTGTGATACTAGCTGAATCATGTAGGAGATTTCTTATGTACTCTGTTTTGCCTATAAATAAGGAATGTGCGTATGTGAAGCACTTGTTTTCAAGGTAAACATGAAATACAGTGCAGGTCAATAAATTAATAAACATTAGCTTGCATAATTATGCATGCTCAATGCATTAATGATTTCAATTTAATAGAGACAAATGCGTATTTTGTGGTCAAGAACATGAAAGTAGTTTTGCAAAATATAATAAATTAAAAACGATGTGAGGTCTAAACGATATTTCGCCATTATACATAACTAAAAGGAAAAAAATTAAAATAAGAAATTGTTGTTTAGGCTGTCACATTTCAATCTTGAATATTTTGCAGGTGGTGTAATAGCTTGTATTTGGCGGCGGCACGTATTTGTTTATGACGGCTTGGCATTGACCCGAAGAACATCTACATTTTCAGTAAGTGGTGCAATATAGCGCGCAAAACAATATGGATGGTGTTTGTGGGACTGCTCAGAAGTATTAATTCTTGTTTTGAACACATCGCTTGACCTGCTCGGTCACCCGATCTTACTGTTCCAAATTTTTTCCTAATGGGATTCTTAAAAGACCATGTTTTCTGGCAGCGTATTATTAATATTCAAGAAGTCAAATAAATCATTGCTGGCGAAGTTGCGATTCGCGGCGATCTACGTAGGCGTGCGTGCAGTAATTTCCGGAAGGGCTTACAACAAGTTTATTGAACTCATTCCAACATGTTATATAACTATAACACTAAATATACCAAAAAGAAAATAAAACTGTTTATATTCTAGGACAAACAAAATAATTGTGCATTAAAATAGCAGTCATGAAGAAATACTAACCAAATGTTATTTTTACTTAGTTAATTGGATTGAAAGACTTAATATTTTGTTGCTTGACCTTTATTGTTTATCACCTCTGTGGTCTTTGTATGTGTTTAGGTATGCACCGGAATTACAGTACATTACGCCAGTTTTTTTTCGGCCCATTGTATGTGTTCATGAGCAAACGACAATCTACTTTGTATTTGCTTTAATAATGGGACCGTCCTAGGCCTTCTTGCACGCAACTTTCCTTAAACCAATCTTCGTCTAATAGTAGAGGTGCTTTATGCAAAGGTGTAAATCACTTTTATTAATGCGGTGTCTGTGCACAAGTTATAATGTTTCCGTCTTCTCTAGCGCTAGTTTTCATTTTTTACACAACGCTTTTCTTTCACTTTCAACCAGTTCTTAGCGTTTGCAATCATTTTCATAGAACATGAGAGCGTATTTTGTATAAACTTGTAGCTCCTGCCTCTATTAAGTAGATCGAGTGTAATTGCTCTTTTTTCCGATGCACGATGTTTTGCTCGGCTCATATTATTATACAATAGAAGTGGATGATTAAAAAATTGTTGAATTATTCTGCGACAGAACTTTATACGTCTGCGTTTAGTGCCGCCAGCTATGGTACTGCTATTTCAATGCACAGACAAATAACAGCACATGACTAGAAAACTAAGTAATTACCCCTTATATGCGGTACTTTACCGGAAACCATATATATTCAGGGGTTGTAAATAATTTCAATATAGCTCCATCAGAATTGACCGTTGTAAATGTTGTTTATAAGTATTGATTTAGGACTGCTATTTTCGTGCACATGACTGTATATATTTAATACAGAAAAGCGATAAAGTATAAATTAGGCTGGAAGGTATACAGGGACGATTTGAAGAAAAGTGAGACTTGACTACTAGCATCATCTTTCGGAAAAACTATATTCTAATTCGGACATCTTTTTTATGGTGGTGCGTGAAATACATAAACTAGTAATCCATGGTGCAATTCAGTATTTATTTTCTAAAGCACTGATCACATCTGAAATTGTGGCTGATATGGATAACTTTGGATGACAATAGTTGCGCAATTTAAACATAGAGCATCGAAGATTATGTGCGATTAGAACCATTCAAAAATGCAACAACTTCGGAAATAATCAATAAAATTGATGATATTGTTTTGAACGATCAACAAAAATTGACATTAAGAAGATAGATGGCATTTTACATATAGAATTTGGCATTTTCAAGGCGTCAACAAGATGGATTTATTTTAATAAAAAATCGTGATAATTGGAAGATATTTATCAAGAATCATTTTGATCTTGTGCGAAATTTTGTTACATTTGACGAAACCTGGCTTCACTACTACGTTTTTTGATAAAAATGTCCGTCCCAATAGTGGATAGATTATGATAACCCTCTTCCAAAGATAGGCAGAAGGTATTCCAGTCGGTAGGTAAGGTAGTGACTCCATTTTTTTGTGATTTAAAGGGTATAATTTTTGTAGACTACTTAGAAAAGGGTCAAACCGTTAATAGCTGTATTATGTCGCTCTACTAATATCTAAAAAAACACACGAAATAGCCGATAGAAAAGTTCTCTTTTGTTATAATAATGCGTCTTCTCACACCTTTTCCGCGAAAAGCCAGATTAATCGAGACTTCAGACTGTGCTTTATCCATATTATTCGCCATATCTAGCCCAGATAACTTCTACTTATTACACTCAATTTTCCTTGCTGGCAAGATTTTGGCCCGATGAGGAATTTATTGCAGTAACGGCGCAGTGTTGAGGTTTTTGAGAAAGATTATTTCAAAAAATGGTATAATGGTATCGTTGATCCGAGTGTCTTGAAGTTGAAGGGAATTTTCTGAAATAAAAAAATGGTTTGCTCCGTTTTGAGTTTTATTTCCCGTCAAATTATTATTATAGTATAGTAGAAGAAATAGTAGTCGCTTTCACTATCAGTAGTTCAGAATATGATGTTATGTCAAGAAAGTAATACGTGATGGTGATGTAGAACTACAATATGCTAGGAGCATATTTGGCTTAATGGTTTGTACGCATATAAATGTCACATTTGTGTCAAAAAATAACAGTAAATAAAAAAGCATTTGAGGTATAATTATTAAGAAGTTTATTAAATGAAGTTTATATTAAAACTTAGTCAAATAAGCTTTAATTAATTAGATGCTTTTAAAATGATAAATGTAAAAGATTTTTACCATTGGTCAGAAAAGTAGTAGGCCATGGTAAAACTTTATTGTAATTTACGTGTTTTCGTTTCTTTAATTCTACTAAAATTTCATTCCATTTTAGTAATAACAGTACAAAGTTTTCAAAAAAGTTGACATTTTGATTTTCACGTATTCATAACTTTTCCTTTAACAGACATTATTGAACTGCATTGTATTTTATGTTATTCAGCGTAGTACTATATTGATGCAAGAGTTTTTTGGATTTAAACTTTGGAAGTTTTTAATTGTATGGTATTTGGAATTTAGCGCGTTAATAATACAGTTTTTGTTATTGTTAAGTGCTTTTGGGTATTATTTCTTGTCTAAAGCTATGTTCTATACATTGTATCTTAAGTGGCTATTATATTTCCTTCTGAATTGAACAGCATATAAGCTTTCAATTATTTTTAGAACTAATAGCAGGTAACTAAATATTTCGTATCCGGTACAGATTTTAAAGTGAGCATTGTCTGGATCGCAGCTGTCTTAACAGTATTTTTAACGACATTTATGCTTTTTTACAATTAAAGATATATGTGAGTGTTATAGACAATAATATTTATAATATGATAAAATACATATAATAATAATTATAGACAATAATAGTAACAGCGCTGGACTTCATATATTTACTTAGAGAAGTCGATGGTTTGAAACTCTCTGGCCGGTGCGATTTTTAAAGACGTTTATCGTCCCAAAGGTGGCCGGTACCTTTCTCACTGTTTTTCCCTTACGGCGGAGATGGCTTGATAACAAAGCCATGGAATACTTTACACATATCAAATACACACTGTCACTCCTATGCTAGTAACAAGTTGAAAAAATTTATATGATCCAGTTGGCCACTCAGCACAAGAAAAATTAATAATTTACAAATTAGATTATGTTCATTTAAAGAATATGTGAAGAAAGAATTCCAAGAATTGCAATGAAATTAAGAAATTAATTATTAAAACATCCTAAAAAGAATATTAAGAAAATTTATGACCAGAAGTATAAATCCGAAAAATAAAGGAATGTCATTTCAGGAGGAAGCAAAAAATTAGGTTTATATCTAGAAGGTATCATAAATAAAATAGGTAAAGTTGAAAGAGAAATAACAAACAAAACCAGTAGAATATGCTATTGAATATAATCAATAGCATATTTTAACACTATGAAGGTATGGGGCAAAACGATTAAATCATTTAAGATCGCATAGCTTCTGGTAACATCTTTCCAGAAATATTGTTGTATCTCGCTAAAGTACATTTTATAGTTTAATTTTTTAAATTACGCCTGGTAGTTTAAAGAACGGTTTCTATACAAAGAGTTTCAGTTCAAAATAATTATACTCCGTTTCTGTGCCCTGTAAGTTGAATCATCATTACCAACTTTCTGTCTCTACACTGTGAAACAGTGGTTAATTTGAGCTTTTCCTAAATAACTGTTTTTCTTGCTTTTGACCTGGGTAGTTTTTCTATTTTTTCCGAAATTTATTTTCAGTCTACCTTTACATGGCTGTTCTATGTTTTTGCAATGCCATAGAAATGTCCCACTCCAATGGCAGTCATAGCCTGAGTTTCTAGAATCAATTCTGCTTTTTCGTCAACCCTATAGTGATGAATGTGAAGAGGTTCTATGAAAATGACCATATAAGAGAACTGCAATGTAAAAACCATGCATGGAAGAAAGAGATAGATAGATAAATGCGAATTTAGGTATCTCCACGGAGAGATATGAGTACCATAGATTTGAAAAAGTCGCAGTGGACTAGGTTTCATGGTCACCTCGAGTAATCTTGAATTTTCTAGAAAAAAATTGATAAAACGAAGTACATTTTTGAGGTAAGAAGCAAGCTTCAGATTCTTTACTTAGTCAAAAGTTTTCAAGCAGTTTGGCGTGTATTGTGTTATTCACATTCTATGTGGCAAGATATAATAAAAATATGAGATCCCGAGATATGAAGACTGCAATAAATTTGAAAAAATCGCATGGACATCTCGAGTAATCTTAAATCTTTTAGCAAAAAATTACAATACGAAGTACACTTCTGTGGTAAGAAGCAAGCTTAAACTTTTTACTTAGTCGAAAGTTTTCAAGCAATTTAGCTTGTATTTTGTTGAACTGTATTTGATGAGATATAAATTTAAATCTATATTCAACAATATACGTAATGAGATTATTGAATCAATATGTCTCTTCCAGTTATTCTTTTTATAAAAAAAACTACTGATAATTAACAATCCCAAAGAATGGCCAAAGCTCGAATAATATTATATATATAATAAATTTAAGTTTTGATAATGAAATTATCCAAAAAACTTTCGCATCTTTTTAACAAATAAACATTAACTTACAATCAAGTCTACGTGATATATCCTTGTACGATTCCCTTTTTTCATTGTCACTTGTGATAGAAGAAGAACTGTATGAATTGTATAACGGTGAGAAGTCGAAACTGTCCACTGTATAAATGGGTTCAGGTCGCGGCCTTCTGTAGTAAGACGGTTCAATTTGTCTTTCTGAACTTGAATCCCAAGAAGGTGTTGGACCAGGTTCTGAAGAAAAAACAAAAATCAAACAGTAATACATACCACAAAAAAATTATTTTTACCATCATTTAGTTTTAAAAATCCGTGATTAGTTTCTTCATGGAGCTTCTTATATTTAAACATGACAATTTCTCCACAAATATTACATTTGTCAGTCCTTGACCCACAATAATTTTCATGTCCTTCCAAATCTAATTTAGGTAATTCTATGTCACAAAATCTACATGGCAAAAGTGAACTAGTTTTAGGAGTTACAGGTGGTGGTACATAACTAGCGTTCGCCTCCATTGTAGATCTATTATTTTCCTTAGGCTTTGCTTTGCCCACTGGTGGATTCTTCAAAGTGAACGGCGGACGATTTTCAGTCTTTTGTTCTGTGGTTTTTGGAGGGGTGGTAGTCCTAGTCGAGGATGCAGTAGACGTTAAACTGGAGTTAATATGTTTAACAATTTCTTTCTTTGGTTGTAAATAGGTAGCTTTTGACACTTGTCTTGGAAAGTCCATGTTCTCCTCAACTTTGTTCATGTATGTCTTGTGTTTCTTTTTGTGTTTATCTATTTCATTTTTAGGAATCGGTTCTTTACATACGTCGCATAATGTTATATTTCTTGTGCAGTGTGCGGTATGCATCAAATAATTGTAGTGGGGTATTTCTTTTTTGCTGTAAAATTATTGATTAATTAATGATAAAATAGTATATAGTATTACAATTTGTAGATTTATTTATACCTCGCAATAAGAAGAAATATTTGTTAATCCTTCTTAACAGTAAAAAGTGACCGTATACATACTATAGCTTGTATAGAGTATTGATTAGGGTCTATTAATACTTATTTTTTATTAATAAACAAGTTTTAGGTTTAGAAATTTGAAGAAAATTAGAGATTTATTACTTATTAAAACAGGCGTAGATCGCTACAGTATTTTTGTAAGTTTTTGCTTATTTATTTCTCATAAATCATTTTCACGTGAAATAATTTTCTTTATTCAGAAAAAATGCAATAACATTTCAAAAAGGGCACCCAAGGACAGTCTTCAACGACATGAAAATGTAAACGAAGCATTGAATGATTTTTACAGATTAATTTGCTCTGTATTAGATGCTCATATACTATAGAAACTAGCAACTACAATTATTCTCCATAGTTGTCGTTGGAAATCCGATCAAATATTAAAACAAAAGCATGTTATCATCTTATGAGGAAAAACAATAGAAGTTTGGGTTATTACAATGAAATCAAGAGTTTAAGAACTTCTACAAAAAAAATTGATCTCTGAACCTCATCGACGGTATTTATTAGTAATGGAGACGAACGTCAAGTTTAATCCCTCTGTGATATGGAGTCTCGTAAAGAGTAAAAGAAGAGCAACTAGTCTACCTGAAAAATTTTATAATGATGAAAGGAAATTTACTGATCCTCTCGATATTGTCAATGCTATATTGTTAGATATGATTCACGTTAGGTCTTTGACGTACTTATCCTTCAAGATGGATAGGTATTTCCACCTATTGGATGTACTACTGTATCGTATTATTATACGATTATTTACTATTTATACTATTTTTTTATTAAATGGGCGACAGGAAGAAGTATGTATGGTAGTATCTGTGTAGGTAGGTTTGTAATGGCATATTCTAAACGATTATTATTTTTAAATATTTTTAAATCTAGAAAGTGTAAAATATCGTTAACTTCCATTTCAGTATGATACAGATTGAGATTGTTAGCCATTTCCCTTACCACTTGCAATTTTCAGAAAGAATTAAATATCATAAAACAAATTGCGCTTGATAACGACTATAAGAGCGATTTAATTGATAGCTTGCTAAGTAAACAACATAAAAAAGTCCTACTAATAATATATCTGACTACACAAAAAACAAACAAGTATAATCTGTTAAGTTATATAGGCCCACATACAAAGGGCACTAGGAAAGTTTTGCAATACAGCTTTGTTTATTTAATTTTTTCTAAGTAATTTCCTCTACACTCAATACACCTCTCCATCCTCCGAAACCAATCTTTAAACCAGTTCTGCCAAGTTTCACTAGGGAGTAAAGCATACTCGTTGTCCCAAGCCAGCAGATGGTCCTCATCACTGGAAAACCGCCTCCCTCTTCACATGCGGGAACTATGCAAAGTCACAGGGAGCAAAATCTGGACTGTAGGGAGGGTACTCGAGAAGTTTCAATCCTGTCGTGGTGATGGAGGAACCAGGTGTTCATTTTTGACTTTGGCCGCAGGTTCTTCATAGATCCAATGACTTTAGGCCGGCACTATTCAGTATACCACTTAGCTGTGTAGTTCCACTCGATTTGAAAAATACAGCTATCATTTTCTTCTTTACAGATCGGGATTTTCTGACAACTGCGGGTGTATCCTCATCATCAAATTTTTTTTTGAGCTTTGGTCGGCGCATCGTAATAGTACAGCCAAGTCTGTATGAAACTTTTTTAGCATCTCGCGGCACCAAGTCACATGTCGTGTCATCTGCTCTTCAGTTAGTCGATGCGGTACCCAAAGAGAACAAAGTTTCTTCACGTGCAAATGATCATGCAGAATCGAACGAATTGCTGGTGCATTTAGGCCTGAAGTACCCTCTATCTGTTGGTAGGTCACTCGCTTGTCCTCGTCAAACATTTTCCTCACAGTAGTAATGCTTTCCTCCGTAAATGACGTTCGTGGCCTTCCCGGCCTCTCAGCATCCTCCTCAGTTAAATCTCCCCTTTGGAATTCTCTATACCACCTGAATATCGTTGTGGGATGTGGACAAACATCATCTAGTGCAAGAGTCATTTCTTCAAAGCACTGATCTATGTTTAAACTACGTACGAAATTATAACGCAAAACTGCCCTTATCTCATTTCGTGACCACGATGCCATCGCAAGCACTTTACACTCTCACTGATAATGAATAACTGAGCCCATCGATATGGCGCAGCGGCTACTATGCACGTATGAACATGTCTCAACATGCAGCAACAAGCAGCATTGTTGTGTCATATTGCAAAACTTTCCTAGTACCCTTTGTAAAAATCGTTACATCTGGTCAAACTGTAATCAGTTGTTTTTATTTCGAAATCTAGAAGAAATTGAAGCAATTGTGTAAATATTGTGATACAGAGAGTTAGATACCTTGAGCACGATAGTGCAGAATTTCATTGGAATTTCAAGCCAAATCAAAACTTGATTTGTATTCCAATACAAAAACTGTGTATTGGAACACTCACAATGCAATGGAAAATGTTCAAGCGAAATAACTACGGTCCTCAATAGTATTCTCAAAATTAATGCAGAATTTTCACTTAATTTATACTGGTTAAAATGAATTACTTGACCAATCGCAATTGAATATTTTATTTTCTCAAAAATTTCTGTGCTTTCTTTTTCGATTATTGCATCATAATTAAACTCATCGAATTAAATAAAATAATTCTTATTGCAAATTTTCGGATTTAAATTTAGAAAATACTCTCGCCAATAAATATTCTTTAGATCTGTGTTATCGCAAAAAAATTGGCAAGGTATACAACAAAATTAGGTTTAAAAATCTATTTTTTTTTGTTGACGTACAAGAATTGGGTCAAGTAAAATATTTTTATTTTACATTGAAGACTATTTTTAAATAATGCAAAGTATTGAAGTTGCTTTCTTTTTTTAATTTACCGATTGTACATACTTAATTATAAATGATAATTTGGCACTGACATACAATACATAAACGATGTTCAAAGAATCATTGAAACATATTTCACGTCTATTGGTGCGTGACCAAGAGTAAAAAAATATTTTTGAAATGATTAATAACGCTTTAATTCGCTATAAATAATATAGTAACACTGGATGATATACTTTTTGGCCAAAAGATACTGTATTACGAATCTTATGATGTACTGATTACAAATGTGTATATTAAAAGTGCACATCAAAAGTAGTTTTTTTTAAATACAATTTGTATGTATTATTGAATAATAGTGAAGCGAAGTATTACATTTGTTTATCTTAAGTAATTTACTTTAACAGGATTATGGTCCATGCTTCAGCCAGTCATTGTATTACGTTCGTGAGTTTGGAATTATTTATCTCAGCTGTACTGCATCTTATAACAGGTCTACCGGAAAGTCCCGTCCGTTTTTAGAATAAAAACAAGATAAAAGATTTTTCATATCCTGAATAAACGTTATTGAATAATATAATTTCCAACATTATTTATGAGTTCATGCCAGCGTGATGGTAATTTGTGTATCCCGTTTTTAGAAAATGCCTTATCCCTAGAAGCGAAAAATTGAACCAGTGCTTGTCTGATATCTTTTTCATTTTTAAACTTTTTACACTGCAAAAAATTTTGTAAGGACAGAAACGTGTGAGGAGGGCTGGGTCCAGGGAGTATGGTGGATGCGACAGAATTTCCCAACCTAGCTCTGCGAGTTTCTGACGAGTTCCCAAAGTCTGGTATTATCATTAAGTAGTATAATGTCCTTTCTATTGAACATCGCCGGCCTCTTTTCTTGGAGTGTTGTTTTTAAATTATCCAGTTGTTGACAGTACCTCTCCGAATTTAGCTTTTCGTTCGGTTTCAACAGCTCACAACGTATTGGTCCCATCATATACACAATATTCTCTTACTCAGGCTCGACTTCGGTTTAGAAGGGAAGTGGGCAGGTTTTCCAGATTCACAATATGCCCTTTACCGGATAACAGGAGATGAAAAATGGATGACCTATAAAAACATCGTATCAGAGGTAATCCATTTTTCATCTCCTGTTATCATCCGGTCAAAGAAGGGTTCGATATTGTTTTGTGCAAGTAGAGATGTGCATATGATGACTCGATTATTAAAATTCTTCTCACATAATTCACGTGGCATTTATCTTGAATATTTCCACACCAGTTCTAGTGTCCGAATATGGTCCGAAATGGTTTGTTGAGCTGAACCAAGTCTTTCCGCAATTTCCGATGTTGTCAAAAAAGGATTTTGCTCTAACATCGTCTTGACAGTATCGTCGTCGATCAAAGATGGCTGCCCAGAGCGTGGCTTATCAGAAAGGTCAAAATCACCTATTTGAAATTTTTCGAACCATCTTCTGCATGTTCTATCAGAAACTGTACCTTCACCAAACACTTTGAATAAATTTCTACACACTTCTGTAGCATTTCTTCTTTGTTGTAATTCGTACAAAATACAGAGGCATAAATGAACTTTATCAGTAGCTATGAATACACGATTGCGTCTCACTTAATACTAACATGAGTCATCTTGGTTTTAGTTCATTTGCTAAATCAGTATGTATACATTCAGAAATAACAAGGGAAGGCCGAATACGCGTCAAATGAATATGTGCATACTTGCTAAAACTTATAATCGGAACGGACAGAACTTTCCGGTACACCTAATATATGAGTGGTCGGTTTTCATAAATATTCCTTGATAATATAACCTTTTTAAAATAATGTACAGAAAACGTGCCAAATGAAATGAGTTACATTCATTCTTTCATACAGGATGTTTTAAAACAAGGTTTAATATTTTAAGGGTATGCAGTACGGTTGAAAATACGGTAAAAAGTCTTAATAAACATATATTCGCAAATCAACCGTTTACGAGATAACAGCGATTTTATTGCAATAGCAGAATAAACTTGCTTTCGTGGTATTTGTTAAGGTGTGACTGAACTTGTTCCTCTAGACCAGGTTGAGAGAGAGCATTAGGAAGAAAAGGGCAAATCTTTGGAGCATAGGGGACTCGTTCTACCATGACAACGCATCGTCTCATAATGTGCTGTCTGCGAGGGTGTTTTTGAACAAAAACGGAATGTCACCGATTGTCCCCCCACTTAACTGACTTGACCGCCTTGTGACTTTTTTTGTTCCCTAAATTCAAAAGGGACCTAAAAGGGAAACGTTTTGGGACTCTGGAGGAAACAAAACAAATATGCTGAAGGGATTAAAGGACATCTCGTTCAGTGAGTTACAGAACTGTTTTAAACAATGGAAAAAAAGTTTGGACAAGTGGATGTTGGTTAATGGAGAGTACTTTGAAAGTGATCAAAATTTAGTGTAAAAATATTGAAAAAAAAAGTTATAAAGTCCCACTATTTTTAGCTTCCCCCCTCGTACGTAAGTATTAAAACGAATTGCTTAAAGTGCATGTGTCTGAGTTACATCTCTAAGAACGTTCATGATTACTTTGTGTTGTGTGCTTTTCGCCCGTTTCTGGACTACTTATTATAAATTAATTTCATAAGTACTAATATTTAAGAAATTCCTGGGAACGTGTGAGTATGCATTTTTTAAAAGGTATTAAAAGCAGTATGGAGAAAATTACAGTAGTAATATTTCTGTTGATTTGAAACTTATTAATACTTTAGCTGCTTAACGTAGATATTTTTAACTCATTATGTTATTTCTATAACTACTCGCCACACGTGTTCAATAAAATATTCGAGTTCAGTGATCACGAGAACGTTTTTTAAACTATTCTAATAAATCGAAATTCTTTTAACTTATTACGCACAGTTTTTTTGACACAGTCCAATATATGCGAAAAATACGTTATATACTGTGAATGTAATTAATAATAGCGCCGTTAAATTTAATTGCTTTGGCTAGGGCTAGTCAAAACCGTCAGTTCGAAATTTGTTAAAATTTAATAGAGCTATTAAAAGATTAAAACTTATAAAATATGAAGCTTTGGTTAAAGTTTTACAAAAGAATCAATCAAATTATATTTTATCTCGTATTGTAGTTTAAATATTGATGCCAATAAAAGAGTGAGGATCATTTGAGGGTGGCAATATTTAATTAACATTCAACACATTCGCCTGTAACGAACTTAGACCAATAATGCTAGTGCAATTACGTCATTTTTGTTATGACCTTTCTCAAGATTCTAAAAAATAATGACCTGATGCTGCCTCTAAACGAAAATTCTTTCCAGTAAGAAAAACACAGCTCATACTGCTAAACAAATGGGAAATCTTGGAAAAAACACAGTTACACGAGTTCAGAAGTCTATGCATCTGCCAACACCAACAGATTTATGGTAATAAATCATAAATTCTAAGAAAAGAAGTAAAATAAATAAAAATGAAATATTTATGAAAAATACTGCAAAAACATTATCAGAACTAGTTCAGAAAGGCAATTAAGATTATTGGACAGCTAATAAGAATGAACAATAATAGATGCCCGAAAATAAAACAATATTGTAGAAATATTGGGAAAAGGAGCAGATATATTCCCAAAAAGTTATGCAATAACGAAATAAACGAAAATATCAGAAAGAGATCTAAATTGGGGACAAGCGGTTCAATTAGCGGGCGATGAAAGAAAATGAAGAAAACATTCATAGATTACCAGAGATTAGATGAGGCTTAAAAGTACGAGGATAATGTGACGAAAAATTAAACTCGAAATAATTTCTGAATATTCTGAAAATACTGCTCCATTGCTGCAATAAGTTCTTCATTTGACGAAACTACTTTCCAATAAGAAAAAGTTGTGAGTTTATGGAATACGTGTTATTTCAAGCTACATCTTAAACATCTTGACTTGTATAAAAAAAGGTACATTGCTGTAGTGAACGCGTCGTTTTGGATACACAGAAGACAGTCACAGCTAGGTGGTATAGTGAACAGTGCCTGCCTAAAGTCATTGGATCTATGTAGAACCTGCGGCCAAAGTCAAGATTGGACACCTGGTTCCTCCATCACGATAATGCTCCAGCTCACCGCGCCAAAGCCTGCACCGAATATTTCACCACGACGTTTTGGACACACAGAAGACAGTCACAGCTAAGTGGTATAGTGAATAGTGCCTGCCTAAAGTCATTGGATCTATGAAGAATCTGCGGCCAAAGTCAAGATTGGACACCTGGTTCCTCCATCACGATAATGCTCCAGCTCACCGCGCCAAAGCCTGCACCGAATATTTGACCACGACAGGATTGAAACTTCTCGAGCACCCTCCCTACAGTCCAGATCTTGCTCCCTGCGACTTTGCACTGTTCCCGCTTGTGAAAATAAAGCTAAAAGGGAGGCGGTTTTAGAGTGATGAGGACCTTCTGCGGGCTTGGGACAATGATTATACTTTACTCCCTAGTGAAACTTGTCAGAACTGGTTTAAAGATTGATTTCGAAGGATGGAAGGGTGTATTGAGTGTAGAGGAAATTACTTTTAAAAAATTAAATAAACAGAGCTGTATTGCAAAACTTTCTTAGTACCCTTTATACTAATGATAAAATTTCTTTTATAATATTCCTATTTTGTTTCGTACGATAGCTATCAGAAATATTTTATTACGTAGTCAATGTAAATATCGCATATAATTTAAAATAAAATGTAGTTGTGTATTATTTTTACTACCCACAGCATTTTTTTTACATGCGTAAGATATTTTTACCTCTAATCTGAATAATGTAAATAAATATAGAATCAATAATAATAACTTTCCAATATTTATTTTTGTTCACACCGACTTTTATACATATCTTCAGTACAACTAATTATCTATAGCTGCACGATTTATACTACTACAATTTAATAATAAATTTGTGTAGTATTCATTAAAGTAAAATTATAAATTAACGTAGAGAGAAGTTGCTTTATTATTTTTATTAATTATAAACGTAAAATAGATCAGTTAAAGTACAATAATGCAAATACATTTTTACAGCGATTATTTTTCGATAATTGCATTACAAATGTGGTACCATATCGGCACGACTCCAAAATAATTCAAATGAGTATTGAAAACCAATATTATCAGATAAGTATTCAAAATAGGAGCACTTTTAATTAAAATTATCTGCATGTTTATTATAAATGTAATATGATTGTCAATAATTCAGAATCTGGAAAATATGCAGTACACAGGAATAACAGAGGAAAATAACACTGTACATCGACTTGCTTACTACTAAGTTAATGAACATAACTTATGTATGTACACTATCGGCTATAAGAATTTGCCGACATGTATATTTTCATATTGTTGAGATAAACAATATTATAACCTAACTAAGACTAATATGTCATTGAAATTTTAATTAAAGATAAATATAATACTAGTAAATTCTTTAGTATTCATGTACGTTAGGTTGCTTTAAAAGTTTGGCGGCTCAGCTATTGCCCGCAAGGGGGCGCTGTCGATAATATTTGTTGTCGCATTCTCAGCGACCCCTCCCCCTCATAATATTATAGCAGGGTTGTTACGGGTCCTTGTTTTATTAGTCTTTACTTTTGACCCATTTGTTACCGAACTATTCAGTATTTAAACATCTTTATATTTTGTAAGGCGCCTTAAATGGTGATTAATTTTGGAAATACGGTAGGTTGCTTTAAATGTTTTGCGGTTGCGTTACTTTCCGTAAGGTGGCGCTGTCGGACATATTTTTGTCGTATTATTTGAGGTTTTTTCAGTCCGAATAGCAAATACAGATGATTAGTATAAGCTGTTGTCTTTTTAATAATTTTTTAAAGAAAGTGGCTGAATGGGTCTTCAAAGATAAGGAGAAACTCACGGAAGTGAGACACGGGCGAAACTCTGACAAGAAAATGGTGGCTTCTTTTCTCGGACGCACCGATCATCTTGCTACTTTTCCGCTAGATGATTATCGCACAGTCAATTCTGAATGGTATACAACTACTTGTTTGCCAACTATGTTCCATAAAGTGCGCGAGAAACGACCAAGAGGACGAATCATTCTGCGTCAAGACAATGCACCATCGCGTCGCATAAAAATCAGAGCTTTTGCCGCTTCACTAACACCTTTTACTCCCATACATAAAAGACAAAATGCGTGAGTAGAGATTTAATACCCTGGAAACGACTGTGGAAGCCAACGAAAACTTTGCATCTGAGGTGACTGAAGAACAAGAGGCCAATGTTTTGAGAACTGATTCCATCGAATGCAGCATAAAGGCGAATATTTTGAAAAAAAATTAAAAAAATTTGGTTAAAATAATCATCCGTAAAATTTTTAAAGCAACCTACGTATTTAAGTACTTTAAAATTAAATTGTCGACAATGACTATTTCATAACTCCGATAAGGAGATAAAATAAAGATCTTTTTCTCGGAAATTTCAAATACGATAATATTAGCTATATATAAATCAAATACCGAGAAGTTTCGAATTTGTATACAAATTATAGTTTTCGTGTCGTTAGTGTTTATATATTATTTTAAAATAAAATTGATATTTTGAATAATGCTGCGTAGAAATGAACTATCGGTTCGAACACGTGTTTTTATAGTGCCTCATTATAATGTTGGCAAAAATAATATACAAGTCACTAAATTACTTAACTTAAGAACTGTGAATTATAATATTAATAAATATGAAGAAACTAGTGTATTGAATAAAAAGCAGTCAGACCGATTAAAAATAACAACACCAGCAGCGCATCGAGCAATAATTTTGTTAAATAAAAGAAAAAGACGAGAAACTGCACCTAAAATTGCAGCAGAGACAAACATTAATCGGAATAAACCAGTTAGCGCCATAACGCCGTTTTCGCAAAGAAAAATTGGACCAGAGAGTAGCTAGGCGATAACCGCTATTACGCAAGCACAATAAAACAAAATAGAACGGGTAGCTTGGGCAAGATAACACAATAATTGGTTGCTGGAAGAGTGGAAAAAAGTTCTGGACCGACGAATCTAAATTCGAGATATTCTGTTCAAAAAGAACAACGTTTGTCCGAAGATAAGCGGTAGAAGTATTTCGCTAATCATGTGTTGCATCCACCACCGAGCATGGAGGAGGATCTGTAATGGCTTGGGTTTGACTTTCTGAAACATATGTATGTGATCTACTTATAACAGTACGGAGAAATTTTGGAACAGAATAACATCTCCTCTGGGACACGACTAATTGCAGAAAACTTTGTTTTAGAACAAGACAACATTCCCAAGCACACATCCAAATTGTGTCGGGAGTATTTAAAGGAATTAGAACAGAAAAGAGTAATTGTTATTATGAAGACCCCCACTTATGGGATGAGCTAAAAAAAAACAAAAACACTATGGACCCAACTACACGATGCACGGTCAAAAATAGAATCGGAAACTGCCGAAATTATTAAAGAGGATGTTCAGATTGTGCCAAGCAGTAAAAAAAAAATCGAAAATTTTAAAAGAATATTTGTTAAAATCGTTTGAAACAATATTTTTTATTTTAAAACATTTTGCGTAATTATAAAATAAATGTCTGGGTGGCCGATAGTGTATATGTAACTTCTTCATTGATGCTAGATAAACTTACATTAATACTCTTATAATGCGAAAGAGGTCACGTATTTGAAAAATAGTCTATGACATTTCCAAACATTATATCTAGAAAGAAATATGAAGCAATTAAAGAAAGGTCTTTGCGGTTCCACTACTGAGACATATACAGCTTCGATATTCTATCACTTTAACTAAAGTACGTTTAATATTTGTATTAACATTATTTATCATCCTAGATTATAGTTTCCGTAGTTTGTTTGATAAATGGAAATTATATTTTATACATAACTTTTTCGGTAGCTTCTGATAGTAGTACTGTTATTACTAGAACACAATTTCAAAAAATGCTCACACGATATTAGCGAATAAAAAGTTACATACCGGGGCCAAGAAGTGTAATAATAATTTTAATTAAATAGAAGTGGTCGTACCGAAAGATTACGTCACACTTAAACTGTTTTAAAGCAATGAACGAATATTGCCGTAAAATATTTTAAATGCAATGAAACGATCGAAGGTGTACCGCGAAAATTATGACTTCGGAAAGCACAGCTGTTGAAGTAGACAGAATACTATTCAAAAAAAAGTATATAACTTGAAAAGGGGAAAAAATCGAAACGTCGTTAATATAAACTAAACTAACTTTATTATCTCTTACTAGTCGAAAAACTCAAACACAAAAGAATACAATTTATAAATAGAAACACAGAACTAGGAAATTTTAAACATCAAATTATGTGTATGTATACTTTTGTCTTTCACTATTACTTCTGGAATGGTGTATATTTTTATAATTTTATTAATGTGATAATCATAGTTCTTAATTGAGTTCAACAGAAAGACTTTTACAAGATTCTAAAGTTATAAAGTAAGGGGTACACTGCAACCAAAAAAAAAAAATAAAAATAACAAAATAAAATAAAATATAACAAAAGTAATAATCAAGTATAATATTATAAAAATCCCATAATTCAGTCTAACCTACATATGCGCTTGTAAACATAACTGTCACGATTTTAACTGTCGGTGTTGAAGTGGAATTGTGTAATAAAAACAGTTATTCAATTTTTTAAAATATTTAAGTTGAAAATGTCCAATATTCTATTACAAAAAAGAATGATGTGTTTAGCTAAACGACTGGAAAGAATTTTATTAAAGTTCATATATTTTCATTTTATACTTTTGCTGGCGGTTCCATTTCCTGTTGCTAAAGGTCAATCATAGCGGAAAGATATATTCATACCAATTTGACACATCATTATTTTGTTAACGATTTTTTTATTTTATTTCTTAAAACTGTCAATTTCGTTAGGTTCGGTGGTAGAACAAAAAACTAAAATTTTTATGAAAAAAAATAAAATTATAACATGTACTATGAGGGTAGCCGTTTATATTTCGGAAATAGCAACCAAAAAAATTTTTTTATTATCTCCTTCAAAATCAATGCACTTTCGCATTTGTTATCTCTAAAATAGGAGTTTTGAATGCCTCAGGTGCCTCTTCCGGCGTAGAAAACTGTTGACCAAGAAGTTTATTCTTCACGTGTGGGAACAAAAAGAAATCACAGGGTACTAGATCAGGGCTGTACGGAGCATGGCTTCTCAATTCAAAGTTTTGCCCGGTCAAATATTCAATTGTTTGAACCGACCTGTCAGAGCTCGCATTGTCATGGTGGAGAATAATCTGCCGTTTTCGGTTTGATTTACTTATTTCTTCAAAAACTTCTTGCAAACAAATAGTTGTGTACCATTCGGAATTGACCGTTCTACAACTCTCTATAGGCACGGTTGTAACAAAAAAAAGCACGCGACCATTTGTTTTGATGTGCTGCGAGCGAGAACAACTTTTGTTGGTTTTGCCTCATCTGAGAATACCCACACAGTCGACTGCTGCTTACTATCGGGTTTATACCTATAGATCCAAGATTCATCACCTGTGACGGCTTTATAAATGTTCTTTGAAGCACCGCCATTGTATTTTTTGTGCATTTCCTGGCACCAATAGTCGCGTGTCCTTTTTTGAGCGGTTGTCAAATTATGTGATACCCAACGTGAATATAGCTTCTTAACGGTCAAATGTTCATGCAGGATCTTATGCACGCTGGTATTACTAATACCTAGAGATGCCTCGATCTCACGGTATGTCACATGACGGTCTTGAATTATCAATTCAGACACTGCATTAATGTTTTCCAACATAATAACATTTGTGGAACGACCTTCACGAAATTCACCGTCCAAAGAACGTCGTCCAAGTTTGAATTCACTATACCAACGATATACTATAATTATCGATGGTGCTTCATCACCATATAAAGAATTCAGATTGTCGATGCATTCTTGTTGAGATAATTCACGCCGAAAGTTATGAAAAATAATTGCATGAAAATGTTCGCGAGTTAATTCCATTTTTTCGCTGACATAAAATTTTCAAGTTAATGTCAACAATCGAAATAGCGACCGGATAATAAAACTGTCAGGGTAAATATATTGTCGAAAATTACAAACTTCACGACGCAATCATCAGATCGGAGGCAACACTAACAGTGTTGCCAGTTCCTGAAATATAAGCGGCTTCCCACGTAACTATTTAATTCCATATTACAGTATCTAGTAATTAAATTAGTCCAGGTCTCAGTTATGACGAATAATATATGTACTTCAAATACATGTTATTACTCTCTCCCGGAAAGACGATTGTACATATTTCTTAAAGCTCTTTAATCTATAATATACATATATTTATTTACTTCATTCATATTATTAAGTTTCGGGGCCACTAATCCGTTACTGAACTCGTCATGTTTACCTGCACTCCCTAAACGCTGGAAAGTGAATGCGTTTGTACAGGTAAAATTTTTTCAGAACTGTTAGAACCCTCGAAGATATTGTGATAACACATTTATCGTTTCTAGTATAAATGTCTTATAGTTAGAATAGTGATGCACTATTTTATACATTGTTTTTATAACGAACGCGCCATGAGCAAGATGAAATATATTACGAACAATGAAAAACTTAGAATAGAAACTTTATTAGGAACTGGTTTGAATTCACACAGGGAAATTGCTTGAAGAGTAAAAGTTGTATGCCGAACAGTGGCAATAATTGCCAAACTATTAAAGAAAATTTGCCCGCAACATCAAGCAGTCAACAACATTGTCATCGGCATCGCAAAACCACCGAATGGGAGGATAGAAAAATTATTAACATTGACAAAAAAAAATTTAATAATATTTTATTTATTGCTATCCGATTAATATAATAATTGTATGTGTAATTATTTAGATAATTAAATTCTAGATAATAGAATAATTACTACAGATTAAATTTTTATATCTATCGGATAGTAACAAATAAAACATTATTTAGTTATCACAAATAAGATAAAATTATATTCTATTGTTTTCATTAAGTAGCTGCATTTGGTGATAATAAAATTGCCAATCATTAGCCGCATTTTTTTTCATGTACTTCTGATTCTGTACATGATCTAATGTACCAAATGAGAAATGTAGTAGTACTTATTTTACCGTTCATAATATTTCTTTTAACATGCAGCATTGAATCTGATACAACATTTAAAAAGAAAAGGTGAAGTAGTGACCCTCCTAGTGAAAAATTTACTTGTAGTTTTTGCTAAACTGTTTCAACCATATCAATTTCAATGTTCTGCTGTTCGTTGTCTTCCATATTGACTTCAGAATTCGTCAGCAATCAGCGTTTGATGTGTCATTCTCATATTTACTGTCGAATTGATCAATGATCTCTTTCAAATAATTCATCTTCACTTTCAAATAGATCATCTTCATCAATATCAGAACTTTCTTCAGTTACGTTATTAGTTTCTTCCAATTACATTTTTAAAATATTTAAGTTACCGCTGCGAAAGTATATAATCAACTGCGAATATAACGGGTCTTTCAATAAGAGGTTTCATTTGCATATGTAAAAAAAAACGAGTTTTAAGCGAAATCATCGGATGTTTATTTAATTGTAAAGAGGAGGGTATGCCATTAATAATGGAAAACACTATCAGCCAAATGGCCCCCACGGCTACGCTTGCAGGACCATATTCTTTTCATGAAATTTTCCATCACCAATTCGCATATTTGCGGTTGTATGTCCTCGATAACACGAATTCCATCTTTGAGGTCCTGAATCGATTGTGGGCCATTGGCATAGACCTTATCTCTCACGTAGCCCCAAAGAAAAAAGTCTACAGGTGTTAAATCACAAAATCTTGGTGGCCAATTGTGATCGCCTCTTCGAGAAACCACACGGTCAGGAAACTTTTCACGCAAAAGAGCGATGGTGTCGTTACTGGTGTGGCACGTAGCGCCGTCTTGTTCAAAATAAACGTCGTCCACATCAATATCTTCCAATTCCGGCCATACAAAATCATTAATCATCGTTCGATAGCGCAATCTATTCACCGAACAGTTGCTCTAGTCTCATTTTCGAAAAAGTAAGGTCCAATGACCCCGCCAGACCAAAAACCGCACCAGTCACACGTTGAAGATGGAGAGACTTTTCAACAGTAATTCTAGGGTTTTCCGAGCCACAAATGCGACGATTCTGCTTGTTAAAGAAACCTCCGGTGTGAAAATGGGCATCATCACTCAAGATGATTTTTCGATGATATTCCGGATCAATTTGATGGATTTCAAGGACCCAATCAGCAAAGACACGACGTTGTTGATGGTTGGTAGGCGTGAGTTCTTGTGTTAATTTAACTTTAAAAGCCTTAAGACCTAAGTCTTTCTGAAAAATACGGTATAACGCCGTTTGTGGAATGCCCGATTCCAAAGATCGACGAGAAATGGACAAACCTGGGTTTTCATCAACGCTATGGGCTACAACAGCAATACTCAAGTTGTTCTTGAGCGACGTGCACGAGTTCGATTCTTCGCATCACTAACTTGTTCTAACAGCTTAAATTTTCCCACCAGGTTCACAATTGCTGTCCTAGAAAGTGCTTCATGACGACTCAAAAATGCTTTAGTTTTGCGTTCCACCATTTTTGTAGTGAAATTTAATAATTTTAATGGGTTGTTACTTGTGCCGTAACCGTCCCAATTTGTTAATGGACAATTTAGTTGTGCAAAATAATATCAGCGGAAAAGTATTGTGTTAAACTGTCTTAGTAAAAAATGTGTTACTGTCGTTGAAGCTTATTATATTTTAATAAAATTTAAATTTATTGTGTAAGTAACATGATCACCAAAAGGCACTGCACGCAAAAACAACGAAATCTGATTATAAAAACGAGCCGTGAAGGAAAATCTTATAATTCCATAAAAATACTCTCGGTTATTTCAATAAAATGATTATGAATGCCATGAAATTAAAAAATAAAACAGAAAAAAGGGGAAGAAAATGGAAAACATAGACTCAAACAGAGGTGTTATTAGAAGAGTCATTTACTGCTTCCACAAATATAGTAAAGGAATTAGGACTTTAGTAGTTAGAAGATTGATAGAATTCGACATGCGCGTTAGAACACCAAGTGCAATTTCTTCATAAGAAAACATACTAGCAATAGGCTGATTTTCTTAAGGAAGCATCGACTTTGACGAAACTAAAATAGAATTATTCTGTAACAAAATCGACAAACAGTACGAGGGAGCGTTTTTATATTCGCGGAATGAGCGGGTTGTAGAGGGGTGAGTAGGCGCATTGGGGGCGTGGTCTGTGCAGCGACTCATGATTAGTATAAATACGAAGTTTCATTGTTATTAGACAGTTAGTCTTTGAGCTATCGTCAACCAAGTAACATAATCAGGAGTGAAAAGTGAAATATGGAAAAAATCGAATATCGTGCCGTTATAAAGTTCCTTACCAGACAAGGAAAATCAGTCGCGACCATAATGAATGAGATGTCATTGGTTTACGGCGACTCTTGTCCAGGAAAAACCATGGTGTACAAGTGGCATAGTTTATTTAAACAAGGAAGGGAATCCCTTCAAGACGACCCGAGGCCGGGCAGGAGCATTGAGGTGACCACGCCAGCACTTATCCAAAAAGTTGAACAAATTGTACTCGAAGATGCTCGACTAAAGAAGAAACAACTCGCAGAAATGGTTGGAGTATCCGATACAACAATTTTTAAAATCCTACACGATCATCTCGGCATGTCTAAGGTCAGCGCAAGATGGGTGCCGAGAATGCTCACGCCGCCGCAAAAACAACAGCGCGTAGAGTGTTCGCGTGCATTTTTGGACCTCTGTAATGAAGACAAGGATGGTGTATTGAGTGGAATTGTTACTGGAGACGAAACTTGGGTTCATGATTATGAACCTGAGTCCAAACAAGACTCCATGCAGTGGCATAAAAAGAGCACAGCACCTCCCAAGAAATTTAAAGTGTCACAATCAGCTGGGAAACTCATGGCAACGGTATTTTGGGACTCGGAAGGAATATTGTTGATTGATTATAAAGATAAAGGTGTCTCTATAACCGGAGAATATTATGCTTCAATATTAGAGCGACTAAAAGAAGCCATTAAAGAGAAAAGACGGGGAAAATTGACAAAAGGTGTTCTGCTTTTGCACGACAACGCGCCCGTCCACAAGAGCCGCGTTGCGTTAGCTGCCCTGCATAAGGTGGGCTTCGAAATTGTGAATCACCCACCTTACAGCCCAGACCTGGCCCCGAGTGATTATTACCTGTTTCCGAAAATGAAAAAAGAGCTGCGGGGTAAAAAATTTACTGCCGATGATGAAGTCAAGGAGGCAGTTTCGGCGTATTTTGCAGATAAAGAGAAATCATTTTTTTATGAGGGTATAAATAAATTAATTGAAAGATGTGAAAAATGCATCCGTCTTGCAGGTGAATATATTGAAAAAGAAAAATAATTTGTTTTTTTTATTTCCACCCCTTGTCCCCCATTCCGCGAATATAAAAACGCTCCCTCGTATGTTCGAAGACTTGTAATCGCAGAATTTCTAGTACAGTACACTAAAAAGACAATCAAGAATAGTAGCAATTCATTAATGGTATGGGTGGATTTTTTTTACTTTTTAATAAGTAATTTATTAACTAAATGGAATTATGATAGCAGATATGTATCCCAGTATGTTGAGAGATGTCATGTTGCCGTATGCGGAGGACGAAATGCCAATTACTTGGTGGTACATGCAATAAACCCGATGCATACATCCAGAAGGGTTCAGAATTGGTTAACAGAGGATAATATCAGTGTAATATTGTGGCTTGCTCAAAGTCCCGATATTAACTCTGTCGAAAATCTTTGAATAGACGTTCAAAAAAAGGTGTACAAAATGATGAACTGTCCAATATTCGAGAATTATGGAAAGCAGTTCAAAACATTTGGAGATCAATTTAGGTAGAAATATGTTAATCCCTAGTGGTATCTATGCTGTTTCGAAAGCATTCAGTCATTAATAACAAAGATCACATAACGAAACAAGAATTAAAAAAATGTATGGAAGAAACAGTTTTTTTGTAATACTACTAATCCTAGTAATACTGCTATTATTTTACACAACTTTTTAACATTTGAATAAAGTCATTATACATTTGTGTATCTCTTAAAGAAAATATCGTTTTGAGTATTGGAAGCATCTATTAAAATTGTTCCCATTTCTTGATTAATATCAGATAAATATTTGCTTTTTTTAATTACTGCAATTACTTTGCACGCGACTGTATATTGAATTCAAAAGGAAATGGAGAGAAACAAATACTGTTAAATTAATTTTAGAAGGCTCCAAATGATTTTCACATTTTTTCCTGGATTATGTTGATGACAGTGGATTCTGTTGATTACCATCTCTTTCATTTGCAGATGATCTGAAGCTCTACACCTCTGTCAACTATGAAGAGGTCTGCGAATTGCTAGAATGAGCAGGAAAATACAAAACTTTCTTATTCTCTTAAGGTTACTATTTACTTTGCTTATTTCATATATGGAGTTGTTATAGGAAGGGGAACGTCTGCAAATGATCTGTGTGTTAGGTTTGACGCAACATTCATGGTTAATGAGCATATAACTGAAATGGTGAGAAGCGCTATTAGAGTAATATGAGTTTATATGCAGAAACTCTAGGGAATCAAAAAGTCGGAAACGAATACAAATTTATTTACAACATCAGTTAAATCGAGAGTAGACTATTGCAGCTTGGTATGGTTACCGACCTATGACATCAATGTAAATTCTATAGTCAGCCCAAAGGAGATATTTGAAGCTTTTACCATGATTTAAAGTTGATAATATCTATCCGGAGAGAGAAATCGAGTAAGATGGTCTGCTGGACCGCTTCAGTTCACATCCTTGCATACTAGACGTATTATTGCAAGTATACGTTTCTTATACCAACTGGTGAATGCTGTCTCAATTTTTGATTCAGCTTTGGTTCGCTATCTTCAAAGGCACACGCGTCAACAGCTAATATTTAGTTCATTTAAAATAATAAACGTTGGCTCAAGATATTGATCGTACTCAACTCTTGAATCAGCTTCGATTCGCTATTTCGCAAAGGAATACCCACCAGCAGCAAACAATTTTTAGTTCATTTAAAAGAACAAACGCTAGGTCAAGATTTCCTCTGATCACAGTGTGCACCAAATTTAACGCCATTAGCGGGAATTGTGTGATCTATTTTGTGATACTTTACAAACACTTTTGAAATATATTGCGAGGTTTGTGAAGTAACATCGCTTTTTCTGTATTGTCAAAATTAATAGTTGCATTTAAGAGAATATTGTTAATATATGACGTCTTGTGTATACCTAGGAAATATACATTTATTTATTTGTGTGCGAATACGTTTGTCGCATGCTGTTAAAAGTATTTCAAAATGCATTTTTGAACTTTGAATCTATTATTCACTACTTCTTACTATTTAGCTAACACTTTTTAAAATTGTATTAATATAATGGGCCATGATTTTCATCACTAGATATATATGTGATTTATAATAAATAAACACTATTATAATACTACTTCAATAAATTAACATATTAATAGCTCTGTCTAGCACCGATCCTTGTCAGAGATTGATCTATTGTTAATGAATACTGTGCTAAATCGAACTCGGATAAATTCTAATATGAACTTGAACATATTAGCAACAATTTAATCACCGGATGTGTAATAAAAATCAATACAAATAGCAGTGTATTTGGTTTAATCTATATATATATATATATATATATATATATATATATATATATGTGTGTGTGTGTATATATATATATATATATATATATATATATGTATATGTGTGTGTATATATATATATATATATGTATATTCTATTATATCCACTTGACGAACAATATTTTTATTTTTAATATAAAATTTTGTTTATTTGTTACTTAGATATTATTTTATATAGTTTAAAAATTTTTTTCATTTTATAAATACTACAACGAATAAACGGTCTATTTTGGATTAATCTGTTTTGATATTGTTTGATATTGTTATAACTTAGTATGCAATAATCAATGATACATATTAAGAATGTTTTTGTAACTATATTGAAAAACAAAAAATAATGCTCAATAACTTTATTCGCAATGAATGACAATTGTTTCACTACACTCTAACATTATCAGATGAAAAAGTTTACTAAACTGCATTTACAAATTTATTTTATTTATTTATTCATTTATTGTACAACAGAATTACATATTACAATAACAGGGCAAATATATATTATAAACAGAAAAACACTTAGTAATAAATTAAATATAACTCCATAACAATTAAATTCATAACGAAAATAAAAACAAATAGAGTTTAGGAAACCGTAAAATAGCGATCCCAACGACTTCAATGAGGTGCATAAAATTTATATCGCACATCGTCTCACGGAAATCACTACACGTGGCGGAAATGAGAGGTGGTAAATTATATTCATTTCGGCACTGGGAAGTAAAAAAAAGTAGTTCGCTGACGCGAAGAGCGCGAGGCTCAAGAAAAGACAATTGTAAAAAAATCAATTAAATCTATGTTGTGCATTAGACTATACAGAAATTTAATATTTAATATTTATTTATATCTCGTCTCCATGGATGTCATACGATACGAGGTATGGCAATTACGTAACGAGACGGCGCTCCTACCATCGGGCAAGGTTGTAATTGCACGCAACACTCCATAATTTCGTTTCTCTGACTGATTTAGTTTACTTTCGAGCTTTAATTGTAGAGGACACTGTTACTTACTAATTCCGTGATAATGGTTGACATAAAAATCGAGCAGCGAATTAACCTAAAATTCCTTGTTAAATTTAAACAAATCGCCGTTTACAAATGTTAAAGGAGGTGTTTGTTGATAATGTTATGTCATGTGCGCGAGGTCGGGAAGATGGCGAAGATGACAAATGTCCTGGTCGTTTTTTTTTATATCAAGAGTGTTATCATGACTGATTGGGTGCCAGAAGGTCAAACTGTTAATCAGAAATATTACAAAGAAGTCCTAATTAAGCTGAGGGAAAGAGTAAGGAGAAAAGACCGGATTTGTGGCTGAACGACTCGTGGATTCTGCACCAGGACAATGTGAAGCAGCGTTTAGCGGATAAGCGCATTGCTGTGCTTGATCATCTTCCCTATTCTCCAAATCTCGCACCGTGTGACTTCTACCTGTTCCCAAAAGTGAAAAATGATTTAAATGGAATACATTTTCAGTCTGTTGAATATGTAAAAGCAAAAACGGCACAGTTGTTGAAGAGGCTGACAACTGATGGACTACAGCAATATTTTGAACAATGAATGACATGTATACAGCGGTGTATATATAGGAGAGGAGAGTATGTTAAAGGGGATGAAAAATAAATATAAATTTATTTGCAATAAATAACATTTTTCACACCAGTTTCGTTATTTAATTGCTATACCTCGTACATACGTAGTAATGTATCATTGCTGTAATCTCTTGTAGGGTATTTGCCATCCTTCACTTCAGAAATTGACGTTGAATTTTCTCTAGACTTATTTTCATAACATGAATGCCAAATTAAAAGAACATAATCTAATCGCGATTTGACGTAAGAGTAATATAATGTTTCTTGTATAGTAATGTGGATGAAATATTTTGAATTACGGTTAATAAAACCCAACATCTTAATAGATGATGTAACTGCTTGTATCATATTTGTTCATGTGTAAGTGTATGAGGTAGGGTGTAATTTTTTGGTGGGTCTCGAGTTGGCTTCGCACAATTCGATTCTATTTTATTCGATTTTACTAATACGACTGCAGTCATTTATTTATTTAATAGCTGTACACATTTTAAAAACATCAATAAAGGCACGACAATAACAATCGATCGAGTCAAGATCGTTATTTAACGTTACTTATCAATGATTGGAGGAACATTCAGGAGTAAAATGGAAAATGAAAATTTAAAGAAAAACACAAGTATACATTCTATTGAAGTAGTAAGTAACTTAAAATGGGTTTAGTCAGTACATATAGTCAGCATGAAGAATGGAAGGTGGACGAGGATAATATTCGAATGAAGATGAAGAACTAATAAGCGATGCGACAGATGATAACAAAAAGAATAACAACTAAATGGATGAATGTTTAACGGTGGACGAAAAAGAAGGCTGGTTGAAATTCATATTATTTGGTTTTAAAAATATATCACAAAGGGGGTAATTTTACTCTAACTGATCATTAACGCAATTTGTGAAATCTTTTTCCGTTTGTTAATTTCAATTATCTTTAAATAGTTAAGTTTGGGGTTTTTATCACACATACATATGTAGCACCGTTATATTACGTTTGAAAAAACTTCAGTAATGCTCCTGTAATCTTAAATTGAAATCTATCCCTGCTTGTTCTACATATACAGATATAGAAGTTACGTGTTCATATATATTACGTTTGTTTAACTGTGTTTTTCATTATAGTTTAATTAAATGTTCAAATAGAAAAGGATCATTTTATCTAATGTTTTTGTAACTAAATATTTTATTTTTATATTATCTTGTAATGCACGTCTCACACTTCTATGTTCAGCAATAAATATTTTTTTTATATGAGAGGTTGGTATTTTACGACAATATTTTTTGTTGTTGTACTTCTATTAAATTAAATGATATAACAACAGCTAGAAAAGTTCTTGATGTCTATTTTATAATATATATTTTTTTCTTATACATATGCAAGTATCAGGTTGTTACAAATGTAATGTACTGACCGGGAGTCTGTAATAGCAGTGTTTGAGCAATATGTGAGCCGTCCAAACCTAGATTTCTTTTCAAAGGGAATTTTTCAGCTTCCAGGCCGTTGGCAACAAACTATTGATGTAAATGGAGACTATTTTGCAGAATAAATATTTATATTTTTTTAAATTTAGACTTTTTTTTTATTCCTTACAAAATCGGACATTTCATATGTAACAACCTGATAATTCAAATTTTAGACGAGCAAGAAAATTTGAAACACATAAAACACATTTTCCAAAAAGAAGACAAACGATCTTTACTAGTGTCCTAGAGAAATTGAATACACACTTTTATAATCGATGACAGGCAAGATCTGAAAACGATTTCTAAATGTCATTTAACAAACTAAATATGACAAATACTTTTCGGGTTTTAATGGGTCTGAAGCTTTTTAGTGGACTACCGTTTTTGGACGGCGGGGTATTTTCTATTATGAGATATGCTCTCATATACGGGAAAAACCCTCATTTAGTATTTTAGTTGAGATTTAAACGGGACAACATAATAGATGAGATGTCAGATAAAATGCAGATATCATGAAATATTGTCTTTTCCATTAAAAATGTAAGTAGACATTTATTTTTAAGATTATCTTTAATGATTAATATAAATTGTGTGATTGATTGGTTTATTATAAAATGGAGAAAAGTTGTTCGAAGTAAATACATAGCTTGATTAATAAATTATGTTCCGAAGGAAGAATGTATAAAGAAGTTGGTGAAATTACGTCACGCTTAGAGTATATAGTTAAGCAATGCTTTGGAATACTAAAATTGTGTTGAAACGCTGGGTAGAAAACTGCTTTCCAAGATGATATGAAATATTGTTCGTTTAAAATATACGTAATCAGTTAATAGAAAAGCATCTTCTTGCCAAAGGTGCAAGAAAAACACTTTTCATTAGCTTAGCAAAAACAAAAAAAGTCGATTAATATTTGCGAATAGTGATTTAAAATGGGCATATAACAGACGAAGCAAAGATTAATATTTTTGGTTCCCACAGAAAGCAAGCTATACGTACAAAGAAAATGATATATTGGAGAAGATAATGCTTCCCCCCGCAGAAGAAAATATGACCATTATTTCAAAGTACCAGGATGATAACGACTCCAAACACACTACCAAGGTACTGAAAATTTGGTTAGAGGGAAAGAAAATGAAAAACTTCGGTATTTGTTTTTTTTTATATTTCTTGTACGTTTATGATGGTATTTATTAGAGCAACACTTAGTTTCCACAGTACTGCCTAATTCCAGTCATTTGATTGAACATATATAATTTTGACCAGTATACTTATTATTTTTTCGGCAACTGTATATGGCCAGTGAATTTATTCAGTTATCTATCTATTTTTCTAAACTTTAAATAATGTTATAATCACAAAGTAAGTGCATATAGAAAAATATGTTCATACGTACATGGCTCCATGTATGTATATAAATGTTACACAATTTTAGTCACCTAAGAATACTCGTATAATAAACATATACTACGAAACGTTGTGGAGAAATAATAGTTTTATTTACTATTTCTTGTTTTATATTTATTTAATTTATTTTTATACTTATTTATTAATTACCCAACAGAGAAACTCCAAGTGAGGTAAGTATCAAAAGGAAATATTACATTAACAATACAATAAAAAACAATGCAAATAATGAAAAAGTTATACTAATAAAGCTGTATTAAGAAAAACACCATATCAAACAATGCGCCGATAGAGGAGGTTAAAGTTCCTAACCGAGTGCATTAACGGAGCTTTAAGAAGTATGTTGGTTCTTGGCGTTTTCGTGTACAGTAGGCCATTGAACCTTGATTCCAATCTCGGCACTGCGAACTTTACACCGGCTAATAACTTTGGTGCATTAATTCCCCCCAAGATCAAGCTATCCATAAAAGCTGCACTGACGTTCTGCCAAGGACTCAAAGCGATGTTAAATTAGTTGTAATTAGTTGTCTGTAATCAATATCGTGCCCCGGATAAATGCCATTTTCTTTATACGATAAATATTTTAAAAACTTCTTCTGTATTCGTTTCAAGGCATCATTTTGAATATAGTAAATAGGGTACCATACCATAGCTGCATACTCTTCAGCTTGCTACGTAACAAAGCTCGAAATAAGGAAAATATAGTCCCCATGTCAGTGAAGTTTCTACAAGTTCGTACAATAAATCCGAGGGTTTTGTATGCACAAGAGGCTAAAATAAAAATGTGCTCGGCAAAGGATAGCTTGAAGTCAAAAATAACACCTAAATCCCTTATCGAATCTCTATGCGAAACTAACACAGTATCAATTTAATATTCAGACTCATTCCTATATTTAATTTCCGTGTGCAAGAGACGGAAAAACATTTGCCAGTGTTTAAGGAGATTATTCTTGCAGCATCAAATAGAAATAAAATTTAAAGCATCTTGCAGAAGTCTGACGTCGCCAGTTATTCTGCAATAAATTTTGTTAAGAAATAAAAACATCGAAAAGCTTAAAAATAGCAATCCAATGTATAATTTCGATATCACAATGACGAACTGAAACTATGTTTGAAAAATCTGACGCATAACTTTCTTTACTTAGTATACTTAGTATATTATAAAGCATAATGTCAAAAGTATAAGTTCAAATGTCAAATGTTTAAATACCTAAAGAGAAGAAGTAAGAATGTACGGATTTCCTTTAGAAGGTAGTACTGGTTTTTAGCCATAGGGAGACATTATTTTGTACATATGTACATATGAAGTTACAGTCGAATTTATACGATACGTTACGTAAAAAATTCCAATTTTCCGACAAATTATTTGACGGTGATATATCGAAATGTTATTTTCAGCAAGAGAACACGTTGTACAATAAATTATGCATGTCAAGCAACGCGTTGGTTTATTAGGAACGCGTGGATTCTACTTCGCGGTCATAATCATTTTAGTACAAAGTGCAACAAAAAATGTTTTAAAATTAAAACAAAAATAGAAAAATCGATTAAAATATCAATGGAGAAGAGATACAAGTATTCTGAAAAATCTTATATTCTTTAGTTTAGGAAGCAGTATAAAATATTACATCTGCTAAATAAATTATAATTACAGACATTCCTTTACATAAAGCTATATTTTATTTACTGTTGAATACTGGTAAAAGTTAAAGGTGTTTAATATATGTATATCACCGAAGTGTATTTATGTGTGTGGGCCATTTAAAATTTAAATTTAAAAATGCAATAAAACAAAAAAAGGTTTGAAATTTTGCCAAATTTATTTTTTTGTTGTGAAGTACAATTGTTCCGGTTAGAGATGGAATATTATTTAATTCATATGGCTGCCGCGGCTGGCCTTACAGTACCCCATTCGATCGGACCAATTTTCGAGCACTTTTTCGAGTGTATGGGGTCGTATCTCGGCAATGGCATCACCGCCTTCATAATCTCATAATGGCCTTCAAATGCTCAACTGTCTCTGGTTTATCGGCATAACACTTGTCTTTAACGGCGCCCCACAGAAAATAGTCCAACTGTGGCAAATAGCAGCTTTTTGGCGGCCAATTGACATCACCATTTCGGCTAATTAAACGCCCATCAAACGTTTGACGCAATAAATCGATTGTAGCATGAGATGTGTCAATTTGCACCATCCTGTTGAAACCAAACATCGTTCACATCAATACCATGAGGAGCGGGCACAAAAAAATCGGTTATCTGGTGCGATAGGTGTCTCCATTGACCGTAATGGTTGCGCCGTCCTCATTTTCAAAGAAATATGGGTCAATGATGCCTCCGCTCCACAAGCCGCATCAAACAGTCACTCGTAATGGGTGTATTGGCTTCTGTAAGACCACGTGTGGGTTTTCTGAGCCCCAAATACGGAAATTTTGCTTGTTAACGTACCCACCAAGATGAAAATAAACTTCATCCGAAAAGATGATTTTTTGGCAAAATCGACATCATCGTACAGTTTCTCATTGGCCCATCTAGCGAAGCGAAAACGAAGCGGATGGTCATGCGGCTTCAACTCTTGAACCAATTGAACTTTGTAAGGCGTCATACCGAGATCTTTTCGCAAAATTCGACGTAAACTGGTGCGTGAAATGTTCAATTCTTGAGAACGATGACGAGTTGATGTTGATGGATTCTCACGCACACTCTCAGCCACAGCTTCGATATTTTCGGGTGTACGCACTGTACGAGCACGCTCACGTCTTGGCGCATCAACAACGAAACCAGTTTCATGAACTTTAGCAATAAACTTGCGTATACTGGGCACTGTTGGTCCTTCTCTGCGACCAAATTTTGAACGACATTTTCGTGCAATTTCCGACCAATTGTCTTTGTTTTGGAAATAAATTTTCAATAAATCTCAACGTTGCTCAAGCGTTTCGTTCAGTGGAGATAATATACTGAAGTTTGTGACAGAATAGAGTGACATAAGTATTGCCAGATTTGAAATAACCGATGGTTCAAATTTAAACCAATAGATGGCCCACCCGTTATTATGGCTACTTTTTAAGGAAATACTAGCATTATATACATAAATATATAATTAGTTTTCTGTAATTAATAATGACGATGGAATAGCAGAAAATGTTAACTTATTAACATTAATTTCCCCCAGTGAAGCGCTTAATTATATATTCATATATAATTTTAAAGATCAAAATTTGACTTCGTGTTGAAACAATTAAAGCAGTCGTCTAGGGAATGGTCAATACGGGTTCGAGTCTTGCTTCGATGAGATAATTAATTGCAAATTATCTCATTGAAGCGAGACTTCCCTAGAATTGCTTTAACACGTATCTACCATTATAATAACGATGGAATAGTAGGAAATGTTAGTTTTCATTAATTTTGCATTGTGACAGCGCTTAATTATCATTTATATATAGATAATTGTATACATTATTTACACGACTTTGATAGAGCTCAAAAGTTGTGATATTGTTATCGTGTCTGTAAAAATTGTGATGGATAAAATGAAGGAACAAAAATATATGTGATTGAACGCGTTCGTTTCAGAAAATCGGCAACGGAAGCTATTTTCATGATTCAGACGGCTTTTAGGGAAACGTCTTTACCAAAATATAATTATGCGCTTTTACGATATTAAACTGCAAATTCTAACTTTAATCGCTTTTTATATCGTACATGTAATGAGGGAATTTTTGAAAAAATTTCTGTTCTCCATTAGAAGGACTCGAATTCAATGCATCCGTGGTCTAATGGTAGTGGCACACTCCCGAAGAGAATGAGATCGCGGGCTTGAGTCCCGCACAGAGAATAGAAATTTTTTCAAAAATTTCTGCATTACATATACGATGTAAAAAGTTGTTCAAATTAGAATTTTTTTAGTCTTTAACAGAATCTGCTCGTTTCGTTGGCAGAAAGAGTTTAAAGATGGTAGAGAATGCTAGAGTTGTTAGACTGGTTACATGCGTCAATAGATATATTAATTGAGGATACTAGAACAGTAATAATTTGAATAAATTCACGTTTAACTATTCCAGAACTCTCTTACATTCTTAAGATATTCGTTAGAAGTGCTTTTACTCTCTTGCATAAATATTATATCACACTGAGTACTTCTAAAATTATATGAAGTTAGCTTAAAATGTAAACGATTCAATTAATTAATTTCTGTACTAGAGAAAAGAGATAAAAGTAGATACAGTACCAGAACGCATCTAGTATAGGATAAGATCATTAAAATGGTCAGTTTACAAAATATATGTCGTCGGTGCAGATTTGATCCAACATTAAACAGACAGAATACGAAAATTAATGTGGAAAGTGGTTATGTATCAATGTTCAGTGATTAAGTTAATCAACCACAGGCTCCATCAAAATTACCATTAAAGCTGACGTCTAGAAACACGTTTATTCTGTTATTAACGCAATAACTTAGCAACAGTATTAAAAAGCCGCATCATAGAATACTTTAATATTGCAAAATTAGAGGAACAATAATTAACACCAGATATTCAGCACCACCTTCGATTGTTTATAATTTATGTATAAGGACTAAAAATTTAGTGTCCCTATCATGTTCTCTATCGTTATAAGTACATACAGCTATATGCAAAATTGTTGAATAGTTACGCAATTTTTGAATTACAATAGCTAATAAACTATAACAATAATATCAAGTCAGTAATCAAAAACATCCGCCCAACATTTCAAACGTAATTTGGAGCTATAATGTATTATCACTTGTTCACATTTTACGTCAAGTATGAAAGTAAATACTAGTCGCTCGATTTGTATGTAATCTAATATCAGTATAAGCTTATCAACCTGTCGAAACATACACTAATGCGTAAAATAATTCTGAAACTTTGACTTTTCTCTATTCTTTTTGTATCTTTCCCATAGACTATTTTCATTAGAACAATTTTTGGTTTCGACATGGATCTTCAGTTCCTGTCATAAGTGTTCTATTAGATTTAAGTATGCAGTCTGACACAAACATTTAAAAATACGAAGTTTATTTGTGATAAATAAATTCTTGAAGCAGTCCAAATCGATGTTTAGGGTTATTATCTTGCTGTAAAGTCCATTCTCTTGACATATTTTGGCGTGCATATAGAAGCATGTGCTAAAATATTTTCACACATTGTGCCGTTTAGAGCCTTCGATTTTAACGATGCTGATTGACACCAGGTCATGGGTAAGCACCACAGAGCATAATAGTTCCTTCACCATATGTTAATGTATTTGATACACCATGCAGTCAATCATTTCAAAACACGGTTTATTTGTGTTAAATAAATTCTTGAAGCAGTCCAAATCATGTTTAGGGTAATTATCTTGCTGTAAAGTCCATTCTCTTGATATATAGTTCCTTCACACATTGTGCCGTTTATGATTTTAACGATGCTGATTGACACCAGGTCATGGGTAAGCACCACAGAGCATAATAGTTCCTTCACCATATGTTAATGTATTTGATACCGAGTATCGTACCTTGTAAGTATGCAGCCTGACTCAATCATTTCAAAACACGAAGTTTATTTGTGTTAAATAAATTCTTGCATATGCTAAAATATCTTCACACATTGTGGCGTTTGGAGCCTTCGATTCTGACGATGCTGATTGACACCAGGTCATGGGAAAGCACCAAGGAGCACGATAGTTTCTTCGCCATATTTTACAAGTATTTGATACCGAGTATCGTACCTTGGTCGTTATACACACCTTCTCCCGTCATTTGCGAATAAATTTATTTTAATTTCATAGGAAAATGATATTTTTTTCAATTTTATGTAGTCCAATGGTGATATTCTTTGGCAAATTCCAATCTTGCCTTTCTATTTTATGTAGTGATAAGTGGGCTTTTTTAGCACGTACGTGTCCGAATAGTTCCAGTTGGTTAACCGATGAGATACTGTGCTGGTATTCTTATACGGATTTACAACTGTTCTTCTTTTTAATTTTTCTATTCATCTACTAGTTTTTTTCTTATTATTATTATTGTTATAATTTATTGTTTTTAGTTTATCGTCAAAATGCTGAAAGAATAACTAAAAGAGTTTACACCATCACAAGTTTAATTTCTATTCTTTTTTTGGCTGAATATTTTAGAAAAACTGTTTGGTCGAACAATTTTGCATGTATCTGTACATGCTTACCTCCAATTTTTTTTTATAAGCAGAATACTAAAATATATTTATATATAATCAACAACATTAAACGAGCATCTATTTTTATGTGGATGATCGGGAAACAGATAAAGTTTCTGATATATTAACTCAAAAATCCTACTCATCATTCCCACATTAATGCCAAAACTATTTTGGATCGTCAAGTATATCGAAAATTTGCGATTTTGAAGTGAATTTTGAACTGACGCAAATTCTAGAAATCTGGCCACGTATATATTTTGATAACAATGATGTGACGAAACATAAGTCTTTTGTTGTCGCCGCGCACATTTAACTCTATGACTATATATTTCTGTTGTATTATTTAAATTCATTTATTTTTTTGCGAATTTGAGCAGTTATTAATATATAATGTTGGTACGCAAAGTAACAAACTATAGCAATTAATACTCACCAATTTACGCAAACTTCGTGTTCCACGGGGGCATCCATTTCTTCTTCCTTTTATTGTTCTTCTTTAACAAAAGCACTATATTTAAGTTACAAATTCGTTCTGATCACAAGTACTCCTTCGTCTGCACTGAAAACAAATTAACAATGCGCTTAAAATGCAACGACAAGTCGTGGTTTTTTGTTCTAGAAGCACAGTAATTGGTTAGCGGGCATAAAGACTACTGAGATTCGTATTAGTTTGGGAAAATGACGTTGACGGTGATTGTATTGTATGTTCCAAAATAGAATCTCTAACTTACTTGTGACTAGGAACTATTTTTGGATATTTTAGACGAGTTTATTGGTTCAAAAACTATGAAATAGTACGGCAATCCGTGGGTACGATTATATTACAATTTAAGTCACATGTTGATAAAGTATAGGGAAAAAGGGACGTATGATTAATTCCAAACAACTATAAAATATTTATATTTAATTTTCTTTATCATGATAATACCCAAAATGAAATATATTTAGAGACAATCGCAAATATTTTTTTTTTGTTTTGTTAACAAGTTAACACGTATACCAGATATACCGGAAGGTCATTACAGATTTTCCTAGCAGATGTCGCTAGGTTTAAGTATGCAATGTTATGATTTGGCATATATGTCATTTTATTCTACTGACATCAAGCTTCAATGCCATACATGTTATATTTTGTGAAAGTAATACTGTTATAGCTTCATATCTCTTTGAAAATGTCGAGTTTCGTGCCTGAAAAATTGCATTTGCGCCGCGCATTACTTTTCTTATTTAATCAAAAGAAAAAAGCCGCTGAAAGTCATCATTTGCTGGTAGAAACTTACAGTGAGCATGCTCCAACCACAAAAGCATGTGAGGCGTGGTTTCGGCAATTGAAAAGTGGTGATTTCGATGTGACAAAAGACAAAAAACGTTCTAGTAGACCGAAAATGTTTGAAGATGCGAAACTGCAGGAGTTATTAGATGAAGACCCAACCCAAACTCAAAAACAATTAGCGGAAGCGTTAAATGTGGCCTAAGAAACGATTAGAGACAGATTGCGAGCAATGGGAAAAATCCAAAAGATGGGAAAATGGGTGCCACATCAATTAAATGATATTCAAATGGAAAATCGAAAAATCGTCTGTGAAATGATGCTTTAAAGGTATGATCGGAAGTCATTTCTGTATCGAATAGTGATGGGTGATGAAAATAGAATTTATTTCGAAAACCCTAAGCGCAAAAAATCATGGCGAAACCAGTCCATCGACTCTAAGATCAAATTGTTTTAGTCGTAAGACAATGCTCTGTTTGGCGGGACCAGAGTGGCGTGGTGTATTACGAACTGTTGAAACCATTTATAGCACGATAACGTGGCGTCTCAAACAATCAAACCTGTTAACGAGGCGTTGAAAGCACTGGGATGGGATATAATATCGCACCCGCCGTACTCTTCAGACCTTGCCCCGTTCGACTATCACTTTTTCGCATCAATGGGATACGCGCTTGCAGAACAGCACTTCGTCAATTTCGAAGAAGTTAGAAAATGGCTCTATGAATGGTTTTACTTAAAGAGCAAACAGTTTTTTTGGGATGGCATCCATGAAGTGCCTAAAAGATGGGCAAAATGTGTAGAATCAAATGACCAATACTTTGAATAAATAAATTTTTCCATTTTCTTGAAAATTATGTAGCTTGTTTACAAAAAAATAGGTAATAACTTTCAGGTACAACTGGTATAAGTAATATTATTTGTGCATTCAGTACATGTTAGAGAAGAGTTTATTTGCAAAGCGAGTCAGTAAAGCTTCAGGGTTCGACTGCATTGAAAAAATACTTTGCTTAAGAGTAAACATTTTGAAAATTTCAATGTAGGTTAATTATTTTTGCTATTGTCATTAGTTACCCATATTAATGTCAAGAGTAATAATTTTGACATTTTATAAAAGTAAATTTAAAATGAGCGACTTCGAAGTCATTTCTGTCGCAATAAAAGAAATAGTGTTGAATGTTAAAGAACTACTTTTGTCACACAAGTCTAAACATACGAAGACTTGTAATAAAATATAATATCATCCTTAGCCAAACAGTATTAGCACCACCTGCAAATATAACGCCTTTCGTGTTGTAGCAAAACAAAATAGAAAGTTTAAAGAGAAATATTGAGTGTAATACATCCATAGATAATAATTTTGAAGAAATTAATATTTCGTAATTCCCCTTTGCTCTTATCACTGCTCGTAACTTTCTACGCAGCTTTTTACCAACTCCTTAATCATACCATCATTTTGCCAAACATCTTGGACATTGGACTTCAATTCTTGAATGTTATATTTTCTTGAATAGGCTATCGATTTCAACACATTTTCAATAGGGTTTAGGCTGGGAATATTTTCTGACCATGGAAACACTAACCGATTCACTGACTTCAAAAATTTGTCACAGATTTTGCCTTATGACAGGGGAATTATTATACATGAAGGAATAGGGACCTTTATTGTCTTTACTCCACGGTGTCCGTGCAGTAATACAGGAGTCCATGACCTTCCGGTGTTATACAGGACCATCAAAACGGATGAATGTTAAACAGTTTTCATCGCGTAGGTTTCACTATATCGTTCAGAACTTTACCGTCTCACAAACTGAGCCCTTTCTGTTACCGCCTCTACTTTTATTTCATCACTGAGCATAAACTAGAAGTTCAAGAATCACAACAGATTTTTAACAACAAAAGTTTTTTTATTAGTAAAAGTGTATGCCTTTATCTAATCGTTCTCCAGTCCTCTATGATATAGATTTAGTGAAGTTTTGCCCATCGAAAATTAATTTTCTTTCATGGCGCTGTTGGCTTTGGTTTTTTTAACAAACGCTTTCAAACTGTTTGCGTATGTCTTTCTTCAGACATAATTCTTTTGATACTTCTATTTTAAACCACCTTTTATTCTTTCTTGTGTTAGAAAAATTTTCTTTGATTAACGAGCAATAGCACTGTTCGCTGGGATACTTTTTATCATATTTTTCCTGTAACAAATATAAAAGAAATATTTCGTATAGAAATAAAGTCACAAATTTAAAATAAACGAAACCTACACAGCGTCACATAGTAACATAAACTGAAATACTGTCGGTGTTTGATACTGAAATATTTCAATGACTATTCACAATGTCTTTAAAAAGACTCGCCCGTTTTTGAATTACATTAGTTGTAATAAAGAAAATTTCAGTTAAGATGGCGTTAATATTCTGGCCGGGGACTGTATTTAACAGTAAAATATATAGAATACTAAGGTATTTCAAGAGTCATTCAGTCCAATATAAAAGTTCTACTTTATGGTCTCTATGCTACGCCAAAGAATTAACTTAAACAAAGGCGTAGATATTTGTAAATTTTCTAGTATTTTTCCATTTCTAAAAAGGAAACGAGAGCATTACAAGTCAACGAAGTAATTTATTTTAGGTAAGCCTGTATTGGATAATTTCCAATACAAGCTGGAATGAACAATAATTACTACATAAAATCGTTCATATATTTGGAATTGCTGGTGCTTGTAGTTGATGACATGTGTTGAAGACTGTCGAACACATTTTTCAAGACATATTGATACTAAGCTAAAAAAAAGTAGGTCTTTTAATATTGTTCCAGAGAACTAAAAAGACTAATTTATTAGCACTCATAAGAATGTACATGTTACTTTGCTAGCAAAGATGTCACACAATAGATTATTTATTAATTATATTTAAAGAAAACTGTACTATTCAACCAACAAAGTACTCACAAAATTTCCAGTGTGTCAAGTGTTGTTGTCTATTTCCTTCATTTAGAAAATTACTCTTCCAACACTGGTGTACTGTTTCCGACGCGCAGTGTCCGATTTTCTGAGAATATTAATTAAAACTGTCAATTATGACGTGTACAAGTTACCCACCGGGGTACGTCAGATTGACATTGACAAAATAGAAGGGTATTCTTTTTACCTGACACTGTATTGGTTTACGTAGAAGGAAATATGGAATATTTAGAAAGACATGATACATTGCACTCAAATGCATTATCTGAAGGATATATTGATGAATCCGAGTACAATAAAATAAATATTGCTTTCAAAATCTTGGGATGAGAGCCGTGTCTCAAAACACATTCAGAGAATATAAGAAATACTATACGCAAACAAATGTAGTCATCATCAGAGTTTAACATAATTAATAACACAAATATATACGTAAAATTATCAACAAATATTACCATTATTATATTTTTTTTAGATCAAATGAAATACTTACATTGACTTTCGACAGTTAACCTTTTATTTCTACACTGATAGAGTATTTTTGCTTTGTACTATTTTACTAGCAAAATAAAGTAGGAGCAAATATGGAATATTTAAAAAGGCATGGTACATTGCATTCAAATGCATTAGCTGAAGGATATATTGATGAATCGGAGTACAATAATTGCTTCTAAAATCTTGGAAAGAGAGTCCTGTCTCAAAACTCATTCAGAGAATACAAGAAATACTATACACAAACAAATGCAGTCATCATCAGAGATTACCATAATTAATAACACAAATATGTAAGTAAAATTATCAACAAATATTACCATTATTATACTTATTTTTTTTAGATCAAACGAAATAATTACATTGTCTTTTGACAGGTAACTTTTATTTCTATACTGATAGAGTATTTTTGTTTTGCACTATTTTACTAGTAAAATAAAGTATCGCTTTACATTTGTAAAACAATATCATAAAGCATTTGTTTATAGTGTAGTCGAACATAATACTATAATGAAGAATGAATATTATAACACTCGTAAAGTAGATTCGTACGAGGCCGATTAAGGGCACAGTGAGCAAACTGATGAGAGTCATAAAACCGAGTGCGATAAATATCTTATGACTGATGTTGAACAAACGTCAGTGTTCCCAGTAGCGTGCAACCTCGCCGAAAAAACTAATGTTGCGAATAACATATTTAATCATAGTTTCGCGAAACTATAACGCAGGAAAACGATTTAGAAAATTATTTACACTCGTTGCAGTAAACATACTACTTTTGCGGAGCATCTTCGCGTCACTGACATGATACAAGCTATCGGGAATGCTTGCACGCGTTCGGCCCCATCAGTTCCTCTTGACTACTCGGCGGTTCAATCGTACTTATGACCAAAGTTGCTGATATATTTATGTCTAATTTGCTTCTTTTATGAGCTTTTCCAAATAAATAATATTAAATTGAAAATTTTCGCATTGGTAGGCAATGTACGATGATATTTATCAATTTAAAACTCAAATTTGTCAATTTCTATTGAATAGTGAGTACTTATTAAATTGAATGTAAAATGAATCAGAATTCCACATTGAACAAGGGAAATTTTTAATAGTAAATAATTTACTTCCCATTGAATCTCATATCAATTATCAAAAGCAGTTTATAAATTTGATATTTTCAATAACAATATTCTAAATATATCATTTACATGGACAAATTATTCTGTTAAACCTTTTGTATTTGCTATTTAATTGACTACATTTGTATTTGACCACTCTTGACAAACTTCATTATACTAGACTAAAACAGTGAATGCATTTACAATCTATAAACCCACCGTTTTCGATGCTTTAAAATCGTTATACCTGCAAATTACAAAGTGTTACATTATAGTTGTGCTATCACTGTCAAACTTAAATGTCAAATCAAATTTTACTAAAACTTATTTTTTTGCAATTATTTATAACAAGTTATGGTGATATTATATTATACTTATTTTAAGTTTATAGATTTAAAGTGTCTTGTTTAAGCATTCAATCATTTGGACAATACACTTTATAAAATGACAATCAATATTTAACATTTTTTTAGCAAAATACATAGTATATTACATATATATATATATATATATATATATATATATATATATATATATATATATATATATATACATGCCTGACAATAATGCGGTACAACGACAATTTTCGAAATTTTAAAAACATAATAAATATCACTGATGGCTGATGATTTTGATAGAGATAGGGGTTATTTCATTTAGGAGGTATAAGGGACATAAAAATTAATGTAATAGCTGGAAGAATAGTTCAAATACAATAGTTTCAATTACTTGTTTGAACTTTATTTTTATTAGAAAATAAAGTTCTTAAGATACCACAGTAATAATTAGTAAAATTATAAAAGCAATATTTGGGTAAAATTATAATAAGAAACAGGAAATATAAGATCATAGTTTTTTTAATAATAGAAATATGGGAATGATTCAAAGTGTGAAACTTTTAAAAATAAAAGATATTCTAGATTTGAGATTTTAGAAGCAGCAATAGAAAACGAAACATAAATACACAGAAATATGTACATAGATGTATGTAGGTTAGATAATTTTACATTCTACTAATATAAGTTTATAAATAGTACGCAATACATCTGGCTGCAATATAATACATACAGTGCGTTAAGAAACGATTTGAACGAGTGATTTAATTCAGAAAAATTAATTTACAATTAAGAGATTGAAGAAAATGTACAAATCCTTTCTTTAAAGTATTTTATTAAAAATCAGACACTGTCACTGTAAAATATCAACCGATAAAAATTAGAAATGAGAAAAATATTCACCTTTTTAATATTCGCGTTAAAGAATATATACGTGAATTTGATAACGAATTCTCCAATTCTATGCAGCCCACATCTTAAATAAAGGGTGTTTCAAATTGCGCGGTTTTTTTAAAGAATAAATAAAATATAGATGGCGCACTGAATTTGTCTGGGTATGTTGGCATTTAAAAAGTGCGATGTATGACATTTATATACGATATCGATCACCATTGACAGTTACAGCTTCGCTAGCAGCATTTTCAAAGAAGTAAGGTCCAATTACACCACCTGACCATAATGCACTCCAAACAGTAACTCGTTTAGGATGCATAGGTTTCTCATGAATAATTCGTGGATTTTCCTCACCCCAGATACGGCAATTCTGTTTATTAACGCAGCCACCAAGTTCAAAATGTACCTCATCGGAAAACATTATTTTTTGAGAAAAATCAGCTGGTTGTTCATTGATGAAATTGACAAATGCACGGCGTTTTAAACGATCTAATGGCTTTAGTTCCCGTGTTATTTGAACCTTATATGCCTTTAGAACTAAAACCTTGTGTAAAATACGCCATGTTGTTGATTCAGTAAGTCTAAGTTCTTGTGGACGTCGTCTAATGGACATTTCAGGATCTTCAGCAACACTTTCACGAACCAAACCAATATTTTCTTGTGAACGACTACTACGACTGTATTTTCCACTTTTTTGATCTTCCGTGGAACCGGTCTCTTGAAATTTTTAATAATTCGACCAATAGTACTTTCAGATGGACGATTATGTAAACCATAAAAAAAAACCGTAATTTTTTAAAAACTTTTTTCATAGAACGTTGATTTGCATAAAATAATTCAACAATTTGAACGCGTTGTTGTACCGTGTACGAAGCCATTTTTATAAATGTCCATACATCACACTTTTTAAATGCCCACATACACAGACAAACTCAGTGCGCCATCTATATTTTATTTATTCTTAAAAAAACCGTGCAATTTGAAACACTCTTTAGTTTCTTTGTGCAAAAGAGAATCCAGAGATATGTTTATATGATACACATGATATATTACCATGCCAGCTAAAATTAATGAAATTGATTCGATTACTTCAACTTTTAATGTACTAATTCAAATTCAATTTAATTAAAACTTGAAATGAGTAAACGATTGCGAAATCAATTTTATATAAATTCATGTCATCAAAATATTAAATAAAACTGTTTCAAGTAATTTGTTTGTATATTATTTAGTATAAGTATACCTAGTTACTCGCAAAATTGAACGTACAGTGATAAGAAAATAGAACGATGTATATTATTTTTAAGAAATTTTTATTAAAAAAAAGCAAATAATATATCAATGTATACAGAGATTATAGCTCATAATTTCAACAAAACTAAATGAAACATAGTAATGCCAATGCTACTGTAATAAAAAAAAAGTATGGTAAATACACTGCATACCACCGCAAAATTGAGCATACAGGTATTTTCCCCGGCATCTAAATATACTTACGCGTACCTCATTTAGGGGAATACCTATTATATGTGCCATTCAGCTTGTTCTATGAAATATTATAGAATATCGAAGTACAGTGCCTTCAAAAATGAAGCCGCCTTGTTGCAATACTGATCATGCCACCTCGCGTGTAGCCTGAATTGAACTATTAATTCTGACATGTTTATAAAGTACTTAAAGCCTTAACCTAATTTATAATAGGAAAAAAATAACCCAGAAAATTTATTTTAGTAGCTCTTTGGAAGTTATGTTTTGCAAAGAAGTTATTAATTATTCAATATTTTATTAATTTTCAACCTGTTTAAATGATTTGCTTATTTTGCTTAAAGGATTAAAAATGGAAGTTTTAGGTTAGTTTAATAATTGCAATAAGTCAATCAGCTTATTAAAAATGTTTAATATAATTTATAAGAATTGTTCAAAATGTTGTCCATTGTTTTCCATGCATTTAGTTACTCTCTTCATGTTATCAAATACTTTGTGAAGCGTTTCAACAGTAATATTTCTGATCTCATATTCGATTGCTTGTTGCAGATCGTCAATATTATGAAGTCTGTTTGTATGGATTTTGTTTTTTACATGTCCAAATAAGAAATAATCCAAGGGAGTCAAATCAGGTGAACGAGGAGGAAATGTTATTAAACGATTATCATAAAATTCCCTTAAAAACGTTATCGTAGCACCTGCACAGTGTGCAGCAGCAGAATCTTGTTGAAAAAAACCATAATGCAATTCCTCATCGTCTAGTTCATTAATAAATAGTTGTAAAATATTTTCTCTATAACGTTCACCGTTTATAGTATAATTAAAAAATATTGGACCAATTAATCTACGTCTTGACATAGCAACCCAAATTCCTATTTTTATGGGGTGCAAACTTGTCTCCTTAAAGTTATGTGGATTCTCAGTTGACCATGTCCTATAATTCTGTGAATTTATGTATCCTGAAAGGTGAACCCATGCCTCATCAGAGAAAAATGTTTTGTCTAATATATCGTCATTATTTAAAACTTCATTAAACCATGTGCAGTACTCAATTCTTCGATTAAAATCTAGTGGATATAGTTCCTGCACAACAGATATTTTGTATGGGTGTCAATGTAGTTTCTTCTTCAATGCAGTACATGTCCCAATCGATAAACCTAAATAAAGTAGGTACATATTTATTTGGTAAACAAAAATTTGATCAAACTAACGTGTCTGTGCTAAAAGTTGTGACACTGATTTTTTCGGACTAACATCCATTCGTTCTCGAATATCTTCCAAAACTACTTCAGTCAGGAAAGTCGGCCGTCCTAATGATTTTCCCGTAGAAACGTTGCCACTTTGATTAAACGCTTTACAATTCTTCGCATGCGAAAATATTTCGAAATTAACAGCATCATGTCGTGGAAATTCTTCCTCAAACTGATCTGCACAAGACCGAAGTGAATACTTCCAAATTTGATTTTCATCCTGGTTTCCACTTCGATAATATGCTTTCAAAATAAACTTATTTTCTTCTAATGAGAAAGGCATGTTGGTCCATCGATCATTCAAACGTAAAATAAAACAATTGGGAGTTCTTACAAGAACTGTTGTTGAATAATTTGTTAAAAACGGAGAAACTATAAATACTAAACAGGTGTGCAAGTGACGGATACAAATACAGTGAAGTTAGGCATAGTTCTGACCAGAATAGTTCAATAATATCACGCGGCAATCGGTAACTATATACCCTGATTCAATGAAGTGGCACGTTCAATCATTTTTGAAGGCACAGTAGTGTTAAGATGAATTTGGTTAGGATGTACCTACCCATGAAGCATAAACGGCAGCAAATTGACATGCCGACACGAAAACTTATAATTAACTTATGTTGTGAATGAAAATCGTCAAGGCAAATAAGTAGTTTAGTACGCTGGACTCATTCCGCAATTCGAAACGTAATAAACAAATATTAATATGAAGGAACATTACAAAATAAAGCGGGTCGTGGAAGAAAAGCTAAGTGCCCAGGATGAACGACTTATTATAAGAAAAATTAAAGCTAATCCCAAGCTAAGTGTCCCTAGATTACGGGAAGAAGTTGGGGCAAGTATTAAGCACAGCATATCAAGTGATATTGTACGTTAGGTACTACATTGAAGTGGCTATCATGGCTGAGTTAGTCGACATAAACCTTGAATTTTTAAACGAAATCGCGAAAAACGTCTAGAATTTGCACAAAAATACATAAATTATCCCTTAGAATTTTGGGATAACATAATATTCTCGGATGAGTCTAAAATTAATTTCTTTGGCTCAGATGGCAGGCAGTATGGAGAAACAGAATTATATGTGAAGCACATTTGACACACCATCAAACATGGTTTCGTTCTCTTTTGGTGTTTTATGGCTAGTGGTAAAGGAAATCCTGAATTTATTGACGGGATCATAGATAAAATGAAATACCTCGAGATTTTCAAGAAAAATTTGGAAAATTCTTCAATAAATCTTGTATGCCACAAGTCTATAACTTTCAGCAAGACATTGACCTAAAGCATGCCTCACATGCTCAATCACCGGATCTAAATTCCATTGAGCACCTGTGGGTAAAAGTAGAGATACGAATGTGAAAGGTACAACCTAGCAACAAAACGGAATTGAAAAACGAAATAATTAAAGTTTGAGAAAGTATTCCAGAAACAGTGACATGAAAACTTGTGCAATCAATGCCACAACGATTGCAAGCCATTATAGTCGCTGAAGGAGGCAATACAAGATACTAAATTTTAAAAATATGTTTATTCTATGCTCAACTATGCGGTGGTATGCAGTGTATTTACTTTACTTTTTTATTACAGTAGCATTGGCATTATTATATTTCATTTACTTGTGTTGAAATTACAAACTTTAATTTCTGAATACATTGAAATAGTATTTGCTTTTTTTATATTAAATAAAAATTTCTTAAAAATAATATATGTACATCGTTCTAGCTTCTTATTGCTGTACGCTTAATTTTGCAAGTAACTGTATATACATTTAAATCCATAAATGATTAATTTCGAGTATTCATTCCAAAATATTTTATTAATGTTTTAACTTTGCAATATTGCGTCTTCATAATATTAATATTTAAATATATGTAAGCTTTTGATACATTGAAATATATATTTCTATCAATTGTAGTTAATAGGTTAGGTGAAAAGCATAATTATTATTCTATAAAAAATATGTGGAATTGCTTACTTACTTGACATTTATATCTACAACACAATTGTAATAACAAACTGATCAACTCGGGAAGAAAGGTTCACTGCGATTCTGGGATAAAAGAAATAAGAAAGTAATTTTATTCGTTCTGTTATAGATAAGAAACGGTTTTATCGCACACATGTATAGATACAGACAAGCACAAAACTGCACACAACTAAGTGAAATGCTGATATTATTTAATTTCGAGGATTATATGTGTGTAAACTGACACGTACCTTTATGTAGAAAAATTTAATAATAGGGTAAGTACCGCTTACTTGATATAACATGAGTACTGGAGCACCAAACATAAACTAGAATCACTTTGTCCCAAAGTTCTAGTTATAGTCAGTAACCATAGAGCTCGTTAGTACGTATATAAATAGTACTCTACTAAACCTTTTATCAACAAAAATTATTTTATATCAGAATTAATAATTAGTCTTCGTTTATATTTTCATCTTGAGTTTTATACGTGTTTTTTACAGTTTTTAAATTTTTCGTTATTAATTTCTTTGTGAGTATGTTGTCAAGATAATCATTTGTTTTTATTATTCATTTCTTTATTTATTTTATTTTCTTTATTTTCGAAATTATTACTTAGATATATCTTTCAGAATCACTGTTCATAAAAAAAATGTGCAGCGTACAGTAATGCACTCGTAAATAATAATACGGTTTCATGTTTTGTTTCCAGGACAAACTGACTGGAGAAGATTGTGGTTTAAATATACCAGTAGACTAGATTGATTAAGGATGCTCTATACAGAATGACTGTACGTTTAGTAGGTTTGTTGGTAATTAATAAATTCATAATTACTTAATGAAAAAGTAATGTCTGTTTAAATTTAATATTATTTTCTACACAAACATCTGTAATTTAATATTTAAATTTTGATAAATAGTATCTGCCATAAAAGCCGCAAAAACTAGTTTTTGTGCACTGTACGATTGTTATGTTGTGTTAGGGTATATCTAGTAACAAATAAAAGAATCCTACAATTATTGTATGTATATGAAAGCATTAGTAGACCAAAACTTAATTTATTTCGTTCAAAAGGTAGTATACTGATAGAAAATTCTGTAATTTTCAAATAATATTAGCCAATACCGTTACAAAGCACTCTTAAAAATAAAAAGAGATGTCGCTTTCATCGAAAAAAAAAAAAGATAAATCAAACATTTGCCAGTTATAAATTTAAATCCTTTTGAAAGAAAATTAGTAAACAAAAGTGAATGTTTTGTACTATTAACGGAAAATAAAAACTAACACGTTCGTAGAAGAACAAAAACAGAATAAAAATACTTTTAGAAAAAACAAACTTACGTATGTTTTTTTAGTTTTAAACATTTACGAGGTAGAAAAAATGGACACGAATGTGCATTAAAATGCACTGTTGAATATGCAGTATCTATAAATCAATCTATAATTTTGTGATATGAAATAGGTTTTGGAATAGGAATTGATTTATTTTGCTGTATTTAACCATGTAAGTAGTATCTATTAAAGTGTCAAATTCTTGGTTAAAAATTGTATAATAGAGATTGTTTATATTTACTGTTTAATATTTGATATTAAATAATAACATATATAACTTTAATAATATAGTTTTAGTACCGTCTTAAATAATTTCTGCATAAATTCTTGTATTAATGGTAACTGTAAAATTATGTGAAAACGAATTACAGTTTTATTCGCTATACCTAGATGGCGCTCTGTTACCTTTTCACATAAGAATGTAATTATTGGAAGGTAATATTTTATTTAATAAATAATATTTTATTATTAATGTCAACTTGTAATTTTGTTTTTGTTGTTTATTTATAACATAATTTATTCCTTAGTTTGAACATTTTCCGTGATATTTAAAGCTATACACATAATTAAAATTTAAATTAATATATTGAATGGAAACAAAAAAACTTAGCTTCAATAACAAAAATATAGCGTTAAATATTATAGCTACTATTTGAATATAATATAAAGACAATTGAGTGAATGCATATTCTTTTTTCCAACCTTATTTCTTCATTGTTTAGTCTGGTCAGGTCTAGAGATTCTGTGGTTCGTTTATAATATTGATTCATGAAATAATTTTAAAACATGTACCAAGTATACCGGAAACTCTTTACCGGTTTTTCAAAAAGATGTCGCTAGGCTTAAGTATGCAATGTTATGATTTGGCACATATGTCATTTTATTTACTGACATGAAGCTTCAAAGCCATATATGTTATATTTTGCGAAAGTAAGACCGTCATACATTTATTCCCCCTTGAAAATGGCGAGTTTCGTGCTTGAAAAAGTGCATTTGCGGCACGCATTACCTTTCTTATTTAATCAAAATATCATCGCTAGAAACTTAGGGTGAGCATGCTTTAACAATGAAAGCATGCGAAGCGTAGTTTCAAAGTCAAAAGTGGTGACTTCGATATGCAAGGCAAAGAACGTTCTGGTAGACTGGAAAAGTTTGAAAATGCGAAATTGCAATAGCTATCGGATGAACACCCAAACCAAACTAAAAAAAAAACATTGACAGACGTGTTAAATGTGGCCCAAGAAACGATTAGCGACCGATTGGGAACAATGGGAAAAATCCAGAAGATGGGAAATAGGTGTCGCATCAATTGAATGACAGATAAATGGAAAATCAAAAAATTGTCTGTGAAATGCTGCTTCAAAGGTATAATCGCACGTCATTTCTGCATCGAGTAGTGAAGGGTGATGAAAAGTGGGTTTATTTCGAAAACCCTAAGCGCTAAAAATCATGGCGAAGCCGACCCATTGACTCCAAGGCCAAATCATTTTGGTCGCAAGACATTGCTCAATGTTTGGTGGGACTAGAGTGGCGTGGTATACTACGAACTGTTGAAACCCGATGAAACAGTTAATACTGATCGCTATCGACAACAAATTATCAAGTTGAACTATGCATTAATAGAAAAACGTCCAGAATGGGCCCGAAGACACGGTAAAGTGATGTTGCAGCACGATAACGCGCCGTCTCATAAAGCAAAACCGGTCGAGGAAGCGCTAAAAGCACTTGGATGGGACATAATATCGCACCCGCCGTACTCTCCAGACCTTGCGACGTCCGACTATCACCTTTTCGCATCAATAAGACACGCGCTTGCAGAGCAACACTTTAGTTAGAAGTTAAAAAGTGGCTCGATGAATGATTTAGCTCAAAGGACAAGCATTTTTTTTTTAATGGCATCCATAAATTGCCTGAAAGATTGGTAAGATGTGTAGAATCATATGACCAATACTTTGAATAAATAAAATTTTTCATTTTCTTGAAAAGTATGTAGTTTTTGTTACGAAGAAACCGGTAATGACTTTCTGATACAACTGGTATAAGGAGTATTGAATCATTGCTGGTAAGGTCATATTAACCATATACTTTAGCCTTTGATTATAATTTGACTAGTAAAAATGCACATTATAATCGGAGTTAATTCATTCTCTCTTTTAATAATAATAAAAATAAGAATAACAATAATAATAATCCATGTTTTTCTATCTCCCAATATCTTAACGACAATTGCAGGAGGCATTGGTAGGCCAGAATTATTATTATGTCCGCGCTCATAGTGCAACTTAAGATCTTCGACTATCAGCATTCGCTTAAACGGGTAAGGGAAACCGGGAAAAATTTTCTTTTAAATTAGTAAACTCATTAAAATTTAAAATATGAGTGACTTTTTATTCATTAATTTATATTTCAAAATTCAGTTTTCTTTAAATATTTTTTTATCCTTTGAAATAAGGACTTAATTAGGTTTATATTATTCATTAATAGTTAATTGTATATCAATTTATTATAATGATAATATATCTAGTGAAAACTAAGTGATTCTAAGAATAAAAATAGTAAATTTAATTTAGTTATACGCTCCACTAGATGTATCTAAATATATTGTATTATCCATTGTGAAGTTCCATCTTGATTTTCAAATTAGTTGACTATAGAGAAAAGTATAATTCTATATGAAGCAAATTATACTTTAATTTATATTTTGATCCATGATTCTATTTAGCAGGTCATTTATATATTTCATTTTTTTTTTATTTAAATAGAAAATCAATAATTGTAAATCGTAAAATGAAAGAAAGATTAGAAAGTTTTGGCAGTGATGAAAAATGTTGCTTTTAGAAGAGTTCCAATTTAAAATTCAATAATTAAATATTTCGATATATATAGTTATTAATTAAAAATCAAAAACGTAATTATTTTAAAAATAACGTTTTGATGCCCTTTGATTTTTTCCTAGATATTGTTTTTTTTATGAAATATCTCATAAAATACTAAATGTAGAAGGATATTGCATTACGAGGAATTGTTTATTTTATAAGGGAAGATATTAATGCCTTATTCAAACAGATTGAAATAATTTTGACCGATAAAAATTTATTTTGTATAAATTAAATTCTTTTGGATTTGACTCACAAATTCACATTTCAAGTATAACATAATAAAATTATCAACTACAATTATTGTGAATATAACATTGTTGTATAATGTTGAAATTCTTTTTTTTTTGATTAGAAGTTTTTGCTAAACTTAGAAGCAATACGAATGACAAAAATTTTTTCGGGACCATACTCTAATCATATACTAGTGAATCTCGGTAACGAATGGAGATAAAGAAGTTCCGCTTTGAACGAGCGTAACTAGCGTCTCACGATGTATAAGTGGATGCCAAAAATCAACTACTTTAGAAATTAATTTCGGAAATACGGCCCGACTTTGACCATTTATAGCTAAAGGATGCAAAACTCTCAAGAAATGAAAGAGATAACTGGTTTGAATGAGCGTAAATTTATTTACTACATATAGTTCAGAAGTGTTGAATGTTGAATGATAGTTAGCAGAGTATATACGATTCAGAAGATAAATTTTGTTTGATGATCTGAACGCCAACTATGTATTAATACGCAGCACACAACACAAATTTGTACTATTTTATGCGAGGTTGGTCCCATAAGTACTCGGCCTGACCTAAAGATGGCTGTGCGCAAGATGAGTGCCGCGTTTGTTCACACTCGAGCAAAAACAGTGTCATGAAGATGTTTCAATTGAGTGTTTAGTGAAGTTTCATAGCAACAAAGCAGAATTTTTGCGCCGTTCCATAATCATGGATGAAACATGGGTCCATCACTTCACACCCGAGGCAAAAGAACAATCAAAACAATGGACTCAAAAGGGAAAACCGGCTTCAAAGAAGGCGAAGACCGTTTCATATGCAGGCAAGATCATGGCATCGGCTTTTTGGGATGCGCGTGGAATAATTTTCATTGATTATCTTGAAAAAGGAAAAACTATCGACGGCGAGTATTATGCGAACTTATTACAATGTTTGAGCGAAGAAATCAAGCAAAAACGGCCGCATTTGGCTAAGAAGAAAATGTTGTTTCATCAAGACAATGCACCAGCTCATAAATTCGTTATTGCAATGGCCAAAATTAATGAATTAAAGTTTGAATTGCTACCCCATGCACCCTATTCGCCAGATTTAGTCCTCTCGGATTATTTTCTGTTTCCAAACTTGAAAAAATGGCTTAGTGGTCAAAGATTTTCCAACGATGAAGAAGTGATGTCGGCAGTTAATGGCTATTTTGAGGAATAAGACAGTTCTTATTATAAAAAGGGTATCGAACTTATTGAATATCGCTGGGAAAAGTGTATAGAGCTGAAAGGAGATTATGTTGAAAAATAAATATATTTCTTTCCAACATTTTTGTGTTTCCTTTGTTGGGCCGGGTACTTCTGGGACCACCCTCGTATATATATTTTTTGTAATGTAATATCAGTATAGGTAAAATCGCATGCAATGGACTTAAGTAACAAGTTAATAACTTTAATACATTTATATATTATATTTCATTCGCTTACAACAAATAACATAGATATATAAATATAATCTTGTTTTACTTTTAGCTGATATACCTGGCAAATCTCTGCAAATTAATCATTTAAATACACTTTCTATAATCGTCGTAATGTAATGTAATGCAGTTTACTCATTTCCGCAACATAACACTAAACAAATTATAATTCTGTAATTACAATTTGGTAGCCCGGTACTCTTTCATACAACTATCTATAGCAATGATGTTTATTTTACCAAATTTGGAATACCAATGAGTTATAACGAGAATTTACGAGAGAAGTACTTGTACATTTTGTGCGTTGACAGAGATTTACTCGGTACATGTATCTAATATATAATTAGCAAACAGTTTCTTGATATGTATACGGTGAGCTTTCTGGATTGTAAACTGAAAAGATACATACATATCCAATATTACATATGCATAGGTGTGTTTCAATGTCTTACGAATCTTTAGTATGCGTGTTGGTATGCAGAAACCTTTTGTAAATAATGTAGGGATATTAGCATGAACGCGATTCTTTTATGCTACAATATATTAATTAAACAGTCGCATATCAAGAAACTGTGATAACTCTATACATGTTATATATTTTAGAACTATTTTCTTTTTATATATTTCCGTCTAAATCTGATAAACAGAATGTATAAAATAAAGATCACACTTGGAATTGTACATATATAAACAATAATATGTGTGTAAACACCAAAAATTTATCTAAATTTATGTACTTGCTAAAGTATAGATTGAGCTATGTCACTGTGAAAATTGACGCATTTTCTTTGTACCTTTAGAGAATGATACAAATCGATAATGTTTGGAAAAAATTAAGTATTTAACTGTACAGTAGATTAATTAATTAATGAAGTGAGGCTGGATGCTGAATCTAAATTGAAAGTTCAAATAAAAGGAAAGATGATTGGAATTAGGATACAAGTATAAGCTTAACTTTTTTAAACGAAATTTAAGCTTAACATTGTTATTCAACTGTAGATTGTATCAAACAGTAATTGCAATAACCTGTATAACATAGTATGAAGACTCTAAGATGTATTGCTTAAAAATGTGTAGTCTTACAATTTATAAATTTAACCAAGGCAGTTAAAATATCTGTAATCGATTTCCATGTTGATGACATGTTTTGATCTCTGCACAATTCGATGTCTTGAAGCTCTTTTTAAAATTATGTAATTCGTTTAATTGCTTCACTTGATAGTAATAGTTGCCATTATTGTTTGGGAAGATATATCCTTTTGATATGTTTAATACTTGTTAGTAGTTTATTTCTTTGTTAATTTGTTGTTAATCAAATCTTGTTAACATATTATTAAGCTTAAAACATTTTAGGCGTCTTGTGTGCCTATTGTTTCACCATCAACTTTTTGTCAAGAACGTTAGAATGTTTTTTTTATTATCTCACTATATTTTTCATTCAACTTTTGAATTTCCCTTTTCACTGAATTTTAAGGGCACTTTGGATAACCCAGTTGAACGTGCCTTGGTGCGTCAAATATTATACGAAAGAGCTTTATCTGGAATCCCTGGAGAATCCCAATGTTACAGTTCCTTGTGGCTCCATAGACTTAAAAGTCATACGTCCACATTATTTTCAAAATATATTATGCATCATGAGTTTATTGCTGACTGATAACTTGCAATGTCTGTCTCAGATCCAAAACAACTTACTAAACTGCAAAAAGTTATTTGCTCTTGATGAAAATATATTCTGTTTTAGTTTCCTATCGAGATATATACAAAAGTATTTCTTGGAGTCCGTGTTTCTCTTTGTTCTTCATTTCTAATTTTCTTTTTACATTTCCTCATGTCATATCTGTATGTTGTACTACAGTTCTTCCTTTTCGTTCGATATCAGGAATATGTCATCCGCAAATGCTAGATGGTGATCCCAGGGAGAATTGTTTATTCTGGTGTTGCACTCTTTTATGTTATCCATTAATATTAAAAATGTATGAACTCAGTGACCCCCTGGCCTGAAACCAGGTGCTCAATTTTTTTGTTCTAATGTATTTGTTGGTGTTGTTGTACACGGTTCTTATATTTCTTATCGAATTCCTGTTTGAGTAGTTTTTTAGGTAAGTTAGTTACATCTAATAGATCTCTTAGCATTTTATTCGTGATCCTATTACGTTCAGGTGTTTTTTCATTTTTGTTTCAATTAACTTTTATTGGCACTTTCTCTTCTTTGGTTATTACCTATAACCCTTCATAGCTTTCAATAACTCTGCAATATTGTCCTTATACCTCCATGATCTGTAGTTGTTTCGTAATTACTTTATCACTTTCGTCTTTTGTATTTGGTAATATTATATTTTTCTTTCGTCTCATTCTCTTGATCGTTCCAAAGAATAGTTTTTGACAGTCCCTATACGCAGTAGTCATTTTTTGTTCAAAGCTTGTTCACCATTTTTGCATTTCTTTTTTGATGCTTTTTTTGATTTTTTTTTCTCATACTAATGAGATGATAATTACGTACTTTTGATCTATTATCCTCTTTGTGAATAGGCGTAATTAAACTCAGCTTCCAAAAGGATGTCATTTTTCGTTAAGTTTAACGTAAGAAATTAGAATACCTCCGTCTGGATTAAACAACTATGTGCAAATATAAAAATAGAGTTAAGGTATTTATATTCTACTATTATTTAACTAAATTTAAGTAAATTTTGATGGAGACTGTGGTTAATTGAATTAATCAAAGGAGGTAAATATTTACTACATTAATGTTCGTATTTTATATACGTATTTCGACAACTAAGTTGTCATCACCAGTCGATAATTAAATACAGTGTCGTACCTGAATCAGCGTTAAATCTCGCACATATAAATCCGCACAACTTTTACTGCGGATCCAGTTACGACACTGTGATTAATTAACTACTGATGATGGCAACTTGTTGTCGAAGTTGTCAAAATACGTATACAGAATACGAACACCGATATAGTTGTTAACTATTGGAAGTTTTCATGTTTTGTAATTTTCACATCTTAAATTCCATACATCTCTGCGCATTTATAATTGCTTTGAAGTTGTCGTGAAACATTTTCAATCCAACATTTTTAAGAGCTCATGGGAAATGTTATTCCAAGCTTCCGCAAATGTCTTGAAGAATTTAAGATTTCTTTTAACCTCAGAATTTTCCAAATTTGTTTGCTGTTGGTACTTTTCCCATGGATTAAATGTTTCTGTTAATTTGTATTTTGTTAGATTTCTATGAATTATTTTACAGATATTGTCATCTAGTGTTATATATTCTGATTATGTTAATGTTTAATTGCTTTTGGTATTTTGTGACATTCGCATATGTCTTCAGTATCGTTTTGTTTTATAATATATTTACTGTAACTTGCGGTTTTCATAACTTTCGGTTTCTGCCGTAAATGTTTCCGATTTTCATCAGTTTATTGGTTTCCTGTATGTTAATGTGTGTTTGTGATATTTGGCGAACGTTTTATTGCTGCTGATTATTAAATGTTCTTGTAGAATAAAATTTATATTATTGAAATTTCAGAGCGTAATTTTGTTGCCTGCTTCTATTATTGTTTTGCGAAGGGTGTTAGTTTTCATAGTTAGAAAATATGTTCTAAGATTACTTATCTCCAGTCAGTCTGACTATTTTACGAGTTCGAATGAATAAATCATAAGTGGGACTGTATGTGTTTCAATTGCTTTAATTTTATTTTTAGCGTATTGTTATGGAGTAGATTTTTCTCGCACTTCCTCAGTCTAGTGTCGGAAAATTTAACTCAACCCATATATCTACGAGTTTGAGCTTAGATTGTACGTGGCTGATATTGCGGTGCTATTATACAGGTGCACATTTTTCAGCATCGCGGCTGAGAGACTTCCGCGGCTCAAACATGACAGGTAGACATAAATAATTAATATTGTGTGTAGGTTAAGGAAATGGCTTTCGCGACCGCGAGGAGTGGTTCTCAATTGTCTAGGATCATGTTTTTTGCTAAATACTGGGGACCAGGGAAGCCCGTCAGCAGGCCCTCGCCACTCACGGGAGTAACACGGAAAATTAGGCTGGCATCAAACGTAACGCACGTTGTGTGTGCCGTGTCTCAGCTTTGCGGAATGTAAAGACGTCACAGGGCACTACTGTACTGAAACAGTTTCAGTGCTTCTTAACCACTTCAAGTGCACATTTCCACATTACTATCGATTTGAAACATTCTTCTATGAGATACTGTCAATTTTCTTTTTAGGCGATTTATTATTTTCTTTTAATTACACATTAAAAGACATTTTTAATCATATATTTTATATTTATAAGTGCGTTATTTATGAAATATTCTCGTAATACTGTAGTGTAAATAATTAAAAATTAACGAAAAGAAAAATACGTACATTCATCGATATAAGTATGTATATTTAAACAGGTACATAAAACGAGACATTCGTTGCGACATTTCTTATACATGTGTATGTATATTATAAATATAGAAACTATAGAGAATACATTTTAATTAAGTATTCAGTTTAAAAAAAAATATACAACTGTAAATCTCTGAAAACTTATTTTTGTACTTTAGAAGCAGCGGATAAGAATATATATATATTGGAATCTGGTGATTGTTGTCACTTGTTTGCAAAGAAAAGAAAAGTACATGCTCGTGTATGCATGACAACTGCCATAAATATGAAAACAATTCTACAAATTTAGAAAAGTGATTTTTAAAAATAAAAATTTTGCTTATACAGGCGTCGTTGAAGTAAGTGACGGAGAACTAAAGTTTTGGTCGCTTATACAGTCTGTGCCACGCCATACGTAGAGCCCTAATTTCTCTATTTATGAATAGATTTAAATTAAATTCGGTAATTGAATAATATCGACAAAATTGACAATTTTGTAAGTACATATCAGAAGGTAATTTTGATGAAGCCTGTGGTCGATTAACTTAACTACTTAAGGTTGATATATAACTCCTTTCCACATTAATTTCCGCATTCTGTATACGTATTTCGACAACTAAGTTGTCATCGTCAGCAGATAATTAAAGGGTGTCGCACATGGAAAACTACGACAAAAGCTCGCACGAAACAAATTTCGTACACGATCTGTACCGTTCAAAGCCAAAATGCACACTGTTTAATTATCTACTGATGATGACAACTTCGTTGTCGAATACAGGATATGAAAATGAATGTGGAAAGGTGTTATATATCAACCTTAATTGTTCAGTAACGAGTTATAATCACAACAAACTAGCTTTCGTGCGATGTATATGGAAAAGCACTAGCGTACAAAAACGAAACACCTTTGGATAAGTTTTATCGTCTGTTTTCTTCATTTTCCCCCATAGAATGCTCGGTAATATTTATCGATATTCCCCATTGATTGTTTTACCTTTCTCCAAAACTCAATCATTTGTAATTCTCAACAAACTGAAGCGGGAACTTTTTCACTAGATTTGTGAGGTCCTAACTTCCTCAGGTAATTTGGTGAGTTAGAAGACATCCATTTCATAGATTGCTACTTTGTATCTACAGACTTGTTCATTCTAGAATTAGATATGCGCTGTCCACAAGTGGAAAGAGTGCAGTTAGGTTAAAGCGCGCGAGAAAGGAGGATAGAATATCTCTCACTGGCAGTTTCGTTTTCTCCCACTTTTGTATTGCAAACAACTTCCCCTACTTTCTCGCGTGTTACGCGTGAGAATGTCTGAAATCAGTCTTCACCAGCGACATGATGTGTGTAGGTCGGGGCTGTAAATCATTATGCATTGACAATACGTACCTACATTTTTGAATTGTATAAATTATTTGATGCATTTTATTTGAATCTTTTAATAAAATGCAACATGGCTATTTTCTTGAAATATTTTGCCGTTTGGCGTGAAACTAATAAAATATTCTTGAAATAAATGAAATAGAAAATTCTAAAAATTAAAAAGATTTTCAAACATGGCTATTTTCTTGAAATGTTTTGCCGTTTGGCGCGAAACTAATAAAATATTCTTGAAATAAATGAAATAGAAAATTCTAAAAATTAAAAAGATTTTCAAACATGGCTATTTTCTTGAAATGTTTTGCCGTTTGGCGTGAAACTAAAAAAATATTCTTTAAATAAATTAAAAAGAAAATTAAAAAAATTAAAAAGATATTCAAACAATGAAAAAATTAAAAGAAACTTTTAAAAATCCTAGTGTAGAATACGACGAACTAGAGGTTTTACGTCAACTACTTCAGATATTTGTTTACTAGAATAAGAAGGTTCGATTTCAACAATACTGCACACCTCGATTTCCCTCTGTTCTCGTTCTTCAGGTAACTGACGAATTCTAGCTTGATCTTCGTCAAATAAGTGAATACAGTAGGGGAAGTTGTTTGCAATACAAAAGTGGGAGAAAACGAAACTGCCAGTGAGAGATATTCGATCCTCCTTTCTCGCGCGCTTTAACCTAACTGCACTCTTTCCACTTGTGGACAGCGCATATCTAATTCTAGAATGAACAAGTCTGTATATCGTAGAAACAAATCCATTTATCCATAGAGTAACACGGCGAAAAATCAGCATTTTTTCAAATCTAACACCGATTGTACGTGACATTTCTACCCTTGCTTCATTTTGCAGTTATTAATAGATGGAATAGAAAATGAAGAAAATAATAGGTTGACGGGCATCGAAACCTATGAAGAAAAAACCGCAGTGCTGCATCAATATTGTTAAAAATACTTGAAGCAAGTGAAGTACAGCAAGTAATTAACATCGGTGAAGCAGAAGATACATATGTGGCAGTAATTTTCGCACAAAAGCTGTGACAAGATTTAATTTAGAAGATTGCAAAAAGGTAATAGGAATGCAAAGTATTAGTGAATATGTTATTTAAATTTATATATACTTTTTATTTTGTACATTTTTTCTAAAATTGTACAATTTTAGAAAAAGTATGTTGGTGTTAATCATTTACATATAATTTTTTTTAGTCTCTTCCTGTTAATATCTTGTCTTGTTAACTGTATTCATATTATATACAAGAATACATTATTGAATAAATAAAAACTGCGTTTATTCTGTGTTTTATGACATAATTTACTTATTTATTTCGCATTAAAAGCAAAAGCACTTGAGAAATATAAGAAATGTTACAACTTTATTTTTATTTATAATATATTAACATTAATATTATGTATTATTAATTATTTATTTTTACAACAATATTATATATTTATATAATCTTTCTTTTGGCAACTTTCGTGACAGTACAAATATAACTCCGGAAGATGTGGCCTTTGTTATAAGTCTTTTGTTAAATTGTGTATTCTTTACGACTACGTGCTATATATATGTCTTCATTGTTGCACGAACAAGTAAACAAATTCGTCAACAACGAAAAGTATTTTTAATATACAGGGTCATCTAAAACATTTGTTTTAAATTATTATATACAATACAGATATTTTAAAGTGATTTTTAATGTCCCTGTACATCTTACATGAGTGTATGCGTTATATATTTTTTGTTATTTATGTAAATATATTCTAAAAAACGATGTGTCAAATGAACATTGTTTTTTTTTTTATTGAGGTTTGCTACGAAGAAGTCTAACAATTCCAGTATTTATTGCTTTAATGATATTATTTATAATTATTTTCGATAGTTCGGGATTCCAAAGAAAACAATATACATAAGAAGTTAAATTAGATTGCTCTAACCTTGCAAAATCCATTAGTCTTATGGAGAAATACCTGTATGTGTCGTTAAATCCTGTGGCTGGTATCGATGGCGATTCATCCGTTTCTCTGAGGTCCTTTCTCTCTCTCTGATGGGATAATTTTTCATTGCTAATGATGTGTAAAGAAAGATGGTAACATTGATGATAAAAAGTTAACATTCATTGCTGTGTGAACATATAAAACGCTACAGAATTAAAAATAACATCGTCGTCGTCCTTGAACTCAACAAATTAGGCGAATCTTTCGACATTTTATTGTTATCAATCGACTATTATTTATTAATTATTATAACACTCTTTATACCCTATTAGCAATGCAAATTACTTTATTATGCAGAGAGAGAATTTCAAAGAGAAAGATGGAAGCATTAACGTGTACACCAGCCACCGGAAGTGATGAGGAAAAACATGTATGTGACCATGTATTTTTTCCTAAGACTAATGGGTTTTCGGAAGGTCAGAGCGTTTAATTTAATTACTTACACACGCGCAGATAAATTTTGAACACACGTTTCATGAAACGTCTTTCAGAAATAAATTTCTTTTAACGATAACAATTCCATCTCAATATTTTTAAATATCTATATCTACCTTTAATAACCATTATATTATTAATCAAATCCATATGATATTCAGCTGAAAATATATAATCCAAATCGATAACATTATATTTTAATTCATTTCTGTATTTGCCACTTTTCTCTCTTTCCCACGTACTTTCTAAAAGATGTATCATTTACAATCACTTTTCTTGGAAGTCGTTTTAGTGTTTCTCAAAACTAGAGTATCTGGGTTGATGTTATATTTAATGTTTTTCTGTACTTCTGAGATAAGTCTAATGCTGATATCATACTACATAGACTCCTCCAAGTTCAGAAGGGTATTACTTCGGCTGAAGTGTATTTTCCAAGGTGTTTTATGAATCTACAAGTTTTTTTTAACCTACTGTCTGCGTTTTAGACTGGAGAATTCTGCATGATGGGTCTTTTTTAATCGTTGGGCGACTTTAGATATTAGTTAATTCATTGATGTACTTACTTATCAATCACGGTCATAATGATCTCCTAACCAGACAAGTCCTCCCACAATTTCTTTCTGTAAGTATATTTCTTTGCTTATATTAAAGCTGTATAAAAAAATTCATTTTAAAAGGCTAAAGCTAATAATCACTTTATAAAATTTAATTCTACCTGATAAGTTTGGCTTCAGGTAAAACCATTGTATTATCAATCAAATCCATATGATTACCGGTATCAACGAAAAGTTATTACAAGAAAAGAAAGTCTATTCCTCCAGCTTTCTAGACATGGCCCAGCCTTTTGGTAACCCCCTGATTTATAAAATTTATAAATACGTTCCTGTTAGTCAATATATCGAATTTTTAATATACTTTAGAATTAATCAAAAAGAAGTTTAATTTAAATTAAGAGAACTCAAGATAGGTCTACCATACCGCAAGGGACCATACTAGATCTAGTACTTTAACTACTGCATCTAAAGCTAATCTTGAATATGACAATTGCCTTTTTAGTTGATGACACGGTAATCGTTGCTGTAATAACGTAGTAGTAAGTAGTAGCGTAATTACATTAATTTGTACTTATTTCTTGAATCGACTCCATGGCATTATTCATAGTAAGTACATATATAGTAAGTAACTCGAAGCTCTGCCATAATTTTTTTTAAGATAAAACAAACGTTCGTCTTATTTAAAAATATATTTATTGGATGGAATTGTAGAATATTAGTAAACGAAATGGATTTATTCAGTACGAAACGGCATTAAATCAGCAATATCAGTCTTTTGTCATTGACTATATGAGAAGAACAAACCTCAATTTTTTTTCTTAATTTATATATAGAAACTAGGTACATATTCTTTAACATTTTATCTTCTTTATAACGTTATTTTATTAAAAAGATTTGCTATTCATTTTTATTTCTTGCTATTTATAATTAATTAGTTTAGGTTTATGTAAACACCCTGTATATATAATTGCAAATGGTGTACGATGAAAAAATACTTTATTTAAAAATTATTTTCGTTATTCATTCCGTATAGTTAGAAATAATAATATTGTCTGTTCGTATAGTGTACTTATATGAAATAGAAATGATATCAGTGTGCTAATAGAAAGTTGTATATTTAATATAAAATAATGAAACTCGATCATTATTTTTCTACGGACGCATAATTATTAATAAATTTAATGCACTGTTTTCAACAATAGTTAGTAGTTATTTAACTGTCTGAGGACATAAGTAACTTGAATTTATTTCATATAGGCCTTGATGTTTCTATTACCGAAATGTCAAGGAACAACTACTCAAATTGTGTAAATATTTTGATATCCTTATCCCTCTGTTGGTGTGATTTCAACCACTCGAGAAAATTGTATGTAATGTCAGAAGATCTTGTTCGTATGTATGTAATCGCTGAGTGGACTGTATTTTTTCTTCGACTTTCACTTTAGTGTAAACAAAAGAACTACCTTTGATTTTTTTACTTTATGAGGTATATATTGAATTTTTATCTTTACAAAAACAAACAACACTAGCTACATTGACATTATTATTCATTGTTGGTTTTCACAGGGCGCATGCGCCTACTTCCTTCCCTGGTGGTTAAAGCATCGTTACTATAAAAATAAAAATACGCTGGACCAGATCTGATCTGCGATTTCATTCCATATATGACCTTTTTTAAATTAGGAAATTTTTGACTAAGAAGGAGCCATTATTGTCATTATATTTACTAATTCTTGTTTCTTAAACTAGCAATTTTGATCAAAAAACTTTCGATATTTCATCATTATTGTAGATTGATCATGTGTGTCTACTGCTAGACGTAATCGTTCTTTAAATAATTAAATTTCAAGAAATTCCTGGAGTCAGTAAAGAAGAAAATTTGAATTCCGTTGTTATGGATGTTCAACAATGGTGTTTTATTACGTTTCCTGATTGAAAGTGTAGACCCTGGAATGGTTAACAACGAGAAGGCTACATGTAAAGCTCGGTCACTTCACTTGTTGAAAAGAATAATGACGGCAGTTTTCTGGAACGGCGAGGAAATACTAATGCTACAGGCTATGGTAAATTCTGTAGTTCTCTGTAAAATCTGGAATCTCATTAAAGAAAAGAGCGTTTGTAAAAGGCTTATAAGCTTTACTCACTACGGAAGTCATGATCAAGTTCTTATGAGTGAACTAATCAACTACAGTAGTATGATTTTATTAGTGATAGCAATATGATTGCTAAGCTGTTCATATATTCACATTAGAACTATGTATTATCCCTGTTCGTTTTTCAAAAAATACCAATTTTTCAGCATCAGCGTTTGTATTTGAAAAAATTTCGTTTATATGAATATCGTGATTGCTAACAATCAACCGAAAACGTCATAGATTGATGAATATATCAAATAATTATTTGGATCTTCCTCAACGTAATCCCTCTGAATTCTTTGAGCCCTCTGTTGCAAAATGCGTTTTTTTTGACCATTAGGAAGAAATCTCGAAGTGCACTATTTCTTAAGCAATTAATCAATAATAAGCTCGATCGCCCTTATCTACTTTAACGCCTATTTATTAAATTATAGGAAACTATTAATTATATCAATTTGAAGCATAAATTTGAAGCGGTTTTGGTTTCTAGGATGAGGGATGCCTTGAAAAAAACACATGGCAAAATTATTTTAATGTCGTATTATTATCTAGTCGTATAGTTTTTGATTTTCCGAATTTGTGCAAGGATTGTTTTATTTATTGGCAGGAGAAAACTAAACGTCAAGTCAAGAACAAGACGAGTCATTAATGCATCGGAAGCCACCGGAACCATTTGTGTTGTTTACGGAGGAGATATTGGGCAGAATACAGTACGAAAATGTTTTTCTTGATTTAAAGAGAGCCATTTTGACATAAACGATTCTTAACGTTCATGAAGACAATCGGACTTTGATGAAGATCGTCTTAACGCTTTAATTTATGCCAATGAACTCGGAAATTGACCATTATAATGAATTATAACCAATCGAGCATAATACATTTGCGTTTATGTGTTTCAAGTTCTGAAACTAGGTGTTTCAGAACTTGAAGAAATTTTAATTTCTTTATATAATTTGGTTAATGGTAACTTTAGAGTAGAAACTAATCGAAATTTTAACATAAAACCTGTTTGAATTTAGTTCGGTAAAAGCAATGCTTGACAAAATAATGAAAATACAAGGTGTATTATATGAAATAAATTCGGTTTGTGTTTTAACTATTGGATAGTGATAAAGTTGGTGAATATTTTTTTTCAAATTCATCTAATTTATTTACCAAAATAACACAATTCTTCTGAAGTAAATTAAATAATTATAAGCATACTTATGTTTCTGATTTCATTTGTTTCAAATTACTTTCAAAATCAGCAAATGCTCTGAATTAAGAATGTACATTATTTACATTCATTTCTATTTCATGAATTGTTTAATAAAAATCTATTTTTATTGTATTTTGCTATATAAAATTCTTATGTATTTTATAAAAAAGTATGTATTGGTGTATGTGAACAACAGTTTCTTTTTCAAAATGATCGCTTACTTCTTGTTGTTGGTTTCTGCTTTGTCGACAGTTACATAAACAGGTCGATATAAAACTACGGAGTCCCTGAAAATGGAGAAAAAAATGAAAATAACAATAAATTGGAAGGTTATGTCTTTACATATTTCTTTAATTTAGTATGCTCGCGAGGGTAAGTTGACCGGAGAGTAATTTTTCAATGCCTACTTATACTTATATTAGAGTAAAAAAATACAATTTATTTTGAATATATAATAGTTCCCATTAAATTCTTGGCTTAGTGACTTTTTTTTTAAGTTGTCTAAAAAGTAATCTTCCGGAAGGTCGTCAAAATAGGCATTCGTTGTGGTTATCACCTTTTCATTTGTCTAGGAGTTCTATCCATCAAGCCATTTTTCCTAGTTTAAGAACAAGAGAAGCGTACTCCGAGCCAGATCTGGTGCATATGGTCGATAAGGCAGCAATTCCTATCCTACTTAAGCGGCTGCCGTAGCGGATAAATGATATGGCACGCTATCCCGATAGAACAAAACTTTTTTTTTCTGTATAAATGCAGTTGTTTCTCCTTCAGTTCGGCATTAAAATGTGTCAATACATCAGCATGATATTCCCTAGATGTAGTTCTCTTCTGTAAATAGTTAATGAAGATTACGCTTTCATTAAAAATGTGGCTAGAAATTTACGCATCGAAAAAAACGGTTTTTACCTTCTCTATAACATGTTCAGTAGAAAAATTCATCGTTTTGTGTTTTTATCTTTGGGAGTATAGCGATATATCCTGATTTTATCTACTTTAGCGGCTACCGTAGTGGATAAATGATAGAGCACGCTATCCTGGTAGAACAAAACTTTTTTTTTCTGAATAAATGCATTTGTTTCTTCTTCAGTTCGGCACTAAAATGTGTCAGTGCGTTAGCATGATATTCGCTAGTTGTACTTCTCTTCTGTAAATAGTCAATAAAGACTACGCTTTCGTTAAAAATGTGGCTAGAAATTTATTGATCGAAAAAACCGATTTTTACCTTCTCTATAACATGTTAAGTAGAAAAAATCTATCGTTTTATGTTTTTGTCTTTGGAAGTATAACGATATATCCTGATTTGATTTACGGGGATTTCGTTCGAGCCAAACAGTTATTTAAAGCCGGCTGGTAGGTCAGTAGTAAGTAGTAAGTTATCACGGGGTCTTAGTCCGGGAAGGGTTCTATTGGTTTCCCTTTTCTGTTGAAGCGAATGTCGATAGACAAAGATTTTAAGTCGTATCACGAGCGCAGACGTAATAATAACTTATGATCTGCCAAAGCCTTCTGTAATTGACGTTAAGCTGTTAGGTGGTGTGAAAGCAGTGAAAGTGATTATTTGAAATTTCAAGTTTGCATTTGCTCAACAGTAAGCAAACGCGTCACCTATCTTGCGGTTATTTTTTTCATATTTAAATGTTGATGTAAAATATTGTGTATCCCTTCGGTTGGGATGCTTACGGCATTAGCTATCTACATCTTTTATTCAGTGGTGGCTCAATTATATGGACTTTATTTCTGGAAAATAAATGAAAGCAGCGTTTAACATCTTCTGTGCTCGTATGACCACTTTTAAAAGCAGTGCACCATTTACAAATAAATCCACGAGAAGGAGCAGTTTCACTATAATATTTATGTAGTTTTTGTTCAGTTTCTTAGATGGTTTTTCCACGTAAAAAATAATGTTTAATTAATATATGAAACTCTTTTTTTCCCATGTTAATTCAAAAACAATAAATAATTTGAACAGAAACTTATCTATCTAACAGATTTAGATAAAATTCTGATAGTAGGTTTCAAAAGCAAAACGAAAGTCAGTAATATACTCATCATGACGAAAGCTTTCAACTTTTGAAAAGTTACGCTGGCGTTAAATTACCCTCGTATATACCTTATATAAACATCGATGAAGGTGAACTATTTTTAATGAAGTAAATTAAACTTCCAGTTTAGTAAAGCTATAAAGATTGTAATCTCTAAAAAAAAACATTGCCTTAAGACTACCGATATTACTAATAAGAAACTAATAAACAATTGCGAAGTTGATTAAGGGGGCGTTCTGCCGCTGTACTCTTTTGCAGCGTTAGTATCGCTTAATTTGTATTAAATTCTTTAGATCCAATAGCAATAGTTAATTATTGGTCCGCAAAATCATGTGGTAACGTTCGTAATTTAAAATTGAAAACGCGTTGTTGAAAAAGTTTAGTAATAGACAGGATTTAGATGCCTGGTTTTATTTTTTTATATATACATTATTTTTGACGATTTCGTAACTCTGGCAATGATTAGAAATAATTTGAGGGTTGGCTGAAGATGCATTGATGCACCATATATTTAGCCAAGAAATATTAAAATATATTTTAAGAAAAAATAATAATCTGTAAAAGCAAAATTGTTTTTATTTTTTTCTTTATTCATCTTTTAAATATAATATATATAAATATTCTGTTAGTCATTCAAGGGGTGTTAAATTCAGATCTTAATGAAGCTCGGTAGATAAGTAGAACATGCTGAGACTTGAAAATAAAGATTTTTGTCTGAAAGAAAACCCACTCTTTATGGGTTTTTTGTTTAGAGAGACAGATTTTCGGTTTCCTCTTAAACGAAGAAACGGAAAAGAGAGGACGAAAATTTAAACCTGAAAGATGTACCATATCGAAAGTTCTTTCAGAATACGTTAAAGCGGGTTGTTTCAAATAAGGGCAATTCTTCTATGCTAATGTACATTCTAGTTATATGAAAAAAATATATAAATTGTATCTGACAGCTTTTACTAATTTTAATTATTTATTTGTTACATATTTATAATAAAACTTTATACGAGGTGAGGCAATTAAATGACGAGATTGATGTGAGAAATGTTATTTATTACAAATAAACTTTTATTTAACTTTTATCCCCTTCAACATACTCTTCTCCCCTATTTATACACCGCTATATACATGTCTTCTATTATTCAAATCAATGCTATAGTTCATCAGTTGTCAGCCTCTTCAATAATTCTGCCGTTTTTGCTTTTACATGTTCAACAGACTGAACATGTGTTCCCTTTAATTTTGGGAACAGATAGAAGTCACATGGTCCGAGATCCGACTAATACGGAGGATGATCAAGCACGGCAATGCGTTTGTCCACTAAAAACTGCTTCACAGATAGGAATTGTGAGCTGGTGCAGAATCTATGAGTCGTTCTTCCACAAATGCGATCTTTTCTTCTTTACTCTTTCCCTCAGCTTGATGACTTTTTTTTGTAATTGTTTGATCCTTGGGCATCCAGTCAATCATGATAACAGCCTTACATGAGATAACATTACTAACACACACCTTCTTTAACATTTGTAAACATTTTGTTGGCGATTTTATTTAATATGACAAGGAATTTTAGGTTAATTCCCTGCTCAATTTTTATGTCGACCATTATAGTGACACTACTAAGTTACAGCGTCCTCTGCAATTAAAGCTCGAAAGTAAACTAGAGCAGATAGGGAGTATAGGGAAGTATCAAGGCCAATAACAATTCCAGTTACTGTCTCGACCGATGCGGCTGCGCGGTGGAAGGAGCGCAGTCTCGTTATTTAATTGCCATACTTTGTACTACTTCTATTTTAATATCATGAATAAGAAAAACATAATAAGTCAGTACTAACAAAATCGCAGTCATCCTTTGCCATAGAAAAGAAAACATATTTACTAGTTTCTTTTTCAGCGGTCTACTGTCTACTACACGACTGGAAATAGTTCATAGCCGTTGGGGATTTTAGTGCAAAAATGTTGAGTCTGAAGCTTAAGTATCAACAGAACAGATGGTGAATAGGTGATGGCAGCCATTCAAGAACATAATATTAACAATATTGTACTGCCATTAAGCGCCTTAAATGGGTTTTAAATAGGGAATTGAAATCGTCCCCTCCATATTTGTAGCAAATATATAAAATACTTATTGTGTTTAAAAGTTCAGATTGTATAGTGGAACGGGAACGGGGTGTACTAGTTTTTGAGTATGCTCTATTTAAAATAGGTTTTGGGAAAATGTTATGAAATATAATTACTTCTAGTTTATTTTTGTAGTGTTCATTTACATTCAATCAAAATCAATACACCTGCATCGACTTAGAAATCATTAAATTTATATTTTCAACGTACCTTAAGTTATGATCATTACCGTCATATACCTGTCCCAGAAGAAATTCTGGTCCAATATATTGACCGCCTTCCACATGGGGCGCCGCATGTTCTAAAAATGAAAAGTAAGTAAAAGAATGAACTGTTGATTGTACAATCTTATTGAAAATAATGATTAACATTTTGTAAACAATGTTTAAGCGCAGAAAACGAAGACTTGAACTCAATTCTTTGGAATTATTCTTACATTGTTTTTGATAGTAGAGCTTAATAGAATTACTATGTCGTATAATTAATTTCAGAATCAGTTTCTTTCAAATTCAATGAAAACGATTGGCAACGATATAATGACGTAACATCAAAAATATATTTCATAGAGTTTCCTCGCAGTTATTGGTAGAGCCTGTTGGCTAAAATACCCACATGAAATGTTGCTATGTTTACCTATGTTTAGGCGATATTCTAACCTTAATGTAAGTTATAATACGTATACAAAAGGTACTAGGAAAGTTTTGCAATGCAGCTTTGTTTATTTAATTTCTTCAAAGTAATTTCCTCTACACTCAATACACCTCTCCATCCTCCGAAACCAATCTTTAAACCAGTTCTGCCAAGTTTCATTAGGGTGTAAAGCACACTCGTTGTCCCAAGCCAGCAGATGGTCCTCGTCACTGGAAAACCGCCTCCATTTTAGCTTCATTTTCACATGCGGGAACAGTGCAAAGTCGCAGGGAGCAAGACTTGGACTGTAGGGAGGGTGCTCGAGAAGTTTCAATCCTGTCGTGGTCAAATATTCGGTGCAGGCTTTGGCACGGTGAGCTGGAAAAATATGGAGGAACCAGGTGTCCATTCTCGATTTTGGCCGCAGGTTCTTCATAGATCCAATGACTTTAGGCAGGCGCTGTTCAGTATACCACTTAGCTGTGACTGTCTTCTATGTGTCCAAAACGACGAGTTCCACAATGCCACTCGATTTGAAAAGTACAGCTATCATTTTCTTCTTTACAGATCGAGATTTTCTGACAACTACCGGTGTGTCCTCATCATCAAAGACCCAAACTTCGTTTTGAGCTTTGGTCGGCACATCGTAATAGTACAGCCAAGTCTCGTCACCTGTCACGATGTTGCTCATATATCGAGATTGTCCCTTATTACACTTTTTTAGCATCTCCCGGCACCAAGTCACACGTCGTGTCATCTGCTCTTCAGTCAGTCGATGTGGCACCCAGAGAGAACAAAGTTTTTTTCACGTACAAACGATCATGCAGAATCGAACGAATTGCTGGTGCATTTAGGCCTGAAGTACCCTCCATCTGTTGGTAAGTCACTCGCCTGTCCTCGCCAAGGATTTTCCTCACGTGATCTTCCCAGCCTCTCAGCATCCTCCACAGTTAAATTTCACCTATGGAATTCTCTATACCATCTGAATATCGTTGTGCGATGTGGACAAACATTACTCAGTGCAAGAGTCATTTCTTCGAAGCACTGGTCTATGTTTAAACCACGCACGAAATTATAACGCAAAACTGGCCTTGTCTCACTTCGTGACTACGATGCCATCGCAAATACTTTACACTCTCACTGCTAATGAATAACTGAGCCCATCGACATGGCGCGGCGGCTACTATGCAGTATGAACATGTCTCAACATGCAGCAACAAGCAGCTTCCTGCGATTCATTGTTGCGTCATATTGCAAAACTTTCCTAGTACCCTTTGTATGTTGTGTATTAATAATAAGGGCATATAACGTACAAAAATAATATCAGATAGTTCACATAGAGAAGTGACTGAAGTTAGTTTCCCAAATAATTGGAAACAAGCTTCAACCGCTACGAACAAATATATTTAATGTTATCTACTTGTATTTCAAAAACTACAGTAGAGATGTTAATTTACCTTTTTGATATCTACCAGTTACCCTCTTGATAACAAAGGATATATTACAGTACCTATTATGTATGAAAAGAAAATATTTACCGTATCTAATGGAAGGGGATGACTTAGAATTGGGAATTCGAAAAGGCACAGTCGCTATAGTAATGGGGAAGTTAAGTTGTACAATATCCAGGTCTCTTTCTGTATCTAAACTAACCTAGAACGAAAGTTGGTTGGTTTAAATTGCGATTTAGAAATATGGTAATTTACAGTTAATATATAATAAATTTGAGCGAGTCTGCATATTCCTACTAATGTTGTGGGCATGGGGGGTACAACTAGAGAGTTCGAGCTATCCCATTTTGTCCTTGAGTTCGGTTTCACCTGACTACCTCTGCAACAAATAGCATAAAATTGTTTGTTAATCTTTATAAATGTCGATACGAACCTATATTCGAAAACTAAGTGTTTTATATCTTTACTGACACCTAAAACACCTCTGTCAATGAAAAATTCACAACATTGTTCGAGTTTAACTCTTAGCGATACTTCTTCTTGACTTTGGTTGTCTATTGTTGCTTTCAGTTTTAAACTTTCTTTGCATACGTAGGCTGATCTTTCCAATACGCAGCGTAGACTAACTGTACTCTTTTTGCAACACCAACAACACGTACTTTTTGCATCTTCATTCACTACAGGTTTCTGGAAAAATAAGAACGAAAGTTAAAATATACGCAACAAACGCTGCAAATTTTTGATTTAACTAGGAAACAACTATGATATTAAAACATATTTTTTTAATTCCCAATATAATGGTCTTTTACTTCAATATATTTCTTACACTATTTACGTAGGTAGGCGAAAATTTTCCGAACTAACACAGAAACGATTATTTTGTTTTTATAAAATTCAGTTTAATTTTTTAACATAGTCTTCATGTAAGTCTATACACTTTTCCCAGCGATGCTCCCATCTCTTTAGTCTGTCCAAATAGTATTTGGCATCGTGTTTTGCAAAATAGGCGAATATACGAATGTCCTCATTGAGCCTAAAAAACAGAAAAAGTTTCTGGGTACCACCTCTGGTGAATACAGTGGGTGCTCTATCAATTCGAACTATAATCCGTAAATTTTTGCCATGGCGACCATCGAAGTGTGAGATGGTGCGCGTAGTCTTCGTAGAACAAAATTTTCCTTTTCTTCAAATGAATCCGCTTTTCTGCAATTTCTGCCTTCACCTTATCAAGTAATGATGTTTAGTATGCCGTCGTTATTGTTTTTATTATATTTATTATTATTTTTTACTTGGTGAACTTTTTTATTGAACTTGCAGTTTTTGGCTGCCCCGGGCGCTCATCGTCGACTAAGCTAATGCGATCACGTTTAAATTCAGCTGCCCAAAATTTTACAGCGGTGAAAGACGATGCAGAGTCCCCGTAAACAGCGTCCATCTCAGTTTTAATGTGTGTAAGCGTATTGCCGTCCAAATGTATGAATTTAATGAAGTTTCGATATTCGATTTTTTTCATTTCTACAAAAACACTAATATCTATTCATACAAACAGCTGTTAAACAAAAAATGAGCATCCAATATAGGCAAAAGTTTCAGAAGCATCTTTCAACACATGGTCAGTTTGTTACGTTTTATTTACTTTATTTATTATTTTTTTCATTGATTTTCATTTAATTTGGTAGTTTATGTAGCAGTTTTTTTCCTGTGTGAATTAAAATCATTTGGATTATTAATTCGATTTTTTTCTAAATAATTTTTTGAAATTTCTATTTCATTCGTTTGTTACATTCTTTTGAGCGCTGGTGTATTTCGATATTTTCTTTTTGAGGGTATGTTTTTGTACATCTTGCTGCGCAAATGTGTTTTGTGAACGTTGTTTTAAGTTTTAGACACTTTTTTTGATTTAATCTTCGAACCTAGCGACCGCATTTTATATTGTGTTTAGTTTCGCATTCGGTGGTTAGTAATTAAACCACCGTTATAGCCAATTTATTGGCAAATTTCTACACTTTGAAGGTGAGTATCTTTTTTTTGTTTTTTAATTGCTTCTTTTGTTGTATGTAATTTTTAGGGTACAATAGGCCCGATATATATTTCACTGAGCGCTACTCTGTTGTGTTTTGCGGTTTTAGTTATTTTTATGTTCTCAACAAATAACAACTAATAATTTATCAAATTGTCAAAAAAGGTGATGAAGTCATTATGACGTAAGTTATATTACAACTGATTATAAAGCTTGCTAATTGCCTCGCATGTTAATTTTTTTCCCCTTCCAAGAGCTAGAATATTCGATGTTATCAAATTTGCGTGTTACATTTTCATCCCATAAATTACTATAGATATAAATGAAATAGTGTTGATATATGAGCTTTAGTTGATTAATTATGATATATTACAATAGAAAAATTGCTTTAAATGTAAACAATGCTTGAAAATAATTTACCAAATATTGTTCATCCATGCAGTCTATATGAGGTCCGATAATTGTGAAGTACTTCATTCCTTGAGGTGGACTAGCATATGGTATATCCACCGTGACTTTGATATAATATCTAATGCAACATGGTTTGCTTTCAAAAGAACATGGCAAACTTGATTCTGGAAGATTGAATCTGAGAACAGAGAAATTAATTAGTTAACAAAAATGATACTAAACTTTTTCCACTAATGCTCACTGAAATGTGAATTTGTGGAATCCTCTTGGAAGAATTGGTATTGTAGTTTCTAAGTTTTTTTCGCCCCATATTATCTGCCGCTCGTCGATAAAGTATTGATCATCTTTAACCTGAAAAATGTTTATTTTTTATAGTCGTTTTGGATATGTAATTCAAACTTACAGTTCTTCTGTCACCTGACAGCAATATTTTCCATTCAACATGGGCTTTACCTCTTAATATTACACGTATTGCTAAAATGCAGAAGGTGAGGAGACGTTAGTGCCAAGATTTAAGTGTTAAAATATGGATCGTTCGTATTTTATAGTTGCTTGTACATTTTATAATCTCTATCTTTTTACAAAGGATATTTTAATATGATAATGTAAAATTGGATTCTAGTAGTAGCTCAAGGAAGTTTTTAAAGAGTTGTAAAGTAACAAACTACATGGAAATTATAACGGGAAATAGTAATGCAGTGCTACAAATAAAATAAATTAAACCAGAATCTAATAGTAAAAAGACTTCGAAGAGTAAATAATCAATTGAAATATTTATGGGTTACAATAAAAACAATATCGAAAGAACTTTTGGAATTTAGAGTTAATTACTGAAGAGACCAAAAATTGGAGCTTTATCAGAATTAATGAAATTTACTTTTGATTTCAAACTATCACGTTGATGCATAAATTCGTAGCGTTTTTGGTGTCTAGGATAAATATCATGAAAAAAAATTGTTAGGCTTATGTTATTTCAATTTCTCTTATTGTATAATTTAGTTTTTGAATTTGTTCAAATACTGTTTTATTTATTGACAAAAATAAATAAAATGTAGCCAAGTAGATGAAACGAGCAAGTACTTCAGATATATCCTTTTGTTCGAATTTAAAAGAGGAATTAATGTTTTGGAAGTTGTTAGAAATATTTGAGCTATGTACGGAGAAAATATAATTGGGGGAGTACATTTCTCGATTTAAAGATGAACATTTTCACATTAATGATTCTCAACTTTAAAGAAGAACATTGGATTTAAAGATAACTTCGTCTTCGATTTCCAACGCTTAGTAGTAGTTGTGAGTAGACTGCAACATACGATAGATGAATTTGAAGAGTGGTTCACCACTTGGAGAATCACGTTTAACGCTAATAAAAGCGTTGCAATCTGCTTCTACAAAGACACCAGGCCTCAAGTCTCCTAGACCTTCGACTGACGATAGCACAACGAGTGATAGTATCCAAGGTGCATCCAGTGCTACAATAGCAAGCTGAACCTGAAGCTCAAGAAGATGATTTACAAGATGGCCATAGGACTGAGGATGACCTACACTAAGAAGAACATTGGATTTAAAGATAACTTCGTCTTCAATTTCCAACGTTTTAATTTGTTTTTCTCAAGAAATTAATAACGTTTTAAACATTTAGTACGTTAAAACAAATAGCAATGAGTTCTACAGAAAAATATTCAATGTTAAGATTGTTCACTTTATCTATTTTTGCGTTTTTATTAAATCATTTAAAAACCATTATCTTTATTATTTGAACAATAAATATTGTAGGTGGTTAAATTCAAATGATCAAGAAGGAACACAAAAATATACATGGTTGTCCACTTAACAAAACTGTAAAATAATGTTAAAAACCATTTTATTTCATAATAGCTATTTACACTGTCTAAAAAGTTGTGGCAAAAAAATAAAATATTCGAAGTATATTTTTATGCATTATCAACTTGTAGAGATTGAAAAACATATTATGGTAAACGTTGAAAGACTTATGATACAAATTTAGTAAATTCATGTTCTCTGACAATTCAATTTTACGTCTATTCAAAACAAACTGTAAATTAGTAACAAAGTCCAAATGGAATCGTTACTAAATACATATTCGTATAACAAAGTTGATTTACGAGGGAGCGTTTTTATATTCGCGGAATGAGCGGGTTGTAGAGGGGTGAGTAGGCGCATTGGGGGCATGGCCTGTGCAGCGACTCATGATTAGTATAAATACGAAGTTTCATTGTTATTAGACAGTTAGTCTTTGAGCTATCGTCAACCAAGTAACATAATCAGGAGTGAAAAGTGAAATATGGAAAAAATCGAATATCGTGCCGTTATAAAGTTCCTTACCAGGCAAGGAAAATCAGTCGCGACCATAATGAATGAGATGTCATTGGTTTACGGCGACTCTTGTCCAGGAAATACCATGGTGTACAAGTGGCATAGTTTATTTAAACAAGGAAGGGAATCCCTTGAAGACGACCCGAAGCCGGGCAGGAGCATTGAGGTGACCACGCCAGCACTAATCCAAAAAGTTGAACAAATTGTACTCGAAGATGCTCGACTAAAGAAGAAACAACTCGCAGAAATGGTTGGAGTATCTGATACAACAATTTTTAAAATCCTACACGATCATCTCGGCATGTCTAAGGTCAGCGCGTAGAGTGTTTCGCGTGCATTTTTGGACCTCTGTAATGAAGACAAGGATGGTGTATTGAGTGGAATTGTTACTGGAAACGAAACTTGGGTTCATCATTATGAACCTGAGTCCAAACAAGACTCCATGCAGTGGCATAAAAAGGGCATAGCACCTCCCAAGAAATTTAAAGTGTCACAATCAGCTGGGAAACTCATGGTAACGGTATTTTGGGACTCGGAAGGAATATTGTTGATTGATTATAAAGATAAAGGTGTTTCTATAACCGGAAAATATTACGCTTCAATATTAGAGCGACTAAAAGAAGCCATTAAAGAGAAAAGACGGGGAAAATTGACAAAAGGTGTTCTGCTTTTGCACGACGACGCGCCCGTCCACAAGAGCCGCGTTGCGTTAGCTGCCCTGCATAAGGTGGGCATCGAAATTGTGAATCACCCACCCTACAGCCCAGACCTGGCCCCGAGTGATTATTACCTGTTTCCGAAAATGAAAAAAGAGCTACGGGGTAAAAAATTTACTGCCGATGATGAAGTCAAGGAGGCAGTTTCGGCGTATTTTGCAGATAAAGAGAAACCATTTTTTTATGAGGGTATAAATAAATTAATTGAAAGATGTGAAAAATGTATCCGTCTTGCAGGTAAATATAGTGAAAAAGAAAAATAATTTGGTTTTTTTATTTCCACCCCTTGTCCCCCATTCCGCGAATATAAAAACGCTCCCTCGTATTTCATTTCAATGCGTAAGACTAAAATCGAGGGAAGAATTATATTTTGTAGTAGAAAACGCACAGGTAATTTTCGCTATTTTGGAGTAACTATAAATATTATATACTTTAACTTTTACTAAGTATGAGGACGATGTCCAAAGTTAGCGTACGCTAAACTTTCCTGGAAAGGTGTCTATTAAATATTTATGGCCCGTAGAAAGATATATTAAATTTTGGTTAAGATGAACACCTTGCAACAATAGTTTAACCTTGAAAGTAATGTTTTAAATTTGTAATGTATTTGCTAGAAATTATATTTAAGACTACTAATACAGAAGCTAAATTACATTTTTTTAATGTAGATAAATGAGTTTGTTAAGATAAAAGGAAGTCGACGAGATTTAATTGAGAGTAAACGTCATGATTGATAGAAATAATCACACACTGTGAGCAAATGATGTGTTTGTAATTAGTAGCATAAAAGTCTCCAGATGAAAGCCCTTTTTTATTTTTGTACAAAGGTTTTCATGTTTCGGATGACTTGAGACAAAATCTATTCATCTACAAATGAATAGATGAACTAAAACGTAGAAAATACCATGCTACAATAAAGAAACTTAAGATAAAAATTATCATTAGTGTTTGTTTGGAAATCTAAAATTTATTTGTGTTTACTCCTTCATCCTGGGGTTCACGCAAGAGATTTGTAGTTTCAAAAACGGCCAAGGGTCCAAGACTGAGTCGCCCGAAGTTTTTGAAAATCGTCGCTTGAAACGGAAAGTTTGTGGTTTTGAAGTAAACTACCCTGGAGGAATTCACAAGATAATATTCCGCAGAGGTCGTTCTGCTACAGGAGACCTTCAATTTCAACACGAGTCATAATTTAGGAATGCCGGGATACACTTGATACAGAAATGACAAAATTGCGGGATGACACGGAGAGACGGCCATCTTCGTGCGAAAAGCGATCTCGCATTATCAGCATAACATCCCATATGTCTAATACCTAGAGACAACAGGTATTGTTACTTCCACCACGTTTGGTCCGCTAAGCATTTTCTGTATATTTAGATTTTAGCGAATTGGACGCTTCTTTGAATTCCAATAAACCAGCTTTGATCGTCGGGTACCTGAACGCGAAACATAAGGCCTGGAACGGTAGAAATCCAAATCAAGCAGGTGCTCGTCTACGCAGGTACATACTTGATAACGTCTTTATCGTAGATGGACCTACAGAGCTTACCCCATTTTGGGATTCGAGGTAGATCAGATGTTTTGGACATAATGATGTCGAAGAATGTACATCTCTAGCGCTCTATTATCTCCCTATATAAACTATATTCCAATCATAACTCGCTGAAGAAGTCGATGGCTAAAGCTTTTGATAGTGTTTGGTACGAAGGGCTCCTTTATAAATTCAATACATCCAAGATATCACTCCCAACGATATATCTTATACATTTCTTCTTGGAGAACTGCTCCTTCTCAGTCAAACACAATGGCAGTTATTCCGGGACAATTTCGGCAAGAGTCCCCCAGGGCTCTGTACTATCTCCGATTCTATTTAACATTTTCTTCTAATATATACCTAAAACCTATCCATACTTGCACGTAGCACTCTACGCAGACGATACTGCGGTTTGCAAACCTAACGTAATTGTGAGTAGACTGCAGCACACGATATTCGAAGACGAATTCGAAGAGTGGTTCACCATTTGGAGAATCACGTTCAATGCTAATAAAAGCGCTGCAATCTGCTTCTACAAAGGCGCCAGGTCTCAGGAAATCCCGCGCCTGCAGCTAAAAGAAAAAAGCGACCTATCTATAAGTCATCCTGGACCTTCGATTGGCGATAACACAACGAGTGATAGCATCCATGGTGCAGCTCACTAATGTGCAACAACAGCAAGCTGAACCTGAAACTCAAGAGATGATCTACGAGATGGCTATACGAACCAGGATCACCTACGCTACGCCGACCTGAGGCAACGCAGCGAAGGTACACATTAAGAAGATCCAGATAGTTGAAGACAAAATACATAGATTAATTACAGACGCTCCTTGGTTAACGAGGAGCGCCATTACCCAACGGGGCCTACAGGTCCCCTCTATTTTTGAATTCATCCTTGAAGCCTCTAAAAAATATTACAATAACCATCAATCCCATGAAAGTCCGTGGATATCTGATATCATCCTCTAGACCAGCTGTAAGCACAAAAACCGTTCTCCGTCTTTAACCAACCATGACCTTTTCAACGTAAGTTAGTTTTATAGTTATTTCATGTAATATATGTAATTCTATTACATGTATTTAATATCTTAAGATGAATTCGATTTACTACTTATATCATATATTTTATAATCACGAACGTTACACTTTATTCATTTACTTTTAATTAGTATTGAAAATGTGAAATCATTTTGAGGGTAAAAATGAACTTAAGAGGAAGACGAACGGGGAAGGCATAGTGCTCTGTCAATTCCGCACCAAGTTACGATAAGAACTACTTTCTGATGATGGTAGTAGAAAAACTTAAAAAGAAACTGGTCCATCTACGGACAGAAGTTAAGGTAATGCAAATTATTGCCGCGAAAATCTTCAAATGAACACACACGCACACACACGTACACATACACAGATATATATCTCTGTGTGTATATGTATGTGCGTATGTCGGTGTATTTCGTTATTGATGTGACGACAGTCTAAAAATCACTCAAGCTACACTCAGTCTATAAAAAAAAGAATAAGTACCTCATTTGGATAAAATGCCTGTATCAGTTTTTAAAGAACTTCACCTGTAAGTGTGGAGGATATCGTAAAATTGTTGAATATGAACATAATATGGAATATGAAGATGGTTCCTCAAACTAAGGGCGTAGTGTTTTAATCAGAAATAACATAATGGTTTAATAAGAGATTTAAATCTACCAAAAGAGTCGTCAGAACTGTTATCGCCAAGATTAAATGAAAAGAGAACATGAGCTTTTATAGTACTTTAGAAAAGAGAGTAGTTTGTTTTATTGTTGTGACGTGTCAGATTTAGTAAATGCAATCGGTGTAGCTTCTTATGACTCAAATGAGTGGCATCTTTTTGTAGGTAGTTCAAAACGAAATCTAAAATGTGTATTACTCCACAATGGAAATTTATATGGGTCAATTCCCATTGAACATTCAATTCATATACAGGAGAAATATAAAAATATTGCAAAAATAAGCGAGCGTAATTGGATCATTTATATAGAACTCAAAATGATTAATTTATTACTGAGTCAACAACTATATAATAAATATCCCTGTTTTTAGGCTTATGGAACAGTAGAATTAAGGACAAACATTGGATTCTAGAGAACTGGTCAGTAAGAACATTCTTAAATGTTGAATAACATAATGTAATGTCATGTCTATCTTTCCTCATCAACACATAAAACTTCATATTATGATGTAGAAGATACGAAATTCACTACTTCTATGAATGATACTGAGGCTGATTCATACAATCCTTTTGTGATGGTTGTAAAAAATTTTCTCGGAAATAAAAAAGATTCAAAACTTTTATCAATTTGGTTGGAATATGATCGTTTTTTGAATAGCCATCTTGACAAATTTCCTAAAACTCTAGGCGATGTAGCGATGGACAAGGTGAAAGGCTTCATCAAAGTATTGAAGTTATGGAAGAGTGATATTAACCAAGGTGGGGTATTTATATAATTGCTGACTAAAATCAGAGTACTCAAAGAGACTGTCCACAAGTATGATGATACAGGAAGTCTTTTAAACGAAAATTTCTTTTTCAATTTTTTGTGTTTTGAAAGTCAGTTTTTGCTAATCTGTTACCTTTTGAAATAAAGGGTGTTTCAAATTTCGCGGTTTTTTTTAAAGAATAAATAAAACATAATTTGCATTCACTTTCAAAAACTTTTATTGAAAATTGAAGTATCAGTTATGACATTTATATGCAAAAAATAATATCTGCCAAATGGCCTCCTCTTGCAGCTCCGCAGACGTCCACTCTTTTGTTAAAATTTTCAATGACATTTTGACATAGTTGAGGCTCTATCACGACCCGAATAATTTCATCTTTCAAAGCAGTAATTGATTGTGGATTGTTTTTGTAAACCTGACTTTTCATGTAACCCCACAGAAAATAGTCTAACGGTGTCAAATCACATGATCTTGGTGGCCAATGAACATCACCGTTTCTTGAGATTACACGTCTAGGAAATTTTTCTCTCAATAAATCAATTGATTCGTGTGCAAAGTGAGGTGTAGCGCTATCCTGTTGAAACCACATATCCTCTAGATCAATATTCATTGATTCAGGCCACAAAAACTCGGTTATCATCCGACGATATCGATCACTATTGACAGTTACAGCTTCACTAGCAGCATTTTGAAAGAAGTAAGGGCCAATTACACCACCTGATCATAATGCACACCAAACAGTAACTCGTTTAGGATGCATAAGTTTCTCATGAATAATTCGTGGATTTTCCTCACTCCAGATACGGCAATTTTGTTTATTAACATAGCCACCAAGTTCAAAATGTGCCTCATCGGAAAACATTATTTTTCGAGAAAAATCAGCTGGTTGTTCATATTCCTATGTTATTTGAACCTTATATGCCTTCAGAACTAAATCCTTGTGTAAAATACGCCATGTTGTTGATCCACTAAGTCCAAGTTGTTGTGAACGTCGTCTAAAGGACATTTCAGGATCTTCGGCAACACTTTCACGAACCAAACCAATATTTTCTTGTGAACGACCACTACGACTGTATTTTTCACTTTTTTGGTCTTCCACGGAACCATTGAAATTTTTAAATAATTCGACCAATAGTGCTTTTAGATGGACAATTATGTAAACCATAAAGTTCACGTAATTTTGTAAAAACTCTTTTCACAGAACGCTGATTTTCATAAAATAATTCAACAATTTGAACGCGTTTTTGTACCATGTGCGAAGCCATTTTTATAAATATCATACATCACACTTTTTAAATGCCCAAATACCCAGACAAATTCAGTGCGCCATCTATATTTTATTTATTCTAAAACCGCACAATTTGAAACATAAGAAAATATTTCTATATTTACTTTTATTCAATTATTTTATATACGCATACATTGTAATCCCATGTGTTTCAAAAATGCGTACTATACTCTAGAAAGCTTAGGTTATGGGTGAAAATCAATACGATTTTTGAATTTAGCATATTCGAACTAGTAACGGGTGTTTTTTTTAGAGGTATAGAACTTTGAAATGGAATAAAACAAATATGATTTTTTTTAATTGACATGAAATTTACTTTATTCGAAAGATAATCTTCTGGCATTATAATTTAAATATGACTTCTGGCATATGACCGCCACGGCTGGATCGGACGTAGTCTAATCTGGAGGGCCAATTTTCGATGACTTTTTCCAACATTTGTGGCCGTATATCGGCAATAACGCGGCGAATGTTGTCCTCCAAGTGGTCAATCGTTTCGGGCTTATCGGCGTAGACTAGCGACTTCACATATCCCCACAGAAAATAGTCAGGCGGCGTTAAATCGCACGATCTTGAAGGCCAATTCACGGGTCCGAAACGTGAAACTATGCGGTTACCAAACGTTTCCTTCAATAAATCAATTGTGGCACGAGCTGCGTGACATGTTGCGCCGTCTTGTTGAAACCACAACTCCTGCACGTCATGATTGTTCAATTGAAGAACGAAAAAGTCAGTAATCATGGCTCTATAGCGGTCACCATTGACTGTAACGTTCTGACCAGCTTTGTTTTTAAAGAAGTACGGACTAATTATTCCACCAGGCCATAAAGCATACCAAACAGTCAGTTTTTCTGGATATAACGGTGTCTCAACATACACTTGAGGATTATCATCACTCCAAATACGGCAGTTTTGTTTATTGATGTATCCATTCAACCAAAAGTGAGCTTCATCGCTAAACAAAATTCGATTATGAAAATCGGGATCAACGGCAATCTTGTTTTGGGCCCATTCACCGAATCTACGCCTTGCTAGGTGATCGTGTGGCTTCAATTCTTGCACGAGTTGGATTTTGTAAGCACGCAAACCTAGATCTTTCCGCAAAATCTTCCATAAAGTGGATGGACACATATCCAATTCCTGTGCACGATGGCGGACAGACTGATTCGGGTCTTCCTCTACGCTACGCTCTACAGCAGCAATGACTTCTTCTGTACGCACTGTACGACGTCTCTCTGGATGCGTGTTATCATTTAGAGTATACGTGGTGCGAAAACGTTCCATAGTTAATCGAATTAATTGCTCTGATGGACGATTATGTTGACCGTAATATTGACGTAGTGCGCGATACGTATTTCGAACAGAACCATGATTTTCAAAATAAATTTGCACAATTTGCAGGCGTTGTTCAGGCGTCAGTCTATTCATGCTGAAATGACAAACCAAACTAAATATAAATCACTTAACAGCTGACAAAATGGCCGCCAGTTAAAAAAGTGTTGCCAACTTAAAGTTCTATACCTCTAAAAAAACACGCGATAGAAACCAGGTTTCGACTAAAAGTCGTTTTTCTATTCAATAAATTAAAGAAAGCATATAATTACATGCTTTTACTATGTGAAACTAAAAATTATAACTTTTATCGCTTTTTACAACTTGCATATAATGCAGAAATTTTTGAAAAAATTTCTTGCTCTCCGGTGAAACTCAAGCTCACGGTCTTATGCTTGCTAGGAATGTACTTTATCCTTCGACCACGGGAAACGGTGATATTCGAGTCTACTAACGGGTCATAAATTGTATTACGAAAACAGATATTAAAGAAAGTAAAAGTAAAGTCTGAAAAACGAAGTGGTATAGTCCATAAAGTAGTTTTCTTTCGTCACGACGATGCACTTTTTTCCACATAGACTCGATTACGAAAAATTGCACCAAGGGATTTTTATTTCGAGAGGAAGATTATTACAAAAATGGTATAAATGATATTTCAGCATCGCTGGTCAAAATACATTTGGAGAGTAATACGTTGAAAAATAATAAAGAAAATTAATGCGTTGCCCTCAAGTCATCCTCGTACATTGATTTGATTAATATTAATTATATACATTATATAAATATGCTGTGTTCAATAAAAAAGACGCGATGATTAGTGGTTTCTTTGTTCATTCAACGAATTTTATAACTGAAATAATGTTAGTAGTGTCCACTTCAATTTGAGCAGTCTGTATATGATGACATTAATAATTCATTTCGCAGTAATTGAACGATGTTCAAATATCTATTGTTTTGTTTAACAATTGATTAACTTTTTTGTAACTTCGGTGTAGTCACATTCGTTGAGATATACACGGACTATAAATTAATACCCTCACGTAACAAACAAGCAAGCACGTACTTCGCAGCTTAAAGTTTTCTATTGTATCCAATATGACAGTTCCATTTATCTGCTCGCCAGCGTAATAATACTCTTTGTCTAGCTTTATGTCAAATTCCCTGATGTAATCCATTATACGTGGAAATTCTATTGATGTCCAAACACCATCCTTTCCAATTTAGAATGGGGCTGTTCTGTATTTAATTTTTGCCATTTACCTAAAACAAAAGCGAAAAATTACCTCTCAAGTAACATTATGTTTTGCATATTTTATTTTTTATTATTAATTAAACAATATATAGGCTCGGGAAGAGCAATTCATTTTTAGAGAATCCACAATTCATAATAAATGTCATTTTAATATTTTTTTATCAAAACTGTATATAGGACTAATATTAATGTAATAATTTTCATCTGGGCTCAAAAGTTATGTTCAAGGCATTTCAAAAGTATTTAATAAAAGTAATTTAAGTTAATTGAAAGAAATAATCCAAACAAAGAATTAATTCTGGGTTTTCAGTTTGGTTATAGGCATTATCATGGATTTATCTACATCCACTGGTGGTAGATAAAATAGAGAAAGACATTGAGGGAAATGGCATTGCTCTGCTGCATTTTTAGATGTATCATAGACGTCAGGCACACACATGTACATATATACAGTACGTCTATTCTCTTTTGCAGATGGAGTTCTATTATGGGTGACATTAATGTTCAATGAAAAAACATTGCCTCCCTCCATCGCACAACACACGAATGTATTGGACGACAGAATGGGAACGCGTCTATCTCGCATGTGGGCAACAAAGTTGCTAGAGTGTGTGTAGATAGACACTTGCAATCACGGCGATTTGCCCAATTTTAAATAGTTGAATGATTGAATTGACTGGATCAGTTGATGTAGTTCTATTTTTGTGTCGTTTCTGCCATATATCAGAGACATAACAGAGAAAATTGGCAGAATACAATACAAACACGATATGGACACAGTATACACCACTGACAAGGAAATAAGAGACATTCTCCCTACAACGAAGGATAATCTACGCTTCAGAGAATAAGGTGTTTACGAAATTCTTTGTGGTAACAGTAGCCAAATATATAGGTTAGACTAACAGAAGAGTGAATATACGCAGAAATGCAGTAGCAAAAAGAAAGGTTATCTTTTAATGTATGAAAACTGCTGCTTGTAGAAAACAAGTCGCTGCATATTTCAATAAATTTCTAAAATTCAATTTAAATTACTGCTAAAGTGTATGGTCTGCAAAATCATTCATATCCGCAGAGTATATAATATTGTTGTTTTGCAGTGACGATACTGGGTATTTTATACGGTGGTCTAGCAACTCACTCTCATAATTGCTACAGTAATAAATCTAATGTAGAAGATCAATCATTGTTGTCACCGAAACGTCAGGAGGGAGAAGGCCTTTTTGAGAACCAAAACATTCAATTTACACGGCAAAACATCCAAGAGGAATAATGATTTCTCATAATCACTTAAGGTTGATATATACCCCTTTCCACATTAATTTTCGTATTCTGTATATATATTTCGACAACTAAGTTATCATCATAAGAAAATAATTAAACAGTGTCGCAACTGGAAGCTAAGACAAATACCCACACGAAAAAAAATCCGTGCATGATCTGCATCGTCGAAAGTCAAAACGCACACAGCGTGTGGGTTTTTGCCGTAGTTTCCAAGTGCGACACTGTTTGATTATCTGCTGATGATGACAACTTAGTTATCGAAATACGTATACAGAATACGAAAATTTTTGTGGAAGAAGTTATATACCAACCTTACGTGATTAAGTTAATCAACCACAGCCTCCATCAAATTTATCTTCTATGATTCATCACGCAATCGCGATTACATGTGGTGAAATATATATATAATTAAATTTAATAAAATCTGTAAAAAATGTATCTTAGTAAAAGAATCTTGAAAAATATTACTCTTCGTTTCTGTTTCCATTAGTATTAGTGTAGATACTCAGAATAAACCAATTATTTCAGAGCTGTTTAAATTTACTTTAAGAAATAATATCGTTAAAATTTTTATGAACTTGGCTTTAACAGTTTGTCTCTCTATTAAAAAAGAAATATAACCTAGTACAGAAAAAATACAAAAATTGTTACTAATTTTTAATATAATCTGTACCAACTTTAATGCACTTATTATACATTTAATAAACATTTCGATACATTCATAAAAATATCTTTAGATTTAACATCGAAGCCAATGACCATTTAATCGTTTATATTAAGACGGCATCATCGCGGAGTTTTTAATGATAGGAAAGCGAGTAATAGTTCCTTGGAGCCATGCCAGGGCTATAAGGTGGATGGATGATCTAATAAAGTCGCAATCGTTAACGCACCCTTGGCCGTCTAGACGGTGCATTGCCCGCATATTTTCAGTAAGTTTATTGTTCTTCTTTAATAAAATTACGCAATTTATGTAGAATTATAGCATAATACTTCCTTTTTTCTAATTCATTATTACCACGATTCTGGAAACTGATGTTGCTGCTAATTCTTTTACTTTTATTTGACAATCAGGAAGTATTAAATTTTCGACAATAGTGAAATTGTTTGTGGTCTTGCATCATCACCAAAGGGCGTTTGCTTCATATGAAACTTTGTTTCAATTTTACCAGTTGCAAACTAATTTAGGAGTACTTGCAATTATAAATTATATTAAGTCGGCCAATAGCACAGTGTCAATTCACTGACTTATTAATCATTATTTTTCTGGCTATTTTGCCGTGTAAATTGAATGATTCGGTTCTGAGGAAGGCCCTCTTCCTCCTGACGTTTGGGTGACATAGATCATTCATTTTCTTCATTAGATTTTTATTACTGTAGCAGTTATAAGACTGAGCTGTTCGGTTACTGTATAGAAATACCTGGAATCGACACACTAACTGTACTGGAAGGGCTTTTTGAGATTTACCTTCTTGTTTAAGGCGAACGTCGATAGTTAAAGATCTTTAACTGTTCCACGACCGCCGAAGCAATAATAAACTGTAATTGATGTTAAATTGTTAGAGGATGCGAAGACATGGGCTATCGTTACTTACAATAATAATAATAAATACAATAATATACGAGAGATTTAACACTCAACCACTAACACCTTTCCGGAAAAATCTAGCATTATATCTAGTTCTGTCTTTTCTTTTATGGTAGCAGATGAAATTCATTGAACTAAGATCATCAAAAACTGTATAAGTGTACACTTTCTCCAATTGACAGAAAAAGAAATTGTCAGACATACAGGCTGTTTCAAAAAGAATATACTTATTCCGAATGCATATATTTATTAAACTTTAAGACATATGTAGGCAACCACCAGCCCGCGGGCAGGATCCAGCCTGCGAGACATTGTCGTATTATTTCATGTCTGATATCTATCGTTAAAAATTATGAACACTACTTTTAAACGCGGCCCGCGAACGTAATTGCACATTAAAGTTTGGCCCGCAACATGTCCAACGTTGCCCATACCTGCTTTAAGACATACAAAGATGAAACTTTACACACATAGTTACGAACCTCTCAAATTCAGATTACAGATATTCAATATGTCCTCCATCAACGACACGAACAATATCACATCGATACTCAAATTCCTCCCATACTCGGGCAAGTATGTCCTTCGTCACTGATGTTATGGCAGTACGGATCCGGTTCTTCAACTCTTCCAGGTTTTGTGCGAGTGGTGGTACATAAACGTTGTCTTTAACGAAACCCCACAGGAAGAAGTCACAGGGTGTCAAATCCGCTAACCGTGCAGCACAGCTGGGACATGCTAAGTTGCCAGCTCCTGCACGACCAATCCAACGGGTCGGTAGAGTTTCATTCAGATACTCATGCACTTGGCGACTCCAGTGAGGGGTGTCCCGTCTTGTTCAAAAATGAAGTTGTCTTCGTGCAGCCTCGGAAACAACCAGTTTTGTAACATAGTAAGATATTGCTGACCGTAAACCGTATTTCCATCAAAGAAGAATGGGCCGTAAACAGATGATCGGGATATCGCACAAAACGCACTAATTTTAGACGAATCTCGTACATGTTCAATGGCTGCATATGGGTTCTGTAGACCCCAAATTCGAACATTGTGTTTGTTTATCAAACTACTAACATGGAAAGTCGCTGAACACGATGGGTTGTGCAAAAGTGTTATCATTCTCAATACCATCATGAATCTCGTTACAAAATGCCACACGTTTCCGTTTGTCATCAGGACGAAGAGATTGTAGCAACTGTAACTTGTATGGCTTCATAACAACCGTCGTCTCAAAACACGCCAAATTGTTGTTGAAGGCAGTTGTAACTCCCGACTGGCACGATGAGTTGATTTTGAAGGATTACGTTGGAAAGCAGTTTGAATTCGTGCCACATTTTCTTCAGAAACACGAGGGCGGCCAGAACTCTTTCCTTTACATACACATCCTGTATCTACAAACTGTCGATACCATCTGCGAATGTTCCACCCATTCAGAGAATCAATTTGGTAGCTCAACCTGAAATGTCTTTGCACTGTAATCACGGAGTTGCACTTCGCAAACTCGAGAACACAAAATGATTTCTGCTGCAGAGTAGCCATTTTGAACATATGACGGTTACCAAGAAAAACAGAAGACAACTGACATCTAGCGGCTATTAAATAAACTAGACTATGTATTCGTTTCTCCAATAGCTGAGCCGAGACGCAGCGATCGATAGTTTGGATAAAATAATACTTTGTAATACGTATATTCGTTTTGAAACACGCTGTATATTAAATTATTTTCTCTTAAGTGATAGCAATCAGTGAAGATATTATATGGAAGAACTTATGGATATTTTGAGAAAATTAGATAGTTTATTTGAATTACAGAGAAATACATATAAGAATTGACCAGGCATTTAACATCACATATGTCAGTATCGACCAAAAAATCTAAATAAAAGTAATTTAATTAGGACTAATGGATCTTACATTAATAGTAACAGACCATCGAATCAAAATTGTAGAGGGAATTTTGAAAACCATAAATGTTAGAATGGTAATAGGAGCAATAGATGTATGTATAATAAGAAACATAATTTATAACTATATCACAATACGTGTACATGCCGAATTACCGAAATAATCATACGTACAATGGTAATTACAATAAAACATTTACACTAAACATAAAAGATATTCATAACTTACAGTTTAGACAAAATACACAACAAGTAAAGGAAAATTATACAAATAATAAACGAATTAATCACATTTATACAAATCATCCTACAAAATGTACACAAAAACATAACAAATATACATCTATGGAAGTATTTATTAATGAAGAAAATAATACATAGCAGATCAGACAAATGAAGAAGTTGGAAAAAAGTACAGCGATTACTTTTTTCCAACTTCTTCATTTGTCTGATCTGCTATGTATTATTTTCTTCTTCTGAATTATGGGGAAGATTACGGATGTCAAATAACCGATTTTATGACAATATGCATATTTTAGGTGCATATGAAGAAAACAAGGGAGTTGTAAAAAATTTTATACCTATGGTGGACATCGAAATTCAAAATTAAAAATTAACGACGATTATAGATATTTCAGCTAGAATTTCCTTAATTAAAAGAGATATTTTAAAGAATTTGCAAGATTTAACAATGTATATGTTCACGATTAAGAAATTAAGTATAGTATCAACTAATAATAAGAAGATGGGTGTTATTACAGAAAAGTTATGTATTCAAACAAAAATAAATGGTTGGGATATTTATTAGTGGTATATCTTTAGTTTTAGTTGTATTGTTAGTATTGATAACATCATTCAACAATTCGAAACAGTAACTGAAAGAATATAGAAATCGTTGATAATATGGGATTGCATATCAAACAAGAATATACAGGATATTTCAGGAGATATAGTAAATAATTTAGGAGGTGGTAGATGGAGTATTTTACATAAAAAACTTCATACTAAACATATGTCCAATTCTTAGTAGTTACAGAGACGCAGCTGTTTGAAGTTAGCGCGTATATGCCTGATGTGTGATGGTGTGCACAAGTATCGGTTCAGAAAGCAATAAAACAGAACGAAATTGAACCTTAAGAGCATTTTTATTATTCAAAGGTTCGATAGAACTGGTCCACTGCATAGAACCGATACGACCTTTACTTCAATGCATAAGATATTTGAATACAGAAATCAATTTCAATTATGTTAGGTATTAAAATGACGCTTACTAATACTGGGGTGTCGGAATTATAACAGGTATCGTAATGTAATTTTCGATTGTGAATAATTGAAATTAAATAAAGGTAAGTATCTAAAATGGATATTGATTTTAATAAATAAACAAAGAGGTTTATTTTCGTTTCGTATAAATCTTAAGTATTAGTTGTTAAGCACTCATTAATGTTAACTTAATATTTTCAAATAAATATGTTTACATTAAATAAATTACCAAAGTAGATTTAAAGTGACCTCTGGGAAGTCAGAATACGATGTAACCCCTAATATATAGCATTTATAAAGAGTTTTCGTTTTGCATTTAATCACTGTGATTAGACAGTTCGAATAAGTGTACTGTGCATTGGTAGCATAATGGAAAGACAAGCATATACTAGTGAAGTTGCAAAAGCCAAAATTCTAACTCTTCACAGGAATGGGTTCTCCGTGAGAGATATTAGTTTACAATACAATCGGTATGTTATATTTTTACTTTATCACTTTGATATTAAAAATAAATTTAAACACCCTGTTAATTGAATTTTTTTATTTTTATTGAATTGTTATAGCATTCTTTAACATATAAATTATAAATTTTAGAAGTCGACAGTCTTAAGATGGATTCATTGACACGAATTGGAAGGACACACCAAAATAAGGCCGAAATCAGATCAACCAAAAGTTACAACACCAGTTGAAAACAGATTACTAGAAAATGCAGTATTGGAGCATTCCTTTTATAACAATTCTCAAATGCTGAATTGTACAAGCCTGCAATACAGTAGATTTATTGTTGCGAGAAGGCTCAAGGAAGTTGTTTTTTACACCAGGAAGCCAACTACAGCGATCTATTTTAAAGAGTACCATGCCCCGTTCGCTGTGCAAAATTTATACAAAAGTTTTCAGTTCTAATGTAAAATCCATGTCTTAGTGCATAGACCTGTAAATACCAGATTTGATAGAAGATACATCTTAAGAAGTAAAAACAGTAGTAGAATAACTTCTGCTATCTGAGGATGTATGTTAGCCCATGGTCCCGGGAGCTTAGTACCGATTACGTTCAGCTTACAGGTGATTTATACGTTGATCATTTAGAAGATTACATTCAGAGTTGTAAGAAATTGGTTTTATGAGTATCCAGAGATGGAACACATTAACTAGCCGATAAAATCTTCGGATTTAAATCCGATAGAGCGTTTGTGGTTCCTAATGATACGTCGTTGGTATAATGAAGCAGAAGAGGAGATACCATTTAAAAATAGAGATCCATTGGAATTCAGTGATTCTATGTTGAGAAGGCCAGAAGAAGTTATTGGAATAGGAGGATATACTCTTGTATAGCTTCTATAATCTCTTCTTATATTTATAAATATAGAAATAAAAATACCATTAATAACTATTTCTTGTTTTTAAAAAGTTCCATTAGAGTAAATATAATGCTTTCCAATGAAAATGACTTCAATAAAATGGTAATAATCGTAATATATATAATTTTAACATATAAAATACTGACAAAAATAAGAAGGGTAACAGTTTGTTTACATGGCTCTCTTTTTCTACTTTTTCTAGAAGCCCCGATTGTTTAATCAAAATTTTAAATTGAAAAAATTTTTTAAACAAAATGGCCAAAATGTAGTAACAAAAAACACTTAAAATATGTTTCTACAAGCAAACTTTCATTTAAATTTAATATACTCGTACATTTCATTCTATTCAAAAGCAATGAGAAACTTTAATATAAGTATGTCTATAATTTTTCATTTTGCTATAGTTTCGGAATATTCTATTTCATTTGCGTTACCAGGTGTATCCGAAAATCAGTTTTTCTAACAGGTGCAGCTAGGCTTAAATATTCAATGTTATGATTTGACGCATGCATTTTATTCTACCAATATCAAGCTTCAATGCTATACATGCGAAAGTAACACTGTCATAGATTTATATCTCTTTGAAAATGGCGAGTTTCGTGCCTAAAAACGTGCTTTTGCGGCACGCATTACTTTTCTTAGTTAATAAAAGAAACTGACACTGAAAGTCATGGTTGCTGAAAGGGGTGATTTCGCTGTGTAAGACAAAGAACGTTCTGGTAGACTGAAAAAGTTTTAAGATGCGAAACTGCAGGAGTTATTGGATGAAGGCCCAACCCAAACTCAAAAACAATTGGCAGAAGCGTTAAATGTGGAATCCAAAAAGATGGAAAGTGGATGTCACATCAATTGAATGACAGGCAAATGGAAAATCGAAAAATCGTCTGTGAAATGCTGCTTCAAAGGTATGATTGGTAGTCATCTCTGCATCGAATAGTGATGGATGATGAAAAATGGATTTATTTTGAAAACATAAAGAGCAAACAGTTATGATTATCACCTGACGAAGCCGACCCAACGATTCTAAAGCCAAATCATTATGGTCGCAAGACAATGCACTGTGTTTGGTGGGACCAGAGTGGCGTGGTATATTACGGACTGTTGAAACCTGGTGAAACAGTTAATACTGATCGCTACCTATAACAAATTATCAATTTGAACCATTCATTGATAGAAAAACGCCCAGAATGTGCCCGAGGATACGGTAAAGTGGTTTTACAGCACGATAGCGCGCTGTCTCATACAGCAAAACCGGTCAAGGAAGCGTTGAAAGCACTTAAGTGGGACAAAATATCGCACCCGCCGTACCTTCTAGACCTTGCCCCATCTGACTATCATCTCTTCGGGGACAGAGCAGCACTTCGTCAATTTCGAAGAAGTTAGAAAATAACTCAACGAATGGATTTGCTCAAAGGACAAACAGTTTTTTTTGGGATGGCATTCATAAATTGCCTGAAAAGTGTGCAAGATATGTAGAAATAATACTTTGAATAAAAAAAAATTTTTTTCTGTATTCTTGAACATTATGTAGTTTTTTAACGAAAAAACCGGTAATGACTTTCCGGTACCACTGGTAAATGTAAATTTATCTGACCTACCATAAATCAGTGGACCAATAATATAATGTAATTTACGAGCTCTGCCCAACGAAGGCAATAAGAACTAAGGTTAAGTTTAGGTGTGTCAATAAATTTGCACACCATCATACGTCTGAAATAGCTGACAAACACTTAGCTGTCTGAAATAGGCATTTGACATGTAACATAGCGCTGTTGGTTATTACAATTATTTAAAAGAATGTACGAATTTTAACATGCCGAATATGTCTATATGGTATTTCCTTACGGGTTTGTAATGGAAATGGTTTTGCTGCTTGTAGAGAATACCTTGTACGAGTACCAGACTCCAGAGGGTTTACTAATGTTTTCATTAAATTTCGTGAGACAGGTCCAGTACCCGGTCGTCTAATTTCTTCTAAACGTGCAAGTGAACAAAATGTGGATGAAGTAGGCATTATGCGGTTGATAGATCGCAGTCCTTCAACAAGTTCACCAAGAATTTCGAAACCTATTGGTCTTGCACATATAAACGTATGACGATTATTAAAGAGTTCGAAAGTGCATTGAAAATTAACTTAATTATTTGCGTGTTTTATATCATTTATATAATGAATAAATGCAGATAATAAGTCAATCGGCTTTTCTTAACATCTTCTCTAACTCTTTTTATGGGTAATACTCAAATAACGGTGTCTTTGTAACAATTAAGAATTGGACACATGTTTATATGAGCTTTTTTATTCAACTCTGGCTAAGGTGTGTTTTACCCTCAAGCAGCTCCGTAGATCCTGTAATTTGAGTACCCTGCTTTCTTTCTATTATGCTAATTTTGTTTCTTGCATGAGATATGGTGTGATTCACTGGGGAGTGTCGCCGGAGGTGGACAGGGTGTTGGATTGGGCTATAGGGATTCCTGCAGAGAGCATTTTTGAGGTAACTCGATACTAACTATTTATGATATTTATATATTAGATCTCCTATGCTTCGCTTTTAGGAACAAAAATGCTTTTTCGAGTGGAAATGTAAATCATAAATATGATACACGAACTGATAATTATTTATTACCTGCCTCACACGCAAAACCTATGTTCCAAAAAGGAACATATTTTATGGGATGTAAATTACACAATAACTGACCACTTTGTATTAGAAATATCACAAACTTCTCTATTTTTAAAAGCAACCTTAAGCGGTATATGCTTACGATAAATTGTTATTGTATAAATGACTTTCTATGTCCAAATTTATAACATCGTTTTTCTTATTGAGACGTGTTTCTAGCATATGAGTGTGTACGTAGTATGTATTGACTGCTATTTTCTTATATGTACTGATATATACTGTATGCACATTGTTTTAGAAATAAAATAACATTAGCGATAACCAAAATTTAGGGAAAAGATTAATGGCTTGACAGTAATTTCAGTAATAAAAGTAAGATAATTACAGTTGTTAGTATATTTAGAAAGATTGAGGAACGTGTGGATTGTAAGAATATAGGAGGCTGTCAGATTGCATTAGTAAAAGAGAGACAAGCCTGAAGCACCGAGGGGAGATAGTGATAATAGATTTTAGGCAGGAAATTGCCAGGAGTTGGTGGAAAATAGCGGAAAATAAGAATATATCACTTCTTCCACATGGGTAAATAGACTGACTCTCTAGTACACATGTATTTTTAAGTTTCTTTTTGTGTAACTTGAATAGATAAAATTAAAAAGATAAATTATCAGTTAAAATGTAAATTTAAAAACATTAGTTTTGCACCATTACGATAAAAAAAATAAATTATTTTATACAAGTTATTTTTTATATATAAAACTGCAAAAACAAGCACAACAATGTCATATTAGGAAGGAGACAAATTTATACTGTTAGCGACGACAATCTATTTGATGTAGGTGATTTCTCTGGAGGAGACATGTTCGGGAAACATGAAGACATCCTCTTGGGATTTTACTGACAAAGGATAATCCCTTTTTTACGCATTTACTTCTTTCTTTATTATTAAACATGTCGTTTTTTTATGTAAGTGTCAGCGATAGTTCAATGTATTAAGCCGATGTATATTAAATTATGAATTTGTTAAGTAAAATTTAATATTTTGTTTTTAGAAAAAATTTCTTTATTAAATAAAATAATATCTATTTATGTATCTCTATATATTTCTTAATAATTAAGATGACGTCGTTAAAAAATCATGTCCGTCTTATATATTATCCTCCAAAACGAATCCAAATCCTCTTTCGTGAGATCCCACTTTTGTTCTCATTTCTGCACTTGCTATTCATTGCCTTGGTAGTTAATCTACGTGGACGAGTCATCTTAGCCTTCATTACAGTAGTAATTTTGCACAATTCATTTGTAAGTAAATAATCGTTTTTATATATTATTATTATTTTAGATTATAAATACAAATTTTTTAAATTGTATTATTGAAAGTTACTAAAACACTATTCGAATTTTATAAATAAGAAACCGTTGTAGCAACAAAATTATAGTCTTCAACAAAACGTACTAATTAACCTCTATTTCCATTATAATGATTGATGTGAAGCCATCCCCATCATGGATTGATGTAAGGCAAGTAAATTTGGCTAAATCAAGTGTTGCAACCCCAAACAATATAAATGTTCTTTAACAAAGTATTTTAGAAGCTTGGGAAAACTTGCCGCAAGCTACCATCGATTCACTAATTTCAAGTTCAACAGAATGTGTACATATATGAATTGTTACAATCATATCTTGCGGAAATTAGAAAAAATTCTTTATTAAATAAAATAATATCTATTTATCTCTATACATTTCTTAATAACTAAAATGACATGCCATTAAAAAATCATGTCCGTCTTATATATCATCCTCCGAAACTAATATCTATCCTTCTCCAAATCCTCTTCTCTTTCGCTGCATCGCACTTTTGTTCCCATCCCATTCCTGCTCTTGCTATTCATTTCCTTGTTAGTCAATCTACGTGGACCAGTTATCTTAGCCTTCATTATAGAAGTAATTTTGCACAATTCGTTATCATGTAAATAATCGTTTTTAGATATTATTATTATTTTAGATTATAATTATAAATTTTTTAAATTGTATTATTGAATGTTACTAAAACACTATTCGAATTTTATAAATAAGAAACCGTTGTAGCAACAAAATTATAGTCTTCAAGAAAACGTACAATTAGTACGTTTTCTTGAAGACTATAATTAGAGGTTAATTAAACCTCTATTTCCAATTAAAATGATTGACGCATTCATGGGCTGATGTAAGGCAAGTGAAGTTAGCTAAATCAAGTGTTGCAACCCCAAACAATATAAATATTAATTTGGTACGTAGACTTCCGCGATCGTGGTCCATGCTGTCTGCTTCTGGGTTTCCGGGCTGGAACCGCGTCACTAGTATATCTGTCGACGTTTCGTACCCATTTGTATGGGACAAACTGAAACAGTTTCAGTGCAGTAGTTCAGCCCTGAAGATGTCCCATACAAATGGGTACGAAATGTCGGCAGATATACTAATGATGCGGTTCCAGCCCGGAAACCCAGAAGCAGATAATATAAATATTCTTTAACAAAGTATTTTAGAAGCTTGGAAAAACTTACCGCAAGCAACCATTAATTCGCGAATTTCAAGTATTCCCAATAAACTAATAGAACGTGTACATACGTGAATTGTTAGAGTCATATCTTGCGGAAATCTATATCGTTTCTTAATTCGAGCAATATATATTTTTAAAATCTATAAAAATGAATAAAAATTAAATTAACTGGACTGTTTTCAGTAGCTCATTATGTATACTGTCCGCCAGAAATAAATAAACGCTCATTAAACGTTGGTGTACTTTAGTGAAATTTTCAGAAAAGATGTATTTTGTTCGTATTAGAAAATGATGAAAATTAATTTTAAAAAAATCAATAAAACCCCTTTCCACATTAATGTTTGTATTCTGTATACGTTTTTCGACAACTAAGTTGTCATCATCAGCAGATAATTAATCACAGAGTCCCGCAATCAAAACTTCAGCCAGATACATTCGATTACTCAAAGTAGCATTGGAATGAAGTAAAAACTATTTTTGTTTTGCTGTTAACATTTTCTTAAGTGTTGCTGTAAAGTATACTTACAGATTTATTTATAGTAAGACTTTTATTCGACAACGTGCGAATTTTTATTAATTAACTGAGTTTGAACGTGGCAGAACAATCAGCCTACACTGAATTAATCATTCATAATGTTATTGATCGTATACGACATATAATCGCTACAATTGCTCTGTGTTGGCGAAAATGTGCAGAAAATAATAAAAAACAACGAAGTTCACTGTTTGGACGTCCTAGGTACGCCACTGATTGTCTTCGTCTGTCTTCGTCTTGTGATCCTTCCAACAAGGGAAATTGGTAATAGATAGAAAAGTTTAATTAATCAACAAATCTCCATACGACCTCGGCAGATAGATTACATCGACCATTTTTTTGTGTATCCCTAACTTCATTCCATAAAATTGCACCCCTGGAGTGATCTAATGAAAAGTTGTACTGTAATGAGAAATGGAATCGAGTTGCCTTTAGTAACAAATATCGGTTTTGTTCACGATCTGAACATAGTTGTAAAATAGTCAGAAGACGTCCCGGAGTTGCAGTTTCCTGTACAGCAACATACGACTGTTACTCAAGGTATGATGGTGTGGAGGTTATTTGTCAATGAAGTACATAGTTTTACTTTAGTAGTAGTTCAAGGAACATTAAGTGAAATTTGTTACGTCAATAATGTCATAGAGTCAGTGTTAATATCATATTGTTAACAACTACTAAATTCAATTTTTCAGTAGGATAATGTTCAGTTACATATCGCGATGATTATTTATGGAATCTTTGGCTAATGCTATGATCGCTTACGATGGCTTTCGCGTTTGCCGAACTTGTTACCAATAGAATACGTGTAGGATATGGTGGGACAGAGGATCGATTATTTGCAACCCCAAACAATATAGATGTTCTTCAACAAAGTATTTTAGAAGCTTGGGATAGCTTATCACAGGCTACCATTGATTCGCTAATTTCAAGTACGCCCAATAAACTAGGAGAATATGTAAGAAATAGAGGAGAATCAGTTTATACAAAGGGTACAAGGAAAGTTTTGCAATATGACACAACAATGAATAGCAGAAAGCTGCATGTTGAGACATGTTCATACGTACATAGTAGTCGCCGCGCCATGACGATGGGCTCAGTTATTCATTAGCAGTGAGAGTGTAAAGTGCTTGCGATGGCATCGTGGTCACGAAATGACATAAGGGCAGTTTTGCGTTATAACTTCGTGCGTGGTTTAAATATAGACCAGTGCTTCGAAGAAGTGACTCTTGCACTAGGTGATGTTTGTCCACATCGTACAACGATATTCAGGTAGTATAGAGAATTCCAAAGGAGAAATTTAACTGTGGAGGATACTGAGAGAGCGGGAAGGCCACGAACGTCAGTTACGGAGGAAAACGTTACTACTGTGAGGAAAATGCTTGGCGAGGACAGGTGAATGACCTACCAGCAAGTAGAGGATATCTCAGGCCTAAATGCACCAGCAATTTGTTCGATTCTGCATGATCGTTTGCACGTGAAGATACTTTATTGTCTCTGAGTGCCGCATCCACTGACTGAAGAGCTGATGACACGACGTGTGACTTGGTGCCGGGAGATGCTAAAAAAGTTTAATAAGGGACAATCTTGGTATGTGAACAACATCGTGACAGGTGACGAGACTTGGCTGTACTATTACTATGTGCCGACCAAAGCTGAAAACAAAGTTCGGGCCTTTGATGATGAGGACACACACGTAATTGTCACAAAATCCCGATCTGTATTGAACAAAATGTTAGCTGTATTATTCAAATCGAGTGGAATTGTGAAACGCGTCGTTTTGAACACACATAAGACAGTCACAGCTAAGTGGTATACTGAGCAGTGCCTGCCTAAAGTCATTGAATCTACCAAGAACCTGCGGCCAAAGTCAAGAATGGGTCACCAGGTTCCTCCATCACGATAATGCTTCAGCTCACCGCGTCAAAGCCTGCACCGAATATTTGACCACGACAGGATTGAAACTTCTCGACCACCCTCCCTCCAGTCCAGATCTTGCCCCCTGTGACTTTACACAGTTCCCACGTGTGAAAATGAAGCTAAAAGGGAGGCGGTTTTTCAGTGATGAGGACCTTCTGCTGGCTTTGGACAACCAGTGTGCTTTACACCCTAGTGAAACTTGACAGAACTGGTTTAATGATTGGTTTCGGAGGATGGAGAGATGTGTTGAGTGTAGAGGAAATTACTTTGAAAAAATTAAATAAACAAAGCTGTATTGCAAAACTTTCCTTGTATCCTTTATTCGAATTGTTACAATCATATCTGTAAGCTTTATTCACATATACAAACGTTTAGTGGGTGTTTATTTATCCATGGCAGCCAATAATGTAAAAATTAATAAAAATTAAATTAAGTAGAAATAAATTTAATATAATATTTTACCCTTGTTAATACCTACAGTACAAAGTACGTGTTGATGGGCAAATTTCGCAAAAGTGATATAAAATGTTAAACAGAATGGAAATGGGTTGACAGTCATTTAATATTGAATTCCGATGGATACGTGAATAATAAATTTAGGTTAATTTAATTACCTCGTCGTCTAGTTCGGAGTACTCGTTTATCTAACAGGTAGGATTGAAAGTTAAATGATTTTAATCATTTATTATTAAATTATATTAAATAATTTCTCCTCAAATTGGATTTTCCTCATTGGAAACAAATTGATTAAATCAGTATGAGGTATTAAAAGGGAATTTGCATAAATAAATATTTTGACAGGAACCAAAACCCGTTAAAAGTTCGAGACCTTTACAGAGAAATCAATTTATAAAGTGTAATCTTGATTGAATGCGCAGTTTTACGTCCAGTATTATTGATGCTACTAAATGGATTGAATTCGGACGTGTTTTTAAGATCGATTAAAATGTAATTAACAAAAAAAACGTTCGTTCAGCGAATGTTGGTGATAATTTGAAAATTGTTTTAGAGTTTTTAATGAAGAATTATGTAATTTTAAAGAATTTTGAATGCCAATTCTACTCTTACAAATGCATTATTGTATTATAGACGTTTATTAAAGAAAAACGGGTAAACATAATTTGGATAACAGTTTATATGAGGGCAGCCGTTTCTATTTCGGGAATAGCAAACAAAAAAAAATTTTTTTATTATCGAAAATAGGCGGATGGCTCATCAATTCAATGTTTTGCCCGGTCAAACATTCAATTTGAACCGACCTGTGAGAGCTCGCATTGTCACGGTGGAGAATGATCCGGCGTTTTCGGTCGTTTTTCTTATTTCTTCAAAAACTTTTGGCAAACAAATAGCTGTGAACTATTCGGAATTGATCGTTCTACAACTCTCTAAAAGGCAGGGTTGCTACGTGACCAGTTATCCCGAAAAAACAGGCGACCATTTGTTTTGATGTGCGTCGAGCACGAACAAATTTTTCTGGTTTTGGCTCACTTTGGAATACCCACACAATCAACTGCTGTTTACTATTGGGCTCATACATAGATCCAAGACTCATCACCTGTGACGACTTTACAAATGTTCTTTGAAGCACTACCATTGTATTTTTTGTGCATTTCTTGGCACCAATCGACGCGAGTCCTTTTTTGAGCGGTTGTCAAATTATGTGGTACCCAATGTGAACATAGCTTCTTAACGGCTCAATGTTCATGCACGATCTTATGCACATTGGTGTTACTAATACCTAGAGATGCCTCGATCTCACGCTATGTCACATGATGGTCTTGCATTATCAATTCAGACACTGCGTTAGTGTTTTCTGACGCAACAATATTTGCGGGACGACCTTCACGAAATTTATCGTTCAAAGAACGCCATACAAGTTTGAATTCACTATACCAACGATGTACTGTAGTTTTCGATGGTGCTTCATCACCATATAAAGAATTCAGCTTGTAGATGCATTCTTTTTGAGATAATCCGCTCCGAAAGTTATGAAAAATAATTGCACGAAAATGTTCGCGCGTTAATTCCATTTTTTCGCTGACATAAAATTTTCAAGTTACTGTCAACAATAGAAATAGCGATCGGATAATAAAACTGTCCAGGTAAATATATTGCCAAAAATGACAAACTTCACGATGCAATTATCAGATCGGAGGCAGTTCCCGAAATATAAACGGCTACTCTCGTATAAGTTCCATGAAAGTATTTAACTTTGTACAGTAGTAAGTAAAATAAAATATGAGTGAATGACGATTCTGAATATTAGTATACAAACTATAACATTTAAAATGACTGAGTATGCCTGTTTCACTAAAATAGAACTACGGAACACATTCTTTGTCACAAAATAAAAAACAACATGAGTTAAGAAATCATTTTATTTATGGTGAAGATGATATCGCGATGTCTTTTTTTGAAACATGAATATCTTCAAAATTGCTTACGATGTATGTCAACAGATTATTTTCTATATGAACCTGTGTGCGCTATTGGTATACCGCAGGGTTCCATTCTCGGGTTTTGCCTTTCATAATTCAGACTTCACATATGCTCTCGGTACAAACCGTGGTACATATGTACATTCCAGATTATGCTGATGATATCTAATTTATCTGTTATTTTAACCCTGATGACAGTGTCAATGCCTCTGTTCTTATAAACGCTGGTCTCAAACTATAAGCAATTATTGTCAGCAATATAGTCTGAATTCTGAAGTCAACCTTCTTTGCTTTTTGTTGTGTTGAATCGCATTTAAATATCAAAATCGATGGTAACTTTTTATTGCTTGTAAAGTGCACAAAGATTTTGGGTTCGCTAGTAAACATCGACTTGAAATTTTAATCATAAAGTAGTAGAAAGCCTAGGCCTTTTTTGAGATGGCATAGTTCACGTTTTGCTATATCCATCTCTTTTTACATATTTTTTAAAATTTAGCTACTTTTAACGTTTTTTCAATATACAGAGTTTTTTATGAACCTTTTTGTATCGTTTTTTTCAATATGCAGGTGTTTTTAATGAATTACTTTTTCATACGATCTTTTTCATTATAAAGGATGTCTTAGAGCGGGGGTTCCCAAAGTATGCGCAGCGGCGCTCGGGGGCGCCTCAAAGAGTTTCCAGCGGCGCTGCGACAGCTTCGCCAAAACGAAAAAGAATTGCAAAATATAATTTTATAAAAATGAATTTATTAAATAGCTTTTTTTGCACTTGATTGTAAATATAATTAACAATGATTTGCTCAAAATAAATGTTATTTTCTTTATTTTTTCGATTTATTTACGTTTTCCTTCTTCTTCTTATTACAATTACTAAAAGAACAAATTTACCAAATGTTCACAAAGTATTTAAACAAAATTGAATTCTTATAAAAATCTAAAAGTTAAATTTAGGGATCATAGCATAGAATTTATTTAAATTTAAGATTTTAGACTTAAAATTACCAGGTTTCCAGTTTTGCTTCATATGAAGGGCGCCGCCAGAAATAATCTGAACGTTAAGGGTGCCGTGGCTTTAAAAAGTTTGGGAACCTATGTCTTAGTGAATTGAGTTTTTTAATGAATTGAATTTTGTAAAGTTTTTTCTTAACATACAGGGTTTTTTCAAAGTAATATTGTAATACAAGGCATTTCCGCTTTTATTTTGCTATTTTTTAAACGGTTACGGAGTTAATTTTGAAACTTATCCTTTTTATGTTCATATTAATGATGCCTAACAGTTATGATGACCAAATTGTTGTATCGTGTCCATAGTTGATAGAAATGTAACAGAAAATGTATTTAATGCAGGCAGTATATTATAGCTTGATACGCAGCAATGTACGATGAATTTAAATAATTACATATAAAGTCTAATACCATACAATGTAATTAATACCAAGTAAAAAATATAGAGTTTAACATTAAATTTGTTGACTTTCAAAAATTTTAATAAAATGAGTGCATTACTACCCTGAAAGTAATGTAATTTAAACACCTCTATGATGCTAAATGGAACTATCTTACTCTAATAACTTAATGCAGAGATTTTTTGTTTTGAAAATACCCTACTTTTTAAAACTTCTATACTATACAAGCTGTTACTTTTCTGCAGACATATATCATCATAGATAAAAGTTGTCTTAATTATGTAGTGGCATTATGAGAGGTGTTTAAATATAACCGCGCAAAATATACAGTTTTCTTTTAAAGATGGCGCCATGAATGTTTTTTGTAGAGATAGTAGTGACCATGTTGAACAAAAAAATCTTATGTATGACTAAGAATAATATATTCTAATATGCTTGTGTTAAACACAAAATTAAAAAGCTCTTATGTGAAACGTTCGTCATGTCCATTTTCTCGTACTGTAATACGAGGGTAGTTTGATAGTTTGATAGAATGACATATAGGTGGCGCTCTAATTGGTAAAACAAATGCACTGTAATTTAGATTGCCTATTTATATGTTTACATTCCGATATTTAGATAAATCGGTTGATTAGTTTATTTTTGACAGCTGATTGAAAAAGAAGCAACACGTCGTTTTGTTAAAATGGAAAAAGCAGAGTATCGTGCGGTGATTAAATACTTCGTAATTAAGGATATGAAAGCTACCGAAATAATAGATGAGTTACGGGAAACATTAGGTGAATCTGCTCCATCATCCGCCACAATAAGTAGATGGGTAAATAAATTTAAACGTAGTAGAATAAGCTGTGTTGATGAAGCGCGCTCTGGAGCACCCAAAACCGTGACTTCCAAGGAAATGATTATAAAAATCCATAATGTTAGAGAGGTAGCAGACATGGTAAACATTTCAACAAAACGCGTATACCACATTTTAACGAAAGAATTGGGCTTTTCCAAGTTTTCGGCAAGATGGTTGCCGCGATTGCTTACGACCGATTAAAAGTTCACTCGTTTGCGCATTTCCAATGAGTGTTTGGACCTTTATAAACGGAATCCGGTTGATTTTTGTAGGCAATTTGTTACTTGCGATGAAACTTGGATACACTACAGTACGCCCGAAACTAAATAGTCGAAACAAAGGTTAGAACTTTTTTCCAAAATTGAAAACGGCACCGTTGGAATAAATGTATTGCTCTTTTAGGAGAATATATTGAAAAATAAAAATTATTTTGTATTTAAAAAATTCGTTTTTCTTTTCCATTCTCACTACTTGTCAAACTACCCTTATATAGTTTATTATCTCTAACGGGCAAATGAAATACAGGTTGCAGCTGATTGAAAATGCCTGTTATAAGTTTGTGTTTCGTAATAGAAAATACGATCACATAAGCCCCAAATTTCTTGAAATAGGTTGGCTAAAAACTGTGAATGGGTAAAGTTGCAGATTTTAAATTTTATTAAAGGACTACTTATTAATTTAAAACTTTCCCATTTATATGAAAAATTGCTGTACTGGGGAAGGATACGTAGTATAAATGTGAGGTACAAATACACTCTCACTATGTCGTGTTATAGAATATCTATGCTCCAGAGATGCTTTAACAGTATATAACAGTATCTTAATAAATACGTTTCTGTTGCACTTTTTAACACACTCGAAAACAAAATTTCGATATAATATTTAACGAATATTGTTAACGCAATTGCCTTTATATTTAATCATATGTGCCGAAATTTTTCCTATCGTCTCTGTCCACTTTCTTTCATGTAATATTTTCTGCTTGACATTGCTATTGGAGATGATTAAATTTGTTTCTTTTTTTTAGAATTGTTCCTTTTGTACGTCTTCTTGGTTCACGCATCTTATTTATTTTGTTACTATTTTCTTTTTTTATTTTACAAATTTCATTCATTTTATGTTAAAATTCCAATTTTAGCCGCTTTTTATATCGTACATATACGAGGGATATTTCCAAAGTTCTGGGAATTACATACAATTTTTATAATTTTGTTAATTTTCGTCAATATTACAATGTCGTTTTTCAACATAATCTCCATTTAACTGAATACATTTATCCCAACGATAAACTAATTTTTTTAAGCCGTCATCAAAGAAGTTTTTCGGTGTCTTGTCGATCCACCTATTGATGGCTTAAACTTTTAAATCGAACAGCCCAACCGGTAAGGGTTTTTTCAAATCTGGGAACAGATGGTAATCACTGGGTGCAAGATCCGAGGAATAAGGTGGGTCGGCAGCAATTCCCATCGTAAATCGTTCAAAACATCCTTCGTTTTTCTTGCGGTGTGTGGTCTTGCATTATCCTGTTGCAATAACGAACGCTTATGCAACTTTTGACTAGTGCCTGTCGCAGTGGTCCGGATAATAAATTTGAATAATATTCTACATTAATTGTAGCACCTCTCAGCAGATAATCCATGAAAATAATCCCTTCGCAATTCCAGAATACAGTAAGAATTACCTTTCCAACAGACGGAACTGCACGCGCCTTAAGTGGAGGCCCTTCTTCAGGTTTGCGCCATTCTTTGGATTGACTTTTCCTCTCAAGATTGAAATAAGGAATCCACGTTTCGTCAGTGGTTATTATTCGTTGCCAAAATTCATCACCGTAACGGGCTAACAGCTCTTGCAGTTGACGACAAGTATCGGATCTATTGAGTTTCTGTTCTGGTCCCGACAGCCTTGGCACCCAGCGCGCCGAAACCTTGCTAACGCCCAAACAATCATACAAGATGTCATGAACTTGTCGTGTACCTATCTATAGGTGTACACTAATTTGACGAATAGTCATTCGGCTGTCGTCTTTCCGTAGGTTTTCGACGGCAGTAATGTTTCTTTCATTTACCGACGTGTTTGGCCGCCCACTGCGTGGATCGTTTTCTAATAATGTTCTACCGGCTTTAAAACGATCGATCCACCGATAAACAGTACTTTTGGATTCTGCAGATTTACTAAATACTCCTTGCAGACGACTAATATCTTCTGACGTTTTCACATCTTCTTTCCACAAAAAGAAAATTATCGCTTTTTGAGATTTTGCCGCGTGTCTCATGGTTACAAAAATAGTGCCACGAAAACGCGTCTACATCAGTCGAATACCTGAATCAGACTGAAGAATGTTGCACTAGATAGTTGCATAAACATGTCAAGACTTGTCTGGCATCAATAACATTGCGTATAAGTTCTTCTTTATTTAATTATTGCACCAATTCCCAGAATATTGAAAACACCCCTCGTATATACTGCGAAAATTTTTGAAAATATTTCTGCCCGAGATTCGAAGCCGTGATCTCGTGCTAATCGGGCATGCGTTTTCACCCTTAGACGACAAAGAGTGGCGTCTTCTATTGGTCGTCTTCTAACGTGCCGTAAATTGCATTATGGAAATGGATATTAAGTAAAACCCAGGGCAGATTTTTAATTGCATGTAATTATAGGTTTTTTTTTGCGCTGGAAAGATGTGCTACTGGACAAGCTTATTAATAAATAAAATTATTACTTATATCACTATTCTATGTGTTTCTCGTTACAAATGGCGCTTCGCAGCGAGTTACAGTGGAGTGTTTTGGCAGGTGCATTTATCAATTAGTTGTCAGTGTAAGTGGTTAAAGCGTTCAAATGATCTTCATCAAAGTCCGATGATCTTAGTGCACATTGAGAATCGTTTATGTCAAAATAGCTCTATGCAAATAGACAAAACCACTTCCGTGCTATACTCTCCTCAATTATATTTTCTCTGTAAACGGCACAAATGATTCTAACAGCTTCTAATGCATTAACTCCTCATTCAATAGACATAAATATTGGATAAATAAATTAGAAAAAAATCTCGCAATGGGAAATTTTATGCATGTCATTTAATAAGATATTAATTAATTTATTAATTGGATTATAAAAGATTGATGTTAAAAAATATTCGTTGATTTTTATAACAGCGCAAAATTTAAACACACATTTTAAAAATATATATTTTTCAATTTGCATAAGACACGCAAACAAATATTTCTATGGAAATGATAAAGGAATAAATACAGTGTTGATAAATGCAATTCAGGCTTTAATATGCACTTATTTAATAAGGCGCCGTCTTCATTATTTTCAAGAATAGCTTGATAGCGATTTTCCATGCAATTATCCGCATCCCCGTGTGCTCGCGAGGAATGAGATGGTTTTTATATTGCGCCATAATTTAGAAGTTGTACATATTCATTTACTGCAAAGATGATCCTTCATACGTTCATTTGCTACGATATTTCGTTGCATTATTTTCTTGTAAATTACCTTTGATATTAGGAATTTTTTTGGATTTAATTTGATCGCTAATATATATATATATATATATATATATATATATATAAATATATAAATTAGGTAGATAGCGTATATTAAAATGGGTTCAAACACATACTTTTCTGCAATTCTGTAGCAGCTTTACTACGAGGGTGATCTGAAAAGTTTATGGAATGAAGAAGGAAATAAGCAGTGTGAATACAAATTTGGGTCAATAATGATCCAAAAACTCTCAAGTTCGTTAATGAAAGCATTTACAGTAGTTTTAATATTGCCCGTCGAAAATTTCCGGCCTCTAAAGTATTTTCTATGGGTGAAAAAGGTGGTGCAATGGTGCTAAATCCAGCGAATAAAGTGGGTGCGAATCCCAATACGTTAATTCTTTTCTTAGCAATAACACTTATGTTAGTGCTTATGAAGTAATTTTTTCTTGGCTAAACCAGGACGATTTTCATTAAGTAGTAACAGGGGCGCCTTTAAATATAGTAAAACGGTTTGTTTTTGCCCAATACATAATACAATGGACACCAATGACATTGGTTTCAACAGGACGGCGCTACGTGCCACACAGCTCATGTCACATTGAACATCTCACGTAGAGGTGATGTGAACTGGCCACCGAGATCCTGCGATTTGACCTCTTTAGACTTTTTCTTATGGGGTTCTTTTGAGTCCCAGGTCTGTGCGAATAAGCCACAAACCACAGCGGCCCTCAAAGCCAACACAACCCATGCCATCGGTCAAATTCAGCCTGATTTATGTGCGTATTTTCGGATACGCGCCATCCAGCGAAGCCGCGGTGGATATTTGCACGATGTTATATTCCATACATAATGGCGTCGATAGGCCGACACACACTTTGTTTTATTCAAATTTAAAGATAGGAAGCGCTTAATGAAAGACCCGTTATATTTAAAATGTTGTAACTCATTAGCTGTACTTTGTGTTTAGTATATTCTGATAGTTCATCATAGTTAAATATATGCTTCAAAAATATTTGGTGATTATTCAAAAGTTTTATGAAAATAGACGTTTTTTTTTGTGAATACTCGACATGTACTTCGCGAACACTATAGTTTAATCGCCTCTCTATAATTGTTTTTCTTCGAATTGTTGAAAAATTTGACAGGGATCTGGACGATGCGAAATTATCAAGACGTCCGAATGCAAGTGTAGATAATATTGCTACTATGAGAGATAGTATTGGAAAGGTTTCAAATTTATCGTTTCCTCATCGTGCTCAAACATTACAATGAAAATTTGCCGTATCAAGCGAAAAAACTTGAGTTTACACCCGTATAAGGCTGTGTTGACTCTGGAACTAAAGTTACTAAACCATGATGAGTTGTTACTTTGCTGCTTGGGCTTTAGAACAATTAGAAACGGATCATAATTTTGCGTAAAAGTTATCTTTTCAAATTAACAAGTGGATATGTTGGCAAATAAAACTGTCGTTTTTGGTGTAAAAAAAACTTCATAAGAGATTCACGAAAAGCCCTTGCATTCGCAAAAGTCACTGTATGGTGTGTGATATATGGCTTGGTGGCATCGTTAAACAATTTTTTGCTAAAACGAGGTCACAGTGACCGATACCGATTAACGTTAATGCCTTTTTTTCTATACAAATTTTAAAGAAGTTAGTTTGGAGGACATATGGCTTCAACAAGAAGGTATCACATATCACACTGTTAATGTGACTTTTGGCGTATTGCAAAAAGGAACAACTTGGTGAAAGCTTAACTTTAAGAAATGTAATATTCAAGAAGGTATCACATATCACACTGTTAATGTTACTTTTAACGTATTGCAAAAACGAACAATTTCTTGAGAGGATAACTTCAAGAAATGTAATAGGTAGTTGGTCTCCAAAAAATTGTGATTTAACTGTTTTAGATAGTTATTTGAAATCTATAGTCTGTGCAAATAAACCACGAACCTTTGAAACTTTAAAATTTGAATATCGTCGTGACATTAGGCCTGAACACAAAGTTGTCGAAAATTGAGTTCATCGAACTAGCTTGTGTGCATGAAGTGGAGATGGATATTTAAATGATGTTTTGTTAAAAAACATAATGCAATAAACTATGTTTAAAAATAGTATGAACAGTTTGAGTGTATCTGAAGTAGTTTTTATTTAATTGTAAAATAATATCGTTCTTATTAGGAAACCCTTTATAAATCGTATTTCTGTTGAAAGAGATTATTTCAAATAAATAAAATGATTTTCGTCAAGATTTTTAAATAATTTTTGTTTTTCAATATAAAACACTACTTCCTCCAGCTAGATGCTTTTTTTTCTTAACTTTCTTAACAAAAAATTCTTTGACGCTTGCGTAATTTTTTCATAGACAAATTTGACAAAAGTGCGAGTAATATTTAAATACAATGTAAAGAATATGTACACTGAATTAAAACCTTTAAAATCTAACAAGATTAAGAATATTTGAATGGTAAAACGTAGTTCAAATAATCCATTAAGAATATATAATTTTCGCTCCGGTAATACTGTAAATACTTTCGCTTGAAAAATACTACGTATTTACGGATTATTTTACACAGTTAACATTGGAAACCCTTCAGTAAACGGTTCAAGTTGTTACTTTGATTTTAAAGCAGAAAAGACAGAATCTGCGTTTCCAAGAAACGGTTCAGTGATCAAAGGAGGTTCTCCTGCTTCAATAACTTGTCGAAAATTTGAAAGTTGTAGTTTCCGCAATAGGTCACATAGTACCTAAATTTAAAGCATTATATACAGTATATTTCCAAATTAAACTTATTTTAGAACTATCCTAAACTTGCTAATATGGTTGTTTCTGTAATTTCCTGGACAGTTTCGTGATTAATGTGGTGGAATGTTTAAGTTTAATCCGATTTTTGCTCAAATACACAGCTTACAAAAGGTTTTTATAATGCGATAAAAGAAAACGATAACCCGTCGCTTAAAAGCGTACTAGATTATCAAACGAACAACCCACACACAAAATACAAACACCCCAGGATGGAGATGAGCGACGGCGAATAGTTAGGTAAAAATATCAAAACACTTTAACTTGAGATCACGCAACGTAAGATTTCGAAGAAAAGGTTTAAGGTGTATTTTAAAATAATAAAGAAGAAAAAGAAAAATGCTCAAATACACAGTGCAAAATAGAAAAATGAGAAGATACATGTACTTACCATACTAAGAATGAATTATTAAAAATAATAATAAGGTTCGCAAGCAACAATTCTATATTAGGACTTCTTTAAAGGTCCGTAGATGGACGTCGGAAAAATTGTTCAAATGTTTACACAAATTTTGTTATACATATATCCTTGTTAAAAAATTTACATTATGTTTTACTACGTAAACATTAGTAAACGATTATATCATACAATTTACAGTGAGATGAAAAACGGTTAATTTGGAAACAGAAAATTTTCAGTTGTTAAATTTACAACTACTGAACTGTGAAAACTTTCCATCATTTTATGATTAACACCGGCGTGCGTTTGGAAACGTTTGTTAGATTTTATTTTTGTTATTAGTTTTGTTTCTTAATTTCGTATTATAAATACTAGTACTTGTAAGTATTTGGGTCAGGGAGAAAGGCATTTATCGTGAAACAAGACACTTCCATTGCTATGGTGTATTTTCGTAGTGGCGTACAGAATGAAAATGATTCGTGGATATATTTAACCGAGTTTTCCTGTTCTTTACATTGCACACACAAAGCAGAAATTTTTGAAAATATTTCTTACCTTCAGATGAAACGTCCAATATACCGGGCTGGTATCAGAGTCTCGTCCAGGAGCAAGAAATTTTTTCCAAAATTTCTGCTTTATATATGCGACATGATTAGCAGGAAAAATTGGAGTTTTCAGTTCATATAGTAAAAGCGCATAATACATGCAATATATTGCTGTCTCCAGACGACCTTGTGCCGTTCAATACAGTTAAGCAACATCGAAAGCGGGTTGTTGAACGTTTTCTCGATTCCAAAAGTGCGTGTAAAGGAAAATTTACAAGTAGATCTAAAACCGTAGCTGCAGCAGTCAAGGAAAATATACGGCAACGAATGCCACAGAGTCTAAACAAATTTCTTTAAGGACTATCTTAACAAACAGGCACAAGTCACTTTATTCTTCGAGTATATACATACGTACATATGTATGAACTTTCTTTTATGCGGGATTATCATATGGAAGTTGGCACACAGCACTACGGAAACAACTACACTTTCATCCGTATAAAATGAGTGGTGGAGCAGCTTCTTTCACCAGATGTTAATGCATGAGTGCAATAGTATTAATGACTTCTTAATACTTGTATTATTAACAATGACAGTACATTGAACAAGACCTTCTCCTCAAATTGGTTTCTGTTATTTGGTTATACAAAGTCTGGCTGTATAAAAATATCGAAATTGGAAGGAAGAAAATCCACATACTTTCATTGAAACTAGCTTACCTAGTATTAAGATCGGTATATGAGTGGCAATGTCTCAAAGACGACTTATTGATACCACTTTTTTCAATGAAACAATTACTTCTTAAGTCAGTTAAATGATGAAGTAGATATACTGCTCATACAGCTTCTGCTACATTGCAATATTTATAATACCACTTTCTCCAAAGATTAATAAATAGTGGAAGATAGCCCCTTAGACCGTCTGTTCTAATTCTGTTAAATTTCTAAAAATACCTTAATAGACTTCATAGCATTAAATAAAAAACATTAGTCCTGAAACCATATGGATTGTGAAAATTTGAAAATATCTATTTGGAAAATGAAGACCATCACTTGGAACACAATTTATAGTTATTAATAACTATTTTATCAGAAAAAGAAATATTCATGTAATTAGCAAAACTTTTGTTTAAATTTATCAGTTTTATTTATCTTAAATATATCACGATATGGAGACGGAAGTTGATTAAATCTATTAAGGTTAATATAACCCCTGTCCACAATAATTTTTATATGCTGTATACGCATTTCGATAGCTAAGTTATCATCATCAGCAAATAATTAATCACTGAGTGGCACCTGGAACCACGGCAAAATCCGCACAAAGACAAAGTCCGTACCATACTTATACCGTCGAAAGTCAAACACACACTAGAATGTGCTGATTTTGCCGCGGTTCCAGGTGCAACACTTTTTCCATAAAACATTGCTGGTATAGAGATGTCATAATTGCAATCAGCGGATAAATTTTTTGAGTATACTGCGATTTCGCAAGATGATAATTACTTATATTTGAAGAATCATCGGTTTTCAAGACAGAAATAATTTTGGTCTTCTTCCAGATGGTGGGAAAGGAAATTTTCTTACTAAAGGTGCAGCAAGTACATTTCCACAATCTTACAAAAAGCAGGAAATTAATCATCATCAATTTTATAATAATAATAATTTTCCCAGTATATATAAAATCTCATTATAGGACAATACCATAGCAAATAACATACATGATATAAGCCTATATTCAAAAATTAAATATACAGAAAACTAAATATACTAGACACAAATTCATAACTATATCAGATTTTTGGTAATTATATATAGATTTAACATCCAAAATCATAAGAAATGCATGTATACTTATAGAATACGAAAATTGTAGCAGTATTGTTTATATCCAAAGCCTGTAAGTTGTTAAAATATTAATATATTCTACAAAGAGAAGTATAGTAATCAGTAAATTTGTCCTTGGAGGTGGCAGACGAAAACTGTTTGTAAATTTAGCTGTTTGCATGGGAACCAGAACGTTTAATTTTGGCAGAATTTCAGGTCCACAAATTTTATTGTGAAGAAGATAATAAAGAAACCGCCGAAAGAAAAGATACTTTAAATACAGTTTTGGACTAATTCTAGCGCATAGATATATGTTTTACAAAGATATGTCCACAACAACGACGCATATTAACGTTTGGTCCTAACAAAGGAAAAATAGAGTGTTCATATATTGTTAATTGATGAGAATAATCTGATATTTCTAACTATAAAATGCAGCACTAGATATTTTATTGATATGGTTATTGAATAATGATTTCGAATCAAGTGTAACACCCGTATCCTTAATAACATCGCATTTTTCGAGTTAAGAATTGTCCAAAGTGCAATTAATTACCCTAAGTCAATAGAGAAACTTCTGGGAGTGAATGTGACATGTTTACATTTAGAAATATTCTTGTAAAGCCTCTTATGGATGCAACATCTCTGAATAGAATGTACGATGGTAGCCGTTTATATTTCGGGAGCTGGCAACACTGTTAGTGTTGCTACCGATCTAATGATTGCATCGTGAAGTGTGTTATTTTTGACAATATATTTACCTTGACAGTTTTATTATACGGTCGATATTTCTATTGTTGACAGTAACTTGAAAATTTTATGTTAGCGAAAAAATGTAATTAACTCGTGAACATTTTCGTGCAAATATTTTTCATAACTCTCGGCGTGGATTATCTCAACAAGAATGCATCGACCTGCTGAATTTCTTATATGGTGATGAGGCACCATCGAAAACTATAGGCATCCCTAGGTATTAGTAACACCAGCGTGCATGGACATTTAGTCGTTAAGAAGCTTTGTTCACGTTGGGTACCACATAATTTGACAATCGCTCAAAAAACTACTCGCGTCGATTGGTGCCAAGAAATGCAAAAGAAATACAATGGCGGTGCTTCAAAGAACATTTATAAAGTCGTCACAGGTGATGAATCTTGGATCTATACGTATGAGCTCGATAGTAGACAGCAGTCGACTGTGTGGGTATTCGATGAGCCGAAACCAACAAAAGTTGTTCGCGCTCGAAGCACATCAAAATAAATGGTGACCTGTTTTTTCGGAAAAACCGGTCACGTTGCAACCGTGCCTTTAGAGAGTTGCAGAATGGTCAATTCCAAATGGTACACAACTACTTGTTTGCCAAAAGTTTTTGAAGAGGAAAACCAACCGAAAACGACAGATCATTCTCCACCATGACAATGCGAACTCTCACAGGTCGGTTCAAATAATTGAATATTTTACCGGGCAAAACATTGAATTGATGAGTCATCCGCCATGCAACCCGGATCTAGCACCTTGTGATTTCTTTTTGTTTCCACACGTGAAGAATAAACATCGTAGTCAACGGCTTCCTACGCCGGAAGAAGCAGTTGAGGCATTCAAAACTCATATTTTGGAGATACCGCCTTTACAGTGGCAGCAATACTTTTCGGATTGGTTTAAACGAGTGCAAATATTTTATATATTATTTTGAAAAAAAATATTTTGAAAAGCATTAAAACTATTTCCGATAATAAAAATTTTATTTTGTTAACTATTCCCGAAATATAAACGGTTACCTGTGTAACAGTGTCTGAAGATGAGATCAATCATTTACGTTGTTTATTGCGTGCATATTATCAAATCATCTGATCTTTCTACTTGAGAACTTCAACGAGCTCGTTTATAAAACTGGAAGTAGAAACAGATTCGAGGTTTGGCGTTTGCAGAACTACAGATGTTGATTGAAAAGGTTGAGATTTAAGTCCTTCATAATAAATTATATTACATAAATACGATTCAAATGAGAAGACAAGTGACGGTGGGAATGTTAGCAAGCTTGTGGAGCGCACAGTGGGTGATCTATTCAATTACACGTTTTAACGAAGTTTGTAAAAATTGCGTATACTTGAATACTGTTATATTACTTATGCTGAAGTTTTCTGATAATGTGCAGTACGTCTTTCTCGGAGAGAATGTGACGTGGTATTCGACACAGATACTAAGGTAAACTAAATACCCTGTGCATGATTATGTCATTTTGCTTCATATATATATCAATTTTTCGATGTGGCTGAGAAATTATCTATTTTGCAAGTGTTAATTGATGTGGAACGAACTTGGTTTGTATAGTGGTAGTAGGAAAAAGAAGAATCAGTTTACAGAATGCTTAGAATATTATTAGCAATAATTAAGAACCAGAAATCCAGTACTTGTAGCTCTGTGTCAGAATGTTGCACCCAAGTTTCTTACATTATTACAAATCCTGCCATAAACGTGGCTGGATTGGGAGTGACTTGGGTGCATCATTCTGGCACAGAGCTGCAAGTACAAAGTATAGAATTAAGGTATAAAAGGACACCAGTTTTAAGAAAATTTATATCACTTTCTCCATCAGCAAGCTTATTGCGATAATTCTCCGAGATTTTGAAATTCTTTTTGCTGATTATTTACCACATGGACACGTAATAACGGGCCAATATTATGTTGATCTAATATCAAAAGTTAGCGAAGGAATAAAAGAAGAGGGAAGGAAAAATTATAAAAACTTTCTTTACCAGGATAATACCCTGACTGACAAAAATATTGCATCAATGCCTGTCATCTGCAGCTTATTATTTCCCGAACTCAAAGAATATTTACGGGAAACTTATTTTTCTTACGCTAATGTTATAATCTTCGCGATGACTAAGTAAATGGAGGGACGAAAAAATAATTTTTTTTACAAAAAAAGGAAGAAAAGTATAAAAGTAAAATGATCTCAAGAGCATTTAGCGCAAGATAGATAAAGAATTGACGTATAAAAGTATATTTCGGGGCAGAAGAGATTGTGCACGTGACTGAAAATGAGATAAATCCAAGGCGTGACAAAGGCTGTTCCAAGTGAAAGCCCGAATGATGATTTTTGGAAGGACTGAAGTTTGCATGATGATTTTTAAAATTACACGTACGTTTCTTTGAGATTTGAGCTCTTTAAAACTACTACGACTGCAAATAACATGAAAATGTAGAATCAAACAAAAGATCTCGCAGAATGTTTTAAATAAGAAACTTAATATTACGAAGTTTTTTTTTGTATAACGCAAATAAATCTAGGCATATGTGTACTAAAAATGTATTGGTTATATTAGACTGATGGATGATATGGGTCTATTTAAGAAATAATTAAATAAAAATGTGCATATATTTTTTAGTGGAATATGTTCTGGTTTATTTCTTAAATATTTTCTAAATATTTTAAATATTTAGTTAAAAACATTACAGATTATTGTTGTAATACTTTTATAATGATTAAATTCTTATTTATAAAAGCGTTCGTATTGTTTTCTGTTTCAATTTTTGATTTCATATGCTTGTTTTTTTTTTACTTTATACAGAAAATACATTTTTATTTCGTTTTATTTTATCGTTTTATTGTTTTTGTAATGATTTTTATATATGTATATTAGCGAATTAAAAAAAAATAAAGAAATAAATTTTGTTATTAATTCATGAAAGCTTCTACAAAACTTAAAATAAATCCGCCTTAGAATATTTAAAATATTACTTACCAAAGTTACTTCGAGTTTTCAAAAGTTAAAGGGTTTCCAGTAGACCGTCAATGTATACAAAACAGCACACCCACCAGCTTTATTTGATTTCTGGCAATAAATTGAAAAGAAACAATACGACCTTTTCGTCACGTTTTGGAAAATTAACACTAAAATTTGTTGTACGATCGTACAAGATATGAGACACTTATACCTGATGAAATTCGACGCTTTGTATTCTTGGTACATCTATGTTCGCGCAAAGTACACAGACACTCGAAATTTTCTCTATCAGTCAGCTGTTTCATGAAATGGAATCAATAAAATTGGGCATGCTCTATGTACTTCGTATCGGTGAAAAATTTCATTAAGCAAAATTTTCAATGAGGTCCACATGCAAAGGTTATGCCAAAATATAGCCATAAGTAATGCGCAGTTAAAGTTTATAAACGGTTATCTAAAGGAAAATGAGCGTTTTTAACTATGAGATGTATGTTATTGTAACAACTGATGGTTTACGTAAGTAGAAACGTTTAAAAGATTCCATCTCCGATTTCGATTTATTATAGGAAAACTAAAAAAAATAATTTTTTAATAATTTTTTTTCGTATTTCGCTATATTTATGGCAATAAGCTTAAATGGCTATTAAACAGTAGAAAAATAGAAAAGAAATTTTCTTAAAATATGGCTCAAATCGTTGCCATTAGTTTTTTCGCAGTTTCAAGAATTATATACATCAGATTTGGGTCAAGGTTGTAATGGATGTGATCGCGGACATAATTGCCTTTGCATATATTTACATGCAATTATAAAACTGTAGAATATATCCAAACAGCTGATCACTTTCTAAATTGCATGCTTAAATTTTGATATTACATTTGTGCTTTTTGACCGTTTTGTTGCGATATTTAAACTTCGATAGAAAAAAATCGCTTCGAAAAGCATTTTTAATATTAAAAGGCTAATTATTGTCAAGGGTCAATCGTTAATACAGATGGTTATATAATCTATTATTTAGTTTATCATATTATTGTGTTTTGGGAAAGATTTGTTATGTACATATATTATTATTGATTAACATTCATGAAAATTATTTTTTTGTTAAAATAATCTAGATTTATAATTTCTAAAATATTACTAACTAAAGTAACTTCGGTTTTCAAAACTTAAGAGATTTCGACAATTGTATGTATATTAGAACACAGCAACTCATATACGAGGGTAGTCGTTTATACTTCGGGAATTGCAAACAAAAAAAATTGTATTATTGAAAATAGTTTTATTGCTTTTCAAAATATTCTCTTTGAAAATTAATGCACTTTTGTATTCGTTTAAACCAATCCGAAAAGCATTGCTGCCACAGGCGGTATCTCCAAAATATGAGTTTTGAATGCCTCAATTGCCACTTCCGGCTTAGAAAACCGTTGACCACGAAGTTTATTCTTCACGTGTGGGAACATAAAGAAATCGCAGGGCGCTAGATCAGGGCTGTGCGGCGGATGGCTCATCAATTCAATGTTTTGCTCGGTCAAATATTCAATTGTTTAAACCGATCTGTGAGAGCTCGCATTGTCATGGTGGAGAATGATCTGAAAGCGACAGATCATTCGATTGTTTTCCTTACTTCTTCAAAAACTTTTGGCAAAGAAATATTTGTGTACCATTCGGAATTGACCCTTCTACAACTCTCTAAAGGCACGGTTGCAACGTGAACGTTTTTTCCGAAACAACAGGCAACCAATTTGTTTTGATGTGCTTTGAGCGCGAACAACTTTTGTTGGTTTTGGCTCGTCTTGGAATACCCACACAGTCGACTGCTGTTTACTATCGAGCTCATACGTATAGATCCAAGATTCATCACCTGTGACGACTTTGTAAATATTCATTGAAGCACCGCCATTGTATTTTTTGTGCATTTCTTGGCACCAATCGATGTGAGTCCTTTTTTGAGCGCTTGTCAAATTATGTGGTTCCCAACGCCCCCATAGCTTCTTAACGACTAAATGTTCATGCAGGATCTTATGCACGCTGGTGTTACTATGTCACATGGCGGTCTTGTATTACCAATTCAGACACTGCATTAATGTTTTCCTACACAATAACATTTGTGGGACGACCTTCATGAAATTCAGCATCTAAAGAATGCCGTCCCAGTTTGAATTCACTATACCAACGATATACTGTAGTTTTGGATGATGCTTTATCACCATATAAAGAAATCAGCTTGTCGATGCATTCTTGTTGAGATAATTTACGAAAGTTATGAAAAATATTTGCACGAAAATGTTCGCGAGTTAATTCCATTTTTTCGCTAACATAAAATTTTCTAGTTACTGTAAACAATAGAAATAGCGACCGGGTAATAAAACTGTCAAGGTAAATATACTGTCAAAAATGACAAACTTCACGATGCAATCATCAGATCGGAGGCAGTACTAACAGTGTTGTCAGTTCCCGAAATATAAACCGCTACTCTCGTACAAGTAAGAAAATGATTCTCCTTTCGCTAATCATTTAACCATGAGTCAAATATTGAGTATAAAGTATTATCTATAGTAGTCAACGGACATAAATTTAGTAGAATGATTAGAAATTAATAAAGTTTGAGAAAATAATTTCATAAACGAATGAATTAAAATAAACAATTCACCGTTTTTAAATTTGTTTGAATAATAAAAAAGCTTGGAAGCTCAAAAGAACGTACTTGTTCCACCTTTTTAAACACATTGTTATATTAATTTACTTTAATTTACACTGTACATTAAATAAAAAAAGAAATTGAAAATTAGTTTTTATGCTTTACCATCGTTGATTATAGAAACGTGCCAAAACGTGCACTAGTGTACCTTTTGGCTTTCACCGATACGGATCGCGTGCGGAATTTGTTTTGGTACGTGTATTTTTACCGTAGTTTTCCAGGTGCGACATTATTTAATTATCTGCTGATGACGACAACTTAGTTGTCGAAATACGTACACAGAATACGAAAATTAATGTTACAAGGGGTTATATATCAATCTTCAGTGATTAAGTTAATCAACCACAGGCTCCATTAAAAATACCTATAAGTAAACTTATACGTGGTTTGTTCAAAAGGAAAGGTGAATTTTGAATTTTTTTTAAAGTATTTATTTATTCATCAATATCCATTTTGTCCCCTTCAAAGTAATCCCCTCAGATATAATATTATGCCAGCGCTTCTTCCAATCCTCGAAGCACTTCTGAAATGCGCTTTTCGGTATGGTCATCAACTCGTTCTTCAATTCTGACTTTATCTCATCAATTGTCGCAAAACGCTTTCCTTTCGTTGGTCTTTTCAGTTTTGGAAATAGGAAAAACCCATTACGCAGACGGTATTGGAATCCATAAATAATGTAAATATATTTAGTTTATGCCACGTTATTAAACGCGAGAAACATTGAATTATATTTTATTTGAAGTTATCGAAGGATTTTTAAGTATGTAAGGTTTTTTATACAAATATTTTGATTTTATTTTAATAAATGTGTTAAAGATTTAAAAGAGTTTTATTTAGAAATACAAGCATACATTTAGAAAAGAACAATTCTTTACAAATAAAAGAATCGTACTTAAAAAATAATATTCTGATCGAATCGGTTATTCAAAACAGAATACCGTAATGAGCTTACTCATGCAAGCAGCTATTCTTACGATAGTCAGTCTGCATTAAGAACTTTGGGAAATCGGCGTTTAGGTATTATAGAAATGTCGTGAAGAACAGAGGGAACTGGCACGGCTGAATGATATGAAGTTATTATGGCTGATTAGTCGCTGAGAAATCATAGAAAACGAAAAGGGTAATGAGTTTGTTAGGAAAAGATAAACTTCATCATCTATTGTACCGGAACCTGCTGTGGGAGTGCCAAAGTACGTTATCTGCCGAAGCTCAACTGGAGGAATATACCCAAGCAGGAACATAGAGTTGTATTGGTTATTTAAACCGTAAAAAGACTGGGAAATTTCTTTTGTTGGAAAGAAGCCAGTTTAAAATAATAGCGGGGTACTTTGCAGGCTATGAGCCTGTAGGGCAATCCTTCAATAGTATTGTTCTGTACTAAAGATAAGTCATTTATGGGCAATTGAAAGTGAATCTGACAACATAGCCGATCTGCAAAAGAAATAACTACAGAAGTATTTTTGTAGTTATTTCATTGGCTTCGTTTGTTTTCTCTTTATATTGATGTTAGATGACGAAACCTCTTTTTTATATTTCAGAAAGCTGTTTTCGAGTGGTCCATTCACAATATACATACTTTCATATCAATTTTTAGGTTGCGTTTGACGTATGTAGTGTAAGTTATCGATCTGCGTTTTACATTTACATTTTTGTTTCATGTCACGATATAAAAGTGGCCTTGATTTCATTAAATGCGATGATTCGCGTTTGATGAAATCGTAATTTCGTAATCGATTTCCGTGACATTCAGCAATTATATATAAACCGTTTTCTGCTTCGATCAACAAATTCTTTTAAGGAGAAAAAGTATTTTTTTAATTGGATTGTTATTTATTATATTATTATTATAGCTGGGTTTCTGGTTGATCGTTCTATGGTAACTAAATTTAACTGAATTAAGATAATTCGTCAGTAACTGTCTGAACATATATTAATAGGTCGACGTGTTTGTACTGATTTTGTGAAGGTGTTTACAGGGCTCTAAAATGGGACCATAGCGCATATATAAGAATAATATATAAAACCTCGTTGCTTATATGTGTATGTACATGCCATAAAGCTATTTAGTCAAATTAAAATATCTTTAAACGAACTACACTAATTATCTGAAGAAGCTATTGTAGTGGCAAAACAATCATCATATTATAAATAATACAATGAAATTCTAAGAACGTGTTAATGTTCAAGAAAAAAAAATCGTCAACCAATATCATCTCTAAGATTTTGTCTGTTCGAATGATAATAAAAATACAGTTTAAGAACAATATTTGATCAGCGATGCGTCTATTCTATGGGTAATCTAAATCGCATTTTGTAAAATACAACGGTTAGAGAACTTCTATATACATATGCATATATATATATATATATATATATATATATATATATATATATATATATATATATATATATATGTAGATGTAGTTTCTATTCTAATAATTTATATCACACGTTTATACCTATTTTAATAAAAAAAAGTAGATATAATATTTACTTAAACATAATAGTTACTTAAATATTGAATGAAATGACAAAAGGCAAAATTTGACTGGGGTTTCAAAAAACAAACGTTTAAGCAAATTAAAAGAAAAACTACAATAGTTGGCTGATGGTAAACTAATTTCTTCTTAATGAGTAAAAATATACTATTAATGCTATCCGTCTAGTAAGTTCTGGATTATGTTAAAGATGACAAATAAGTAAGAACGATATCTAACTGTTAAATATTGATTAGTATACTTACAAGGCCCTTGATTGACAAAGTCGAACAGATAAATGAAGGTACTTGTTCGATAACAAAGGCTGGTTTCTGCTATTAATTCTAGCGATTATATGAATTTTGTCAGTTTGTCTTGCTTCTAAAATTTCGCTGAGCTTATATAAGTCTGCGCAGGATCTGAACGATCTTAAATGATCCCGTAACTAACTAGTACGGTAGTATATAATCTCAACCGCTGCTATTGCAGTTTTTAGAATCAAATAATATTTACAATAAACTAATACATAATGAAAATGTAGTACGAATGTCTTTATCCCAAGTTTGACTTCTCCAATAACATCGATGAATCTGGTCAAATAGCTACGTTAATGGGCGTGGGATCTTCAAAAACATCTACGCTCCGTCCGTATTACAATTAATAAATCACCAAAATGGAGTAGGCGGGATAAAATTAAATCCCTAAAGTTAAAGTAGAGAAAAGAGAAATAAAGAAAGGAATTAGGCCACTATGAAATACAAAGTTCTTAGTTTACATACCTCTGGGTGGTCTTTTGAGGGTTAATTAACTGTATCTAAGGTCATACCTTCGGTAAAATAATCCAACATAAATCGTAGTTGAATTTTTCGAAAACCACGTGCAGTTTTTTTACCAACTTATCTATCACTTTCCATAAAGTTGATAAACCTCGTAATCGGATTTATAAAAATCCAACGAAGTTGGTAGAAATGCAATAAACTATTTCCAATATAATAAGTCTGATTACTAATTCTAAGTTGGGACTTCTAAATAGAGTAAAAGCGGAAACTTGAATTCTAGAAAGTTAACGTTGGAAAAGGACGATAATAACTCGCCATTTACTTTTACATCACTAAGCATAAATAAAAAAGTGAGTAGTAATATTATAGGTAAATAATTACAGAATCACCAGGAATAATTTTCAATCAATACAAGGACAATCATCACATAATTTGGTTAATTATTTTCTATTTATTGAACAAAATTAAAATTTCGACGAGATCTATAATCTATATATTATAATCGATCGTATTGATTATCAACTATGGCGGACATATAGGAGAGGGCGTTAAGACTGCGAAAGTACAATAAAAATATACCTATTCGAAAACTAAATATAGAGCTAAAATTATATTTGTAATAGGTACTTCTGCGAATTCTTTTATTAATCCTTATATTCAATTCTTCTCTATTTTTGAAGAAGTTGTAAACGGATTACTACTCGTATAGCATGTGAAGTGTATTTATAATACTGTTTACCTGTTTAAAAATAGATAATAGCACTATTTACTTTTATTGGAAACTTTATTTTATAGTTTACATATGAGAAAATAATTTGTCATGTATCAAAACATCATTGTCTATGTATATCTAACTGTTTGTACCAGTCCCCTATATCAAAAATCCCTAGACATGATGGCGCGTGATTTGAATACTAAAGTGTGCCGCCATACGATCTTCTCCAATTATATTTTCTTTTCTCTTGACAGCGAGTTTCCATTCTTTCTTGCCACCTTAGTGCATTGTCTATCATTCTTTCGTACCAGTTTAAAACTTCTTGAATAAACTTTATGCTTTATATTTGTTTTTAAAATTAATTCACGAGTTTCTTCAACACAATGCCTTTTTCGGTCCATAATATTTATTAAAACAGTTCTGTTAATTAAAATTCAAGTCTATTCAAAGGTGTAGTACTAATATGTATCTGTACGCAGATTTTAGTTTCTGAACTCATTACACTGTACCCATATTACGAAGTTCAATTCATTTATTTGTTTTCTAATTTAACTTTCGGTCAAATTGGCCTCCTATGATTAGAATTTATATTCGATTATGACTCCTATTAGGTTCAGGCACTTATTTTATCTCCAATTCTAAAGTAATTGTTTTCAATTTCTCTCTTAAACAAAAAATGTATTTGTTGTCCATTATAAATTAGGTGACAAAAAAAACGAATTCAAGCAAAAGCATATATTTTAGAATTAAGTTTTGTACAAATGGTTACTATGTTGAGAATAACAAATGATTAAAATTTCATTGAAAAATTCATACATTTTAAAGAGAAAATTTATTAGTGAGTTGCCGCTCCACGTAAACGAATTATATTCTGTTATTCATCTGAGCATGTTTCTAATAACAATCTATAGTATTGAATTAATGTACGAAAATATCAAAACTTCATGGGTAACCAAAACTGCATGTTGCATTTTGTGAAATCCCTAGGCGGATGCAAAGAAATATTACTTTGGTCTCAAGACGGTAGACGACCTAGACAAACTAAGATTTCCTGTCCTTACAGACCCACATAGTATTTCAAGGTCAGGGAGAAATGTTTTTTTTACAGATATAAATCATAGAATAACGTTCCAAAGCGTTCCATATATCTCCGTATTTATTTGTTCGGACTGATTTCCTATCCTCAAAGTTTAATACTGCTTCTCGCTAGTATGTATCGTCCCCTTAGATTAGAATAGTGTAATGTATGAGCAGATTGAGGAAAAGAGTGGAATAATATCATCTTTCAGACGAATCTCATTTTTGTTTGTAGGCTCATGATGGCCGTAGATGAGTTCGATGCCGAAAAGGAGAAAGATGTAGGTCCATGATGGTAGCAGATGAGTTCGAGATCAAAGAGGAGAAAGACAGTTTTTGAATTATTACGTAGAACGTGAAACTGCACTTACTAGAGAGGATCGATGGTTTGGGATGAAATGAAAAATTATAGGAAGTAGGACTCTTTTAGTATTCCTTCGAGGTAATTTAAATGCTCGAATGTACATTTATGAAATTCTGAAACCATTCACTTTGGTATACATCTAACAGATAAATGCCACATTCTAGCAAGACAATGCTTGTTCTCATGCTGCAGCTGTTACATTTCAATTTTTGTATGAGATCAACATTAATATTTTCAAATGGCCTGCACGATCGCCAGATCTAACGTTCATTCAATATGTATGGGATATGATAAGTTCAAGAAATAGTATGCTTTCTAAGCCTCCCATGAACTTCCAATAGCTACATAATTCTCAAGTTGTTTGTAACAACCTTCCATAGGAGTACATGGAACTTCTTATTAGAAGCATATCCGGCCGAATGGCAATTATATTCGTTTATGTGGAGCGACAATTCATTATTAAATTTTCAAGAAAAATATTTTCATATTTTATTTTAAGTTTATACAGCGAGACCTTAAAGAATTCTAATTGGTGAAACATTATTATTTTAATGTATGAAAAAAGTTTCTTCGCTTAATTCAAACAAACTTGATAAACATACGTTACTGATTTCCTTATGTATAAAACTTAAATTGAAATAGCGAGTCCGCACCGATGAAGCGATTAAATTAACTCACCTGGAAAGAAACGAATTGCAAAAATAGGAAAAAATCAATATCTTTCGTGCTGTCCAAATAAATGATACAAATACACATAGATTAGAGAACATGCTGGCATCAAAGCTACGAGGTAAATATTTGAATGCAACCAAACGTACTTTTGCGAGTACATACAGTATACGTTCAAAATCAGAGTTGATGTTAAAAGAGTATGTGTAAACAGGGATATTTAAATTCGGTTCTTTGATATGAAAATTTATGTATGTATGGCAAAAAAACATAATTCCTGTAATATTTTCCACTGAATTCAATTGTATATGAGTCAACCGGGATTGTTCTTTGATATTCCCTTTTCGTTAATGCGTTTACCCCTCTGGGCTACTATTAGGTTAAGGTAATGTATTAAATTAGGCACATTTACATAAATGAATATATTAAAAACTTACGTTTAGAAAAGCGTACTTTTTTAAATGTAGGCGTAGAAGCTTTGGGCAAGGAAAGTCGTTTTGATACAAAATTAGTACATCGCGAAGGTGTAATATAAACAGCGTATTAGGAATATGCACATGATTATGTTGAAAAAGTCCTTACTGTTTGTAGAAATTTACTTTTTTGAAAGGCGGGTGCACAAGCTTCGAGCAAGGAGAGTAGTTTTGATAAAATTTTTAAATTAATGTGATATAAACAGTACGTTTAATATTGAAAAAAATTTACTGAAGGAAGAAGCAAGCTAATTTGTTTAAAAAATAAAGAAAGTTTGAAAGACAATAAAAAATAGAAATTTTTGCGGGCAAAATTGCGTGTTTAGTCTCTGAGAAAGAAACGATAAACTTTCGAAAAGTGCCTATTCCTGATCAAGAACATTCTCGATTCACTAGACGTATATAAAGCGGTCGGGATTGTTATGATCCTTAGTAGGAGTATGTATTGATAAATACTCAGTCTTCCGTATAAAACGCTACAATATTTATAAAGAAAATGTTATTTATTCAATATAATCTCCTTTTAGATACATTTAGCAGTACGTTCATAGTAATTCTAAGTCGTTTAGAAAATTATTTGTTTTGGTCTACAAATTACTCTTTAACGGTATATTGGCTTCACCATTTATGGAAAATTTATTTATTTATTTTTTGAGTTTTGAGAACAAATACGAGGGTATTTGCCTTTGGTACCACCGACTTTTTTAAAAGGCCTAATCTTTTAAAAAATATTTTCTCGTTTTTTTAGCAACTCTCCTAAATAACAAGACTGCGCTCCTTCCACTGCGCGGCCGCATCGGACAAGGCTATAATTGGAATGTCATTGACCTCGATACTTCCCAAGCAACAATCCGTAGTTTTGTCTCTCTGTCTGCTTTAGTTTACTTTCGAGCATTGTTACTTACTACTGCCATGACAATCGTTGACATAAAATTCGAGCAGCGAATTAACCTGAAATTCCTTGTCGAATTAAAAAAATCGTTTACAGAATGTTTACAAATGTTAAAGGAGGTATTTGGTGACAATGTCATGTTGCGTGCGCTAGTTTTTGAATGGCACAAACGATTTTCTGAAGGTCGGGAAGATGGCGAAGATGACGAACGTCCTGGTCGTTTTTTATATCAAGTGTGTTATCATGACTGACTGGGTGTCTGAGGGTCAAACCGTTAATCAGAAATATTACAAAGAAGTTCTAATCAAGCTCTGAGGGAAAGAGTCAGGAAGAAAAGACCGGGTTTGTGGCAGAACGATCCGTAGATTCTGCACCAGGACAATACACTAGCTCAGAATGCCCTATCTGTGAAGCAGCATTTAGCGAAGAAGCGCAAGTTTTTGAATGGTACAAATGGATCGCCAAGAGAGAAGAGCATGAATGAGCAAGTCGAATTTCAAGGCAACGCTGATTGTTTTCTTGATATCAAGGTGTTATACTGCGGTGCCTAAAAGTTTAAGGAAAGAGTAAGGAAGACTGGGTTTGTGGAAAAACGACTAGTTGATTTCTACACTAGAACAACGCACCAATTCACAATGCCCTATCGGTGAAGCAGTTTTCAGCGGACAAGCGCTGTGCTTGATCACCTCCGTATTCACCAGATCGACGAGGCTGACAACTGCTGAACTACAGCATTGTTTTGAATAATGGTAGACACGTGTATAGCAGTGTATAGATAAGGGAGGAGAATATGTTGGAAGGGGATGAAAGTTAAATATAAGTTTATTTGCAATAAATAACATTTCCACATCAGCCTTGTTATTTAATTGCGACACCTCGTATAGTATTTCACGTACATACTACTGTGGGCAAAAAATAGTAAGACTTTATAATTTAAATTTCGCGCGAAAACCCATTCGTCGAAATATTTTTTTTCTAGGTTGGTATGACTGTCAGTGATATCTGTGCCAAATGTCACATCAAAATAATCATTAGTGTTTAGTATACGCTTGTCTTTCTGAAGTACAAAAAGTGCATTCGGCGATTTTTACAATGAGTGAAATTATTCAACAAAGAAGTTCCATTAAATTTTGTGTACGGAATCAAATTTCTGGTGCCGAAACGTTCAGAATGTTGCAAAAGGCGTTCGGTGATAATTGTTTGTCGCGAGCAAGTGTTTTTGATTGGTACAAATTATTCAAAGAGGGTCGAGAACGCGTTGATGACGAACCACGTCCAGGACGGCCATCAACATCAACTGATGATCAACACGTCAATAGAATCAAGGAATTGGTGCTTGAGAATCGACGATTAACAGTCACAGACCTTACTGGCATCGTTGGAATATCGGAAGGATCAGTGAAAACCATTTTGAAAGATCATTTGGGCCTAAGAAAAGTGAAAGCACGATTTGTTCCAAAATCACTCAATTTTTTCGAAAAACAGCGTCGCGTTGACGCCTGTGAAACAATGCTTTCAGACTATCAAGACAAAATGAAAGGCATCATAACTGTAGATGAGACTTGGATCTACGCTTATGACTCGGAAACAGACGATCAATCGGCCGAATGTCGTATCAAAGGTGAGCCGAAGCCCAAAAAAACACGTCAAAGCAAGTCAAAAATCAAGGTTATGTTGACAGTTTTCTTCGATTATCGAGGTGTGGTGCACTCCGAATTCCTTCCGACCGGCCAAACTGTCAACAAAGAATACTATTTGAGTGTTATGCGTCGTTTGCGCAATGCTATTCGTAAAACGACTCCAGAATTATGGTCCGACAACTCTTGGTTTTTGCACCACGATAATGCACCGTCGCATACTGCATTAATTCTTCGTGAGTTTTTCGTCAAATTTTCAACCAATATCGTGCCGCAACCACCGTATTCTGATTTAGCTCCGTGTGACTTCTGACTATTCAGCAAAGTCAAACTATCGCTCCGGGGAAACCGTTTTGAGTCAATTGAAGACATTAAATTGAAGACATATTCCTGAAATTGACTTTAACAACTGTTTCGAGAATTGGAAGAAACGTTAGCACAAGTGTATTGGGGCCAGGGGGGATTACTTTGAGGGGGACGAAATAGATTTGGACTAATAAATTAAGAATTTAAAAATTATGAACAAAGTCTTACTATTTTTTGCTCACAGTAGTATTTCACGATTGCGAAATACATATAACATCCTGACCAAAGATTGATACACTTACACGCAAGTGTAAGACGTATCGTTCGATACTTGCTTTTATTTAAATCCATTTATATTTTACTCCATAACTTTATTACCTAATTATTTACAATTGCTTATATTTTGCTTTTATCTATTGCTCTCGTCCCTTAATTATTTTTTTATTAATATATTGAAGCTTTTAGAATTCGTTTTATTTAAATTAATAGATAAAATTCGAATGTTAACCTATTACCTATTATTTCTGCTGATAATCTTTATTCAGCTTGAAACACGTTCTGGAGTTTTGATGTTCATCACAAATTCTTATTAATTTTTAAGTCTCTTTTTTTATTATTATTGTAACGCAGGAGCAATCATTCTCACTTACTTTTCAAGTAATCAACATGCATACCAAGAGTTAATAACTTTGTCGCCCTAGAACGTGGAGTTAATAGAAGCAATGGCTTTAATTATTGATTTCTTTTAGATTTTGTTTTGAAATATGTATTTATTTTAGGAAAAAAGTTAGGTTTTATCGTCTTGTTTGAAGTTTGAGATTAATGTTGCTCGTTGCTAATATCAAGAAAATTATCAAGCTTTAATCCACGAGTTAAAATAAATGCAAAGTTTTAGTGTCACGGTCTTGAAATCGGATCATCAGGGAGCTTTTGTGTTCGAGAGTACTCTTTTCTTCTGATAAAATTAAACGAATAAAAAAGTTGCAATTGCAGTTTTATTTGAATAAAGAAAACAAGTGTTAAGTAGTTATTTAGTTTGGAGGAAGCGTATAAGTCTCTAAGTAACCCGCAATATACAAAATGGAATTTATTATATTGTTGACGTGCATTTTGTAGTTATTCAATCTAGTAATTATTTTGCGAGTGATACGTAGATTTACCAAATCATTGACTAACATTTGCACCTTTTGCTTTACGATCGCTTTGTGTAATATCCTGTGATATTCAGTCTTTTCGAATACTTTTCTCATACCAGGAAGGACTCCATCACGTCGCAGATACGCAAATATATGTTTCATGAGACGTTCGAAACTCGGTTTTATTCGACTTCTCTTTGGTAGATTCTCACGAAATTGCATGATGTCGAAATATTCCAAGGAACCTATGTTGTTTTCAGTGAGAAGACCGTCAAGGGTTTGGTATTTAGGATGTTCCTTTAAAGTTGCTACCATATCCTTCATTTCCTTACCATGTATTGCTCGTATGGCTTCGTTTAATTCTCTGTCTGTCATCAAATGTGTAGCTATTTCTTCTTTGATAAAATTGATCGCCTTTATTAATACATATTCTGGATCTTTTGCGTAATCATGTTTTTTTATTGGCTCTTTGGGTTTCGTAATATTTTTACCGGCGTAAATACCACTCGCACCGTCTGCTTTTTGGTTAGTTTCGAGCTCATTGTCATTGTCAGCTTTACCTTCAGATTCCTTTTTGGTAATTTCTTCCTCATCTTTCCTAGTAGTTTCTTCGGTTTTTTTCTTGGATGTTGTTTCAGATTTTTCCTCAGCGTTTCCTTCCTCTTTTTTTCCAGGTTTTTCGACTGACGATTCTTGAGTAGTAGCAACGGGTTCTTCATTTTTATCTCCACATATGATATATGGTGTTAGTAGCAGTAAGAAAATAATATTTTCAAGGAGTTTCATCTAAAAATCAAGGAAAATTTTTACATTTTAGAACAATACTATTACTGAATTCGTTCAAAAAAACTATCTTATAAATAAGTAAATATTCGGTGGTTACTTCGTTTTGACTTCCCGAATTGGAACTGCATCCTCGTCTTCATTTGCATGGGACATCCTCAAGTTTTACCTTCTGCTACTGCTGTCGTGGTTGCATTGAAATTGGCGCAAGTCTGTTACGGATGGGTTTATATAGAGGTGTTGTTTGTCACGAATCAAAGGTGCATTATGGCTACGATTGACTTTGTTTGGAAATACAGAATTCCAGGCGTTATATAGGTAGTGACTGTTATAATAATTTAGGTTATTTGGGTATTTTCTGCCAAAAAATCGTTAATCTATAGAAATTTCAAAACACCATAAAACCTGATCACTGAAGGTTGATATATAACCCCTTGCCACATTAATTTTAGTATTCTATAAACGTATTTCGACAACTAGATTGTCATCATCAGCAGATAATTAAAAAGTGTCGCACCTGTTAAACTACGGCGAAAAATACCCGTACGAAAACAAACTCCGTACGCGATCCGTACCGTTGAGAACCAAAATGTATAGTGTACATTTTGGTTCGCATCGCGTACGGAGCTTGTTTTCGTACGGGTATTTTTCGATCCGAACCAAAATGTACACGGTACATTTTGGTTCTCTACGGTACGGATCGCGTACGGAGTTTGTTTTCGTACGGGTATTTTTCGCCATAGTTTACCAGGTGCGACGCTTTTTAATTATCTGCTGATGATGACAACCTAGTTGTCGAAATACGTATACAGAATACGAAAATTAATGTGGCAAGGGGTTATATATCAACCTTCAGTGATCAAGTGAATCAACCACTGGCTCCATCAAAATTACCATAAAACTTTAGAAAAATACCTGGCAATTCTGTATTTCCTAACAACTCAACCGTAACCGTAACCCTCCTTTGATCGATGACAAATAACACCCCAGCAGCAGTTAAGCCCAGATGTCTTATGAAGTGAAGACGATATTTCAGCAACAGAAATACAGCGGACGCAGCTCTAACTCGGAAGACGAGATTAAGTAAGCATGAATATGAACCGTGGTAGTCTACAAGCTAGATTAAATAAATACTCTGATTTATGAGTGTGCTAAAATGTTGTAAAAGGTTTTGTACGAGTCGCCCTTTTTCGGCATCTTCTTAAAATAAAATGTATTAATTATCATATTTTGTTATTTTAAGTTTTGTTATGGTAACTTTCGAAGTAATTCAAATGAGAAAATTGACCAAATCTTTGAGCGTATGTTAGCATAACCTTTATATAATTCATAATTGTACCATATTTCTTGTAACATAAGTGCGTAATCTAGAATAATATTCCGACCATACTTTATTAAATATAGGAGTTGATGCTAAAGTCCTAATTAATACAAGATGGGCGTTGCACTGGCACATCAGTGTCTTGACTATTCTGAATTAAATTTATATAAGTGCTTATATAAGTGAGAGTCGGTAATTGAAGCAGTTCAGGTGAAATCTACACTTTTCTCGTAGTTTATGCAACGTACTGAGGGTGCGGAAGTCGAACCAATCTAGAATATGTTTCAAAAGACATTAGAAAATATATAAATGGGAATTAACACTTCGATATAGTCACACAATATATATTCCAGAATTCTTGTCCCATACTTTTTGCTACTAAAAAATATTAAGTGAGTGAAACCGATGTTCTGGAAAATATAGGCATATTATTACGTGGGATGTCCTTTAAGTTTTGCATAATGGGACATAGAGAGCGCCACTAATCAAATGTCAGTGCTAAAAATTAACCTCCATCTTTAGTTAACCTAAATGCAAAATTTCAGTGCAATACGTGTAGTGTTGTAGCTACAACGAACTGACAAAGTTGACAAGTACAAATTAAACCGAGGGCATTTTCCCAGAACAATTTTTTATAATTTTCGAAGATAAGTTATTAAAAGTTTTTATTCTATTGTCAGACTTTTTCTAAATGTTCTAATTGATAAAGAGATATGTTGTAAATTATATTATCAGCGAATTATTTTTTGTAGATTTTGTCCAGCTGGAGAATATATTCTTTAATTACTTCCAATTTTCTAAAATTTGTTGACAGTGGGCTTTGTACTAATAATGTTACAATAGGTGCCCGGACACAGAGAGCACAATTCCAAGAAATCATAACGCTGATTAACTAGGCAGATAATCATGTAGTGGACTGGAATTTCCACTGGGATTACCTAAACAAATTATTCAGGAATGAACGTGCACATTAATGAAAGCATAACGCAGAATTGCAACTGTAACTGTGAGAACTAGAAGAAAATGTACCAATGGAATGTAGTGATGCTTTCACTGACGAACAATAGGATATGCACTTCTAAAACAATTTTTGAATAAAAATGGCTGGTATAACAAATATCTTAATTGTATATCGTGTATTAAGGCACCAGAAATTATCGATTATACCTTTGCAACAATATAAGGCGCTAGATTAGAAAAGATATGTCATTTGTAGTCATGGGTCATCTCAAGCAGATTCGATAACATATAGCAATAGATCCACTCTGCATCCGTATTAATATTAGTAATCTGAAATACAGCGTGTTTCAAAAAGAATATACATATTACAAAGTATTATTTTGTCCAAACTATCGATCGCTGCGCCTCGGCTCGGCTATTGGAGAAAAGAATACATAGTCTAGTTTATTTAATAGCCGCTAAATGTCAGTTGTCTTCTGTTTTTCTTGGTAACCGTCATATGTTTATCATTTTGTGTTCTCGAGTTTGCGAAGTTCAATTCCGTGATTACAGTGCAAAAAGACGTTTCAGGTTGAGCTACCAAATTGATCCTCCGAATGGGTGGAACATTCGCAGATGGTATCGACAGTTTGTAGATACAGGATGTGTATGTAAAGGAAAGAGTCCTGGCAGCCTTCGTGTTTCTGAAGAAAATGTTGCACGAATTCAAACTGCTTTCCAACGTAATTCTTCAAAATCAACTCGTCGAGCCAGTCGGGAGTTACGACTGCCTACAACAACAACAATTTGGTGTGTTTTGAAACGTCGGTTGGATATGAAGCCGTACAAATTACAGTTGTTACAAGCTCTGCGTCCTGATGACAAACGCAAATGTGTGGCATTTTGTAAAGAGATTCATGATGCTATTGACAATCATAACACTTTCGCACAACGCATTGTGTTCAGTGATGAAACGACTTCCCATGTTAGTAGTCTGGTAAACAAACACAATGTTCGGGGTCTACAATGTTGTTGGGGTCTACAGAACTCACATGCAGCCACTGAACATGTACGAGAGTCATCTAAAATCAATGTGTTTTGTGCGATAACCCGATCATCTGTTTAAGGCCCATTATTCTTTGATGGAAACACGATTAACGGTCAGCAGTATCTCGCTATGTTACAAAACTGGTTGCTTTCGAGGCTGCACCAAGACAACTTCATTTTTCAACAAGACGGGGCTCCCCCTCACTGGAGTCGCCAAGTGCATGAATATCTGAATGAAACTCTACCGAACCGTTGGATTGGTCGTCAAGGAGCTGGCGACTTAGCATGTCTCAGCTGGGCTCCACGGTCACCGGATTTGACACCCTGTAACTTCTTCCTGTGGGGTTTCGTTAAAGACGACGTTTATGTACCACCACTTCCATAGAAACTGGAAGAGTTGAAGAACCGAATCCGTACTGCCATAACATCAGTGATGAAGGACATGCTTGCCCGAGTATGGGAGGAATTTGAGTATCGATGTGATATTGTTGGTGTCGCTGATGGCGGACATATTGAACATATGTAATCTGAACTTGAGAGGTTCGTAAATATGTGTGTAGAGTTTCATATTCGTATGTCTTAAAGTTTCATAAATATGTGCTTTCGAAATACGTATATTCTTTTCGAAACAGCCTGTATATAATACGTGGGTTGTCTTTTAAGTTTTGCATATAAAACTAGAATAAAACAGTAGATAGCTTTTAAAGACTTCGTTGTTTTTCGAAGTATTGTCCACGAAGATTAATGCGCTTTTGCATGCGCTCGAACCAACCCTGGAAGTAGAGTTGCAAATGTCTTGCGCGCTGTGAGCGAACTTGTATTATCTTGGTGAAGGATGATTCGTCGTTCAGGCTTGGTTTTTCGAAGCTCAGCGATGACTTGTGGCAAACAAACGGTTGTACACCAATCGGCAGTAACAGTTCTTTGATCTTATATAGGAATTGTTGCTACATGATCTGCTTTCGAGACAAATGTCGCGTCCATGTTTTTGGAGACAGTTCGAGAACGGATGGCTTCTGTCGGCTTTTCTTCACCTTGGAACAACCAAACAGACGACTGGCGTTTATCTTCTGGCCCGTATGAGTAAATCCAAGATTCATTACCACTGACAATGTTGTACGCGTTCTTAGAGTTTTCGGCATTGGAGCGATCTCGAGTATTTTGACACCAATTCACCCTAGCTGCCGTCTGTTCTTCGCTCAGCAGATGCGATATCCAACGGGAAACTAAATTTTTTACATACACTTATTTATGCAAAATTTTTTTAATTGAGGTCTTTGAAATCCCCATTAATGCTTCTATATGACGATATGTTACATGTCGATCTTCGTTGATGATCTTTTCTTGAGTGACAGTTGTTTTTGGTGAACCTCCTCTTGCATCGTCGTTAAGACTAATCCGTCCACTTTTAAATTGTCCATACTAATGAGAAATTGTTGACATTGCCGAAAACGGAAACCAACTCCGCGATGCATTCTTGTTGAGATACTTATCTTCGAAAATTATAAAAAATTATTCTGGGAAAATGTTCTCGGTTTAATTTTTACTTGTCAACTTTGTCAGTTCGTTGTAGCTACAACATTACACGTATTGCACTGAAACTTTTGATTTAGGAGTTTAATTTTTAGCATTTGATGACATTTGATAAGTGGCGCCCTTTACGTCCCATTATGCAAAACTTAAATGACATTCCACGTAATAATATGCCTATATTTTCCAGAACATCGGTTTCGCTCATTATTATTTTTTAGTAGCAAAAAATATGGGACAAGAATTCCAGAATATATATCGCGTGACGATGTCGAAGTTTTCTAATGTCTTTTGAAACATATTCTAGATTGGTTCGATTTCCGCACCCTCAGTACGTTATCGAATAAACTACGAGGAAAGTGTAGATTTGACCTGAACTGCTTCAATTACCGACTCTCCCTTATATAAGCATTTACATAAATTTAATTCAGAATAGTCAAGACACTTATGTGTCCGTGCAACGCCCATCTTGTATTAATTAGGACTTTAGCATCAACTCCTGTATTTAATAAAGTATGGTCGGAATGTTATTCTAGATTACGCACTTATGTTACAAGAAATATGGTACAATTACGAATTATATAAAGGCTATGCTAACATACGCTCAAAGATTTGGTCAGTTTTCTCATTTGAATTACTTCGAAAGTTACTACTGCTGCATTTAGTTGTCACCATAACAAAACTTAAAATAACAAAATATGATAATTAATAAATTTTATTTTAAGAAGATGCCGAAAAAGGGCTAGATTGGTTCGATTTTCGCCCCCTCAGTACGTTGTCGTATAAACTACAAGAAATAGATTTCACCTGAACTTCTTCAATTACCGACTCTCACTTATAGCAACATTTATATAAATTTAATTCAGAATAGTCAAGACACTCATGTAATCGGCGCAACGCTCGTCCTGTACTAATTAAGACTTTAGCGATTCACTTTCTAGCTCTTATGATGCTTATCAGCTCAGAAAACTTCGGAGAGTGGGAAGGGTTCCCTGTTAATACGTTGTTCATAGGCGCCACAATATCGTAACCCTAAAAGCCTTCTGCCAACATTGAAACGGAAAATCCGCAAAATGTGTTTGTAAATTACTATGACAAGGACCTTGTATAAACCAAGAAAAAAAACAAGAAAAGAAAGAGGTAACAACTAATAAGCACTAAGCAGTTTTATTGTAGGTCGATAATTATAATGACAAAATAAAAAAATAATTAATTTAAGTACGAATTATCTAAATTAAATGTTTTAGAACTGCGATAATATAAATATATAATTTCTTTTAATTTACTTACGAATTATCTTAAATAAGTGTCTTGAACTGAGATAATATAACTCTATAATTTTTTTTTCCTGCTGTAAGTATAGTTGATTTACAATGAAAATACAATGATACCTGTGCCACTAATTTTGGACACTTCCTTAGTACGCGCGCCTCTGAGGCACAATCACAAGATAATTACATTATCAAATATGCAAGCTCATAAAATTCAGCTTTCGCTGAATTAATTGTTAATTAGATATTTAAAGAAATGACAAAATAGAATCTGACAATGGTGCTAATAGCAATCGTTAAATGGATTAAACGAAATTTATAAAATTTAGCTGAGAGCTAATTATTGTTGTTAATTGGCAGAGAAAATAATTAATTAAAACTGAATGTGATGCAAACGTTAAATGAATGAAAAGGAAATTATGATAGTTAGCAGAAGGGTAACTGTCCTTGTTTAATTGGCAAAGAAAATAATCAATTAAAACTACTGTTCGTTACCACAATCTCTAGCTTTGCCTAGCACTATAAATTTTTAACAAATAAAGTCTAATAAATAATATTACAAACTTGTATGAACGGTTTCTTTGTTCCAGGTGTAACACTGTAGTACCTCGATACAATGGTTTCCGCTTGAACTAGATGTGTTCGGTTAAATGCTCAGGTTTGCCTTATATGTACAAACGCCTTGTTCATGTAGTTTGCATTACTTATAGGAGTGTTCCAGATATGCACATCAAAGAGCAGAATGAAAACCAAAAACCTTTCTAGTTGGTGTTGAGGGTAACAAGGACGATTTACAAGAGCGTTTCTCCGATAAACAACAACCTTAAAATCAAGCACGTGCTTAATGACAGTCTAAAGAACCTATCTACTAAATCCAACACGGTTGATTGGAAATTTAATTCACTTTTTACATAAAATAAGCCTAACTATTTAAAAATTGGACTATAAAATTTCGGTGTGGTACAGAACTACTTTTCTTCTTGCAATCAAATGTCAAAGAGGGTTAAATAGGAGACACCATTTCTCATATACGATTTTAGACAAGTAGAAAATCGTTTTTAGATTCGTGTCTAGATAATTTCGAAATTAACAGGGATAAGTTAAATCAATACGAGGACAATAATTTCAAGGACTCATTAATGAATTCTCATTAACAGAAATTACAATGTTTAAATCTGCAATTTAACAACTGAAGTCAATGGTATTGATTTTTAACTTCGATGGATAGAAATGAGAGGGCGTTAAATGTACGAAATAGCATTTAAAATTGTACAAATTACGAGCAAATGCAGGCGGAATTTTTATGTATGTAAGACCGGATTGCAGATATTGCGATTTGTTCATAAAAATAATGACAGCCGTGCCGAACATGTAATCGTATAATGTAGCTATTGCAAGGGAACTAATATTAAAGCAAAATATCTCTCAAGTAACCCAGTATTTGATTAGTGTAACTCGTTTTTTGGGGGTCGCAAGCGTGTGCCAAATTCGCCTTACACTGTAGGACTCACTGTTTTGCACTCAGTTATTTTACGATTCGACAAGTTCATTAGATCTGTTAAAGATAAGTGTTTCCAGTGCTTAGGGTATTACTAACTTCTTAAACATTTTCAAAATGAAGGTGATGATTTTTTGATCCGCATAATTACCATGAAGGAATCTTAGATGCTCCATTTTATTCCAGAAAGTAAATATGGAATGATGCCAATGAATTTCTCCAACGAAACATTCAAAATCAAGCTGCGACTCTAAGAGATTTCTTAACTAACTGGCAACAGTCCAAAATCAGAGACTCTGACATACAAGAAAGTCCAGATCAAATTTATACCCACATCGTGATATAAGTATTGCAATGGCGGAGGATGTCTTGAGCTGTGATACAAAATTGAAACCAATTTAATAACTGGGCATGATATATTACTAACCTATTTGATTAAAGATTCTAGAGGTGTGCTCTGCGAACCATAAATAATAATGTATTTGTATAGTTTTGTTATTTTATTGTCTATTTCTATGTTTGTGAATCGTGAATAATTCATTATGATAATGGCTGAACATATTAAATAGGATAGGCTTAATTTTAAGGTAATAAGAGTTGTGGCTGGGAGATAACAGAAGTAACTTAATAACATCTTTTATTCAGATGATTACATATCAGACACGTCGTCAGCTTCAGCTCCTCGATCACTAAATGCTTCATTCGAATTTTTCATTGTTTGAAATAATCCTGCAAGTCCGTGTCTGCTAAGTTCTTGCCTGACCTCCGTTGTTGTTATCTTAACGGTATCTACTCAAACTTCGTTCTTCTTAGCACAGACTTGACAGACTCAGTAGATGCAGTTAAGATAAGAACGGCGGAGCTCATACAAGGACTAGCAGATATGGACTTATTGACATGGACACTCACATGGTGGGTGGTCCATCGCTGTGATGTTATTGCTCTTCCATATTTCCGATTTTTTTTCTAACCCGTTCACGAAGATTCTTCAAAGGCTCTCTTATAGTACAATTTAATTAATGGTCGGTTCATTTGGTACCCAATCGTCATTAACAATGTCTATGATGTCTGAAGAAACTTTGGCGTCTTGAATTTGTATTTGCTCTGTCATTACTTTCGATGCTTCTAAGGATGTCGCACAAATGCTCATTCGTTTCTCCTTCTGTTCGGACGTTAGCAGCTTTGGTACCATTTTTGCGCACACTTATGTGTGGATTTTTCATGAAGAATTTGACAGACAATCTTTTTCTCAATGTTGACTTATTCCGCAACACCTCGAATGCTCAGGTAGCGATCTTTTCGAATGATTTCACCAATTTTCGCAACGTTTGTGTCGAATTTCTACACCACCGGGGCCAATGACGTTTGTCGTCATCAATTTCTTCCTTCCCTTTTCCGATCCATCTAAATCACTTGAACAGTTGAGTGCAAGACAAACACTATACACCATAAGCCTTCTGTAATAATTTATAAGTTTCTGTGGCGGTTTTATTGAGTTTAACATAGAACTTCACGTTAACATGTTGCTCTATTTTAGCTTTTGTCACTATTTCGACAGGGAGCAGAAACACGACCTACTTCAATGAACCTCTGCGATTCAACTAAATAATCCTCGCTCTTACAACTTTTGTAATAGACTCAGTAGGTAGTAATGAACAATGACAGACATCGCTTAGTCCAGTTAGGATAGGAGGGTATCCTCAAAGCAGCCAATACGTTTACTTCTTGTTCACATCCCTTACTGTGGAATTAATACTATTATAGGCATATACGAATTGAATGAGAAGTAAACGTTTTGTGTCATTATTATTGTTATTATTATTAAAATAAGAAATACTTTTATGTAATAATATAATATGTATCTGCTTCTGGGTTTCCGGGCTGGAACCGCGTCACTAGTATATCTGCCGACGTTTCGTACCCATTTGTATGGGACATCTTCAGCGCTGAACTACTGCACTGAAACTGGTGTAAGTCGATGGGGGACGTGTTTATATATGGATAATGGGTCATGGGTCAATGGAGCGTTACGGTTACGGTTGGGTAGATTAGAGATGCAGGATTGCCAAGCGTTATGTAGGGGGTAGCCATCATCGCGGTTAAGATTATTGGGGTGCTTAAAGATCTCTATAGTTTCACGGATTTTGCGACCATAGAAGTGGTTAGTGCGGGATAGGATCTTGGTTGAATTAAACTGAATATGGTGCCCGGTTTCCAGCCTATGCTCGGCAAGTGCAGAACCGGCTATGCGCAGCAACCTAGTACAACGCTCATGTTCAGAAACACGAGTGCCGACAGACCGCTTTGTTTCACCAATATATGCCCTGCCGCATGAACAAGGAATCCTGTACACACCAGCTGATTTTAAAGAAACATGGTCTTTTACAGAAAAAGGGTCAGATAATTTGGAATGGGGTTTGAAGATGGTTTTAATGTTGTTTTTGAGAAGAACCCTACTGATGCGGTCAGTAACACCTTGTATATAGGGTAGGTGGACTTTAGAGAGGGGGGGAGATGATGTAAGCTGTGTATTAAGTTGTGAGATTTTGGGATTAAGATGTCGATCTATGGTTCTCTGAATATTATGGTTGGAGAAATTATTATTTATAAGAGCTTTGGTAACATGACTTAATTCCTGGGATATAGAATGCTGGTCAGATATGTTGATAGCTCTTTGGACTAAGGAATTGATAACGCCCTGTTTCTGGGCAGGATGATGATGGAAGAGGGCATTGAGATACCGATCAGTGTGTGTGGGTTTGCGGTACACTGAATGTCCTAGTGAACCATCCAGATGACGAGTTACCAAGACGTCGAGGAAGGGAAGGGAATCTTCAGATTTAATCGCCATGGTGAAATTTATGGAATCGTGTTGTGAATTTAAGAAAACGAGGAAGTTGTTCAAGGAATCCCGACCATGGGGCCAAATAACGAAGGTGTCATCCACATATCTGAACCAACATTTTGGTTTTTGGTCACTGGAGTGTAGAATTTGTTGTTCGAATGCCTCCATAAAAATGTCAGCGACAACAGGAGAGAGAGGAGACCCCATAGCTGCACCCGATACTTGTTCATAATAATTACCACGGAACTGAAAATAGGTGGAGGTTAAACAAGTATTCACCAGGTTGGCCAAATCATCAGGTTGGTTGTCAGTGGAAAGGATTTGACGGATTATCTGGATAGTGTCGGGTATAGGAACTCTGGTGAATAAAGATTCGACGTCAAAACTAACTAGTAGATCATGAGGATCTACCGTTAGGCCATTTAGTCTTTGGACAAAATGTTTGGAATTTTTAATAAAAGAATCACTATTGCCGGTGTAAGGTTTGAGAATGTTCGAGAGATATTTAGATAATTTATAAGTGGGACTGTTTATGGTACTCACTATGGGACGCAGAGGAATGCTGGGTTTGTGAATTTTTGGGAGACCGTACAGTTTTGGGGCTTTGGAGTCGCTGGGTAATAAGGTTCTGTGAGAATCGGTAGGGATAGAAGAGGTTTTGATAGATGATATGATGGTACGTTCTATTCGTGAGGTGGGATCTCGCTTAAGAAGTTTATACGAGCCGTCCTGGAGAAGATTTTGTATTTTAAGCTCGTACTGATCACTGTCCAGGACAACAGTGGCGTTACCTTTATCAGCTCTGAGTACAACGATGGTGGGGTCAGATTTCAGGACTTTATGGGCTAGAATCTCGGATCTTTGAAGATTAGATTTCGGTGGTTTGGCCTGCGTGAGGATTTTTGAAGATTCGAAACGCATGGACCACGACCGCGGAAGTCTACGTACCAAATTAATATAATATGTATTTTCGATCTTGAATAAATTATTATTTTTAATTATTATTAATCGCGTCGAAAAGGACTAAGCTGTGTTGTTGTTATGACTGAAGATTAGGTATACTTCTTCGATCCAGAAACAAAGCAAGAATCGCTGGTATAAAGGCATTCAGATTCTATAAGTTCTGTATTCAAAAAGTTCTTGCTTCAGTTTTTTGGCAGTACCGTGAAGTAACAATAATGATTTACTTTTGAATAATAGTGAAACAATTACTAGGTACGTTATTAGACATCATCGACTACTCTACGAAAAAAATTAGAGAAACATTGAAAAGTCGTCCAAAGGTGTTTTGATTTTGTTGGGTAATATCGTCACACAAATACCACGTCACCATGCAGAAAAACATAGTGAATAGACTTCATATTACTTGAACACCTTCTCTACTCACCTTATCTATCCTTTCTGAGTATCGCCTCTCTATTCAACTGAAAAAAAAATTTTTTTAAAGAAGAGGTGGTAGAAGCTGTAGATAATTGGTTTGCAGAGCAAGATTATGTTTACTAAAAAGGTGATGACTTGTTGTAATAAATATATTAAATTAATAACAATAATAATAATATTTTTATTGTCCAACAAACAAGCCATTTAAGGGACAAATCAAAAACATTAGGTACAGTGTACAAGTATTAAATAAACTAACTTAAATATATATGAAAATTAAAACATGCAATAATAAATGAAAAACTAAGAACTTAAGTATATATTTATAGGTAAAAAAGAAAAGAACTAAGATGAATCCGAAGTTGTGCCACAAACTCTTCAAGCACCGATATTATTTCCTATGAAAGGGATCTGTAAACAACCTATTCGCATTCCTGCACATGTGAGTAAGCGGAGCTTTCAATAGAACATTAGTCCTGGCCCTCGGAAGAGCGAAGGAATCAAAAGACCAAGTGGAATGAGATGGAATCAGTGGACCAACCTGAGACAGTACATATGGGGCAGCCACACTATTGTTAATCAAGTTTACAAGAAATTTCGCACTAGTAGCATCCCTACGACAAGACAGAGATTGAAAGCAATGTCTAACTAATAACGCTTCATAATCAACTCCCCTCAGTGGGTATGTACCATCAAGCCGGTAAGATAAATACTTTAGAAATATTTTCTGGACTCTCTCCAGAAACAAACTCTGATAAATATAGCACGGATACCATACCACTGGGGCATACTCAAGCTTAGTCCGAACAAAAGCATAATATAAAACCTTGAGAGCAGCAATATTATTGAACTGTCTGCAAGAACGCACAAGGAAACCAATGGCACGTGGTGCCGAAGCACATACAGTAGTAATATGATTTGTAAATTGCAATCTGCAGTTAAACATGATCCCAAGATTTATAATTCTCGACTTCCTCAAAATGACAGTGTGATCAATGGCGTACTGACTAATAAGGGGAGTATTACTTTTAGTAAAAGTGACAACAGCACACTTATCAGCATTAATAATAATATCATTCTGCACACACCAATCATTAATTATATTAAGATTATGCCGCAGAATCTAGCAATCGTCATAGGATGATATCCTAGAAAAAAATTTTAAGTGGTCTGCGTATGCTAAGACATTACATGTAAGTAATTTAAACAGATAGTTTATGAAAACATTAAACAATAAGGGTCTCAAAGTGGATCCCTGCGGAACTCCAGAAGCAGCAGTATATACATTTGAGGAAAATCCATTATATGAAACATAGCAACTTCTGCTATGTAGATATGAAGAAATCAAATCAATTACGTTATGGCAAAATCCAAAGCTGGACAATTTAGAAAGTAATGGTTAATTGTATCAAAAGCCTTAGCAAAATCAGTATAAACGACATCAACTTGTTGCCTGCCGTCCATTGATACGCTAATAAATTGAGTTATTTTCACTAAGTTGGAAACAATATATCAACCAGCAGTAAACTATGCTGCTGGAGAGAAATGAAGGGTTTCAAACAATTAGTAAGTTTTTGGTGGAGAATATAATCAAATATCTTAGCAAAATTAGACAGTATACTAATTGGTCGATAATTATAGAGAGAACAACGATCACCTTTTTTAAAAACGGGAACGATTCTAGTGATCTTCCAGAAATCGGGAAAAGTTGAAGTCCTCATGGCCAAATTAAATATAACGGCAAGTGGTTTGCACAAAACTGAAGCACAGTCACTAATGATAAAACTTGGAAGACCATCGTGACCCGACGCAAAAGCAGCCCTGAGTACATTAATACTCCGAACATCACTTGATATAAACGGTGTCAAGTACAGTGAGTTAGAATCCGGTGTTTGGGTGAACAGAGCCCGGATGGAAAACACCAGAAAAAACCCGAGCGAAGACTTCAACAATTTCACGGGGATTCGGAATTTCCTCATCGCCAAAACGCAGACAGCCATGAATCCTAGATGCACCAGACTTGCTGACTCAAGAGAGTTTCATTTACTTCTAAAATAGGCTAAGACTTTATCAATACGTCCTCGTATAAATATTTTCAGAACGCTTGTTACAGAAAATAATAGATTTTAAGAATTTAATAAAAGGAATGCTTAAATACCTAAGAAAAAAATTAAAATGAAATTTAAAATTTACCACGTCTCTGTACATTTCAGAGGCTTTTGTACACACATTAATTAAAACGGCTGTATTAACTGAGGTAAAGTTTGCTGATTATATTAGCTACATCGCACCTCTTGCAAACGAAATATTAATTATAACTTTTAGGATTATTAGGCAAGCATTTGGAAATACATGCCGTTAAATAGGATTTACATAAATGTTACGATATTATGGTTTTTAATCGATGGGTTATTTGTTTATATGCTACGGCTTATGTATTTCTTGCTCATTTAATAATTTACGGTAAATTTTAATGGAGACTATGGTTGATTGAATTAATCAAAAAAGGTAAATAAAATCCCTTTTCACATCAATATTCGTATTCAAACACACAAATATTGTACACAGTTGTGTGTATTTGGTGCGATACTGAATAATTATCCGCTGATGATGACAGTTTACTTTTCAAAAAACGTATACAGAATATGAACATTTTTATTTGTTGAATAGTTAATTATAGAATTACGTTTTAGTTAGTGCTTTATCTTTCTATATATTTCACACAATTATTAATAAAAAATACACTTACTTGTTATTTATTGTTTTGAACTTCTTAATTGCTAAGTCTTCTTAATTGTTTCGTTTCCGATGGTAAAAGCAAGATTTTTATTGCTTTGATTTTAAGCCCACTCAAAATAAAAACAATAGCATAATCGACATATGTTGTAAAATGTGTATCGAATATACAGAGTATAGTATTTTTAACTTCTAGTACTTTTTAGAAATAGTGTTATTTCTAAATAAAAATTCATATTTTTAGGTTTAATTTTGAGAACCGTTAACTTAAAATACAGACAATTTTATTGGATGTTGTGATCTAATTCTCAACTTTCAATACACAAGGTTTTTATTTATAAAAAATTTTGAAACCAGCTTGGATTTATGGTACACAACTTTGGGGTTGTGCCAAATCGAGCCATATTAGAACTATATAAATGTTTCGAAATACAGATTTATGCAATATTGTTAATGTACTACGAGGGTTGTCCCAGAAGTACACGACCCAACAAAGAAAACACAAAAATTTTGGAAAGAAATATATTTATTTTTCAACATAATCTCAGCTCTATACACTTTTCTCAGCGATACCTTTTTTATAATAAGAACTGTCTTGCTCCTCAAAATAGCTATTAACTGCACATCACTTCTTCATCGTTAGGAAATCTTTGACCACTGAGTCATTTTTTCAAGTTTGGGAACAGAAAATAATACGAGGGGGCTAAATCTAGCGACTAGGGTGTATAAGGTAGCAACTCAAACTTTAATTCATTAATTTTGGCCATTGCAATAACGGATTTGTGAGCTGGTGCCTTGTCTTGATGAAACAACATTTTCTTCTTAGCCAAATGCGGCCGTTTTTGCTTGATTTCATCGCTCAAACGATGCAATAAGTTCGCATAATGCTCGCCATTGATAGTTTTTCCTTTTTCAAGAAAATCAATTAAAATTATTCCACGCGCATCCCAAAAAATCGATACCATGACCTTGCTTGCAGATGAAACGGTCTTCGCCTTCTTTGGAGCCGGTTTTCCCGTTTGAATACATTGTTTTGATTGCCCTTTTGTCTCGGGCATGAAGTGATGGACCCATGTTTCATCCATGGTTATCAAATGGCGCAAAAATTCTGCTTTGTTGCTGTGAAACTTCGCTAAACATCTGCAATTGAAACATCTTCACGACAATGTTTTTGCTCGAGTATGAGCAAACGCGGCACCCATCTTGCACACAGCTTTCTCATGTCCAAATTTTCAGATAACATGCGATATATCGCACTTTTTGAAATGCCTACTATGTCTGCTAGCTCGCGCATTTTCAGACAACGATCATCACCTACCGCTTTGTGGATTTTCTTCACCATTTCAAGAATCATCACCTCATTTGGTCGACCGCTGTAATGCTCATCTTGGCAGCTCGTACGGCCTCGATTAAACTCTGCTACCCAATATTTCACTGTTGTAAACGAAGGAGCAGACTCACCCAGAGTAGAAACCAATTCAGCTTTTATATCGGTTGGGCTGCCTTTCAAATAAAAGTATTGTATCACATAACGATGACAAATTTTCTCCATTTTTACAAATTCACTGAAAACATTCGCTATTGATGGCTGTCAAACATATACTAGACAACGTGGTGTCTTCAAACTTGAAACATATGCTTTATAGATTGTGTACTTTCTAATACAGTGATATTTTTCAAACAACTACCACCGTCTCTAGGTCAGGCCGGGTACTTATGGGACCACCCTCGTATGTTACATTCAAAATAGCAACATTCACAGAGATCTAGGGATTGGAAACGTGTTCAGCGATATACGTAGATTCGCAGCAAAGCATCATGTAAGATCAAACCAGTATACTAATGCCGAAGCAATTAAGCTCCTCGATATTAAAAATGTCAACAGGAGACTAAGTAGGACTAAATCATACGAGCTTGTTTAGTTTGTGGAGCTGGTGTATTGTGATTAAAAACAGAGCACGATGTACCAGTGTTTATTCTTTTGTAGATGCTTTTGTAGATAAACATTGAATATTAAGTTATTAAGATTTTAGAATGAGATTAACGGTTGGCTTAGTTTTAATATTGTATTCGCTTTATGGTCTCTTAAAAAAGTAAAAAGTAAATTGCGTCAACTTTTTTATACTGGAACTGACAGGCAGGTTCTTTATCTTCAAAGTTCCGAATACTTTAAAGGCTATTTTATTAACTATTATTTATATTATTCAGAGCGTTTTCTGTACTGAAACTTAATACTAAATATAATTTTGCTATAGAACTACAGGCGAAGCCTACATTACTAGAGATTCATTTAATGAAAAGAATAATAATAAACTTTTCTTCTTTCGTGTCACGCTAGGAATAATTTTAAGTGGCTATGTTTACGTCAATATGCTGGATTATGTATTAGTCGTCTATGGTATCTGTTTCAGTTGTCCCAGAGCTCTTTTAAATTACGTTTGGTCGGTGACACAGTCTCTTTTAAAACTTGTTTCTGCACTGTTCATAATGGATAGCCAAAGGAAGCTTTTCTCTTGCAGCATATTTGCCCAAGAGGTATAAAATTTTATTACAGAATAATACAAATGAAGAACATGTTGCTGTGACATGCTCTTTCAGCCTTTATTTACCTTCGTGTTTGTTGAGAAAGTATTATATATACAAATATAAGAATAATATCTACAGTACGAGTATACAACATAATACTTTTATATTTATTTTTATGTTCTCATGGTAAAAAATACAATATTTTCTGCAGTTTGGCACGCAAGGCTGGGAATCATTTCTTAACTGCTGCTTCATTTTGTGCCAGTCTGTCTCAACAGGATTGACATCTGGACTATTAAAAGGATGTGACAAAACGTTCGTATTATTATCATCGAATCATTTTTTCATAGTGTGACTGATGCAAAATAAATTCCACATCAGGATATTATTTTATTGCACTCGCTAGCAACATTTAAAAGTTCCTAATATTTTATTTACGGTACCTTCTATAAATTTTAGAGTCTCTAATCCCTCTGCAGACATACGTCAACAAACCATAATACTCTGCGGAAACTTCATTATTCTTTTAAGGCAATCTTTATGAAAGGCTTCCGTGTTATCGCGAATCACTCTCCTTCGGCATGTTATGCTTCATTGCTTTAAAAAAGGTAATAGTATAAAAGGTACTGCAGACGAGATTTGTACGATTTACAGGGGTGGCGCTACATTCACAATTAGTTTAAAAGATTTAGCTTGAAATTTTTACTTGAAAGATGAGAACCGCAGCGGCCATCCAGCAACAGCGGATACGGATCTTATCAAGTTTATTCTCACTAAAAATTCGCGATATAGGGTGTGCGAGATAGCGGATTCCACTAATATTAACAAAACAATGGTATATAATCACTTAATCAGGATGTAATATGTCAATCGATGTGAAATTTGAGTTCCACACCTAGTGATGGAGACCGGCTTTATGAACCACATTTCTACGTGTGATTTGCTTTCCCATGACATGAAAAAGATCCTTTTCTGCAAAGGCTTGTCGTTGAAAACGAGACTTCGATTTTGTATCAAAACGTAGATCGAAACAGTACTTGGTCTAAGAACAATAGTCCTTCAACTGTCGCGAAGCATGAATTTCATCCGAAGAAAGTTCTTTTGTCCATTTGAAGGGACTGGAAAGGTGTAGTCTACTACGAGCTCCTTCCTCAAGATGAAACCATCAATTATACAAAATACTGCAATCAGTTTGTTAAATTAAAACCTGCCATAGCAGAAAAAACGGCCAGAATTGGCGAACCGATGATGCGTCGACAATGCAAAACCGTATGTGGCATTGGCTGTAAGGGAAAAGCTGTTACAGTTTGAGATATTCTACCGTATCCTCCGCACTTCCCAGATCTTGCTCTATTTGATTATTAGTTGTTCCTATCATTATAAAATTCTCTCCATGATAAACGGTTTTAATCCGTAAGCGAAATAAAAACGCACCTCAAGGAATATTTAGCAAGTCCCAAAAATTTGGAAAGAGGGAATAATGAGGCTTCTTGGGTGATGTAAGAAGGTTGTATAGGAGAATGGTTATCGTGTGCTCATTTAGTATCAGAAAAAGGAAAGATACAAGAGGTATACAATTCTATTACAGGATAATACAATAATGAAGAACATATTGCTGCGACATGCTCTTTCAGATTTTATTCACCTTCGTGTTTGTTGAGGAAGTACATATATAAAAATATAAGAATAATATCTATATTACGGGATAAATATTTTTTATTTATTTTTATGTTCGCATGACTCTGGTGGAAAAATATCCCATATTTTCTGCAGTTCAGCACGTAAGGCTGGGGATCATTTCTTAACTGTTGCTTCATTTTGTGCCAAACTGTCTCAATAGGATTGAGATCTGGATTATTAAAAGGATGTGACAAAGCCTTCGTATTATTATCATCGAATCATTTGTTCATAGTTTGCTGCAAAATAAATTCCACATCAGGATATTATTTTGTTGCACTCGGTAACAGCATTTAAAAGTTCCTAATATTTTATTTACGGTACCTTCTATAAATTTTAGAGTCCCTAATCCCTCTGCAGACATACGTCAACAAATCATAATACCCTGCGGAAACTTAGTTATTCTTTTAGAGCAATCTATGAAAGGCTTCCGTTTTATCGCGAATCACTCGTCTTCGGTAATTTCCCACACAAATATTAAATTTTGATTCGTCAGTGATATGATTTTACTCTAAAATTTTTTGACCCAGTTAAGATGGATTTTTTTTTAACTATAATTAATAAAGGTTTTCTTGGCTTTATTTATTTATATATTTCCTACAAAATTCTGGCGAAATATCTAAACCTGTTTCATTCTTTCATCTAACGGTAATCTCTTGTAACGTGTTTCTGACATACATATTCGAATTAACTGCTTTGTCTTTCTATAACTATACTGTGTCGTCCTAACCATTTTTTACACACATCGATATTTCCAGTTTCACTGTATTCTTTTATTACATTGAAAATAAACGTCTTTGGTGTAATAAATTCCCTTGCAATCGCACGCATTGTGTTACATTTATGACATTGTTGAATAATTAATTGCTGTATATTTTTATTAATTGGTCTTCTGGGTGTCATTATAAATAATAGAAGAATATACAAATATTTATCACTGTCAATAACGCTTATACATCAACACACTTGACACTAGTGATTATATTTCAATGAATATGATTGGCCGAAGTATATTTTTTTTACCTCAACGCCCACTTAGCTATTTTATTAAGAAAAATTATTTCTTTTCACAACATTTATTTGTACGTGTTTTAAAACACCAAATAAGAGATTAAATTTTAATGAGAAAATAAATGATGAAGTTGTCATAAATATGTTTCGAAACGACGGTGAAATTATTGCTAATTTCAATTTTTAAAATTAAATACAATTTCTGACTTCAAATATGTAAATAAAAAAAATATAAATCATAGTATTTATTTTAATCATTGAACCCCTTTTCCACATTAACTTTCGTATTCTGCATCCGTATTTCGACAACTAAGTTGTTATCATCAGCATATAAATAAACAGCGTCGCACCTGGAAAACTACGGCAAAATACATGTACGAAACAAATTCCGCACACGATCTGTACCGTTGAAAGCCAAAAAGCACACTGAACATATGTTGGCTGAAAGTTTATACTTTTTATTCTTCCCTTTTCTTCAACATAAAATACGTAAAATATTTTGTTAAGAAAGAGTAGTTTTGCGGAAATTTTATATAAAAATATTACGCAGATAGAATTCACTATAACTTCAGGAATGCTTTAAATTCATTGTGGTTAACTTAAAATAGCAGAATTTATATTGTTTCTTTTAATTCTTTTTGGCATGGCATGTACATTTTATATTCTAAAGTATTAATTTGTATTCAGGAAAGAACATTGAAAACACTTATTATCGTGTCAATTTGTAGTCAGGGTTACCGGGTCTTAAGTAATAAAAAATATTTGTGAAGATAATGTAAATCCTTATTTTTGATATGCGTTAGTCAAAATAGTAAAGTTCAAGAGATATTGCATTAGGCAGACGGCTGAATGTAAATAGGATTTGAATTTTTTTTTTTTACAATGACCGATATACTTTCTACGAGATTATCGATCCTCTTCATGTCTAATTAATGCTTGTTAATATAATGTGCTCTTTTAATTACAGTTTTTGTACATGTATACATGTGGATGCATGTTGATAACCAGTAAATGCTTACTTTGCAAGTGAAAGAAACATTGATGTTATCTTGTTGTATTTACTTCTGGTTGGAAAATTATACAATAACATAAATTAATTAATATTACTAAATAATGATTGTTAAAATTTTCAATTGTTTCATTTATTAATTAGTGCACATACTATTTTTTTCGCCACATATTCGTTCCTTCGAGTGTATAAAGTAAATTAAATTTTAACGCGAATTGTGAAGTTGTAGGGGTGCCATATTTTAGGCAATGTGTAATTAATTTATGATTTAAATGACCGTAAGTTAAAATAGCGAGAAGAACGTGTTTTATGAGATTGTTAAACATTTTTATTACACAAACAAGTTTAGTAAGGGTGAATCGTTTACCTCTGCTTATCCATTTATAAATTTTATTAATTTCTAAAAATTTAATAAAATTAAATTTTCGTCCTTTGCGTTGTACGAGATATGCATTATTGTATGTACATTTTTAATTGATTAAATAATTATTAAATGATAAGCTACAGAAGAATTCTTTTTTCATATATGTAGGAGTTATTATGTTTTAATATAAAGGTGTTTCAAATTTCGCGCTTTTCTTAAAGAATAAATAAAACACATAATTTGCATTAACCTTCAAAAACTTTTTATTGGTAATTGAAGCATCAGTTATGACTATTATATGAGAAAAATAATATCTGCAAAATGGCCTCCTCTTGCAGCTCCACAGACGTCTACTCTTTTGTTAAAATTTTCAATGGAATTTTGACATAATTGAGGCTCTATCTCACCAATGACATGAATAATTTCATCTTTCGAAGCAGGAATTGATTGTGGATTGTTTTTATAAACCTGATTTTTCACATAACCGCAAAGAAAATAGTCTAACGACGTCAAATCATCTTGGCGGCCAATTAACATCGTTTCTTGAGATTACACGTCTAGGAAATTGTTCTCTCAATAAATCAATTGATACGTGTGCAAAGTGAGGTGTAGCGCTATCCTGTTGAAACCACATATGCTCTAGATCAATATTTATTAATTCAGGCCACAAAAATTCGGTTATCGTCCGACGATATCGATCACCATTGACAGTTACAGCTTCACCAGCAGCATTTTCAAAGAAGTAAGGTTCAATTACACCACCTCATCATAATGCACACCAAACAGTAACTCATTTAGGATGCATAGGTTTCTCATGAATAATTCGTGGATTTTTCTCACCCCAGATACGGCAATTTTGTTTATTAACATAGCCACCAAGTTCAAAATGTGCCTCATCGGAAAACATTACTTTTTGAGAAAAATCAGCTGGTTGTTCATTGATGAAATTGATAAATGAATGACGTTTTAAATGATCTAATGGCTTCAGTTTCTGTGTTATTTGAACCTTATATGCTTTCAGAGCTAGATCCTTGTGTAAAATACGCCATGTTGTTGATCTACTAAGCCCAAGTTGTTGTGAACGTCGTCTAATGGACATTTCAGGATCTTCAGCAACACTTTCACGAACCAAGCCAATATTTTCTTGTGAATGGTTTTGTTCTTGAGATTTTAATTCCTTTAACCGATATATTCTATTAAGAGGGTTTCCAATAAACGGGTTTCACTGTAGTTGTATACCATTCGGAATTGACCGTTCTACAACTCTCTAAAGGCACGGTTGCAACGTGAACGGCTTTCTCGAAAAAGTAGGCGATCATTTGTTTTGATGTGCTTCGGGCGCGAACAACTTCTGTTGGTTTTGGCTCATCTTGGAATACCCACACAGTCGACTGCTGTTTATTATCGGGCCCATATGTATAGATCCAAGATTCATGAACTGTGGCGACTTTAAAAATATTTTTTGAAGCACCGTCATTATATTTTTTGTGCATTTCTTGGCACCAATCGACGCGAGTCCGTGTTTGAGCGGTTGTCAAATTATGTGGTACCCAACGTGAACATAGCACGCATTATGCACGCTGGTGTTACTAATACCTAGAGATGCCTCGATCTCACGGTATGTCACATGACGATCTTGCATTCAGACACTGCATTAATGTTTTCCGACACAACAACATTTGTGGGACGACCTTTACGAAATTCATCGTTCAAAGAACGCCGTCCAAGTTTGAATTCACTTTACCAACGACATAATATAGTTTTTGATGGTGCTTCATCACCATATAAAGAATTCAGCTCGTTGATGCATTCTTGTTGAGATAATTCATGCGGAAAGTTATGAAAAGTAATTACACAAAAATGTTCGCGAGTTAATTCCATTTTTTCGCTGACATAAAATTTTCAAGATGCTGTCAATAATAGAAATAGCAATCGGATAATAAAACTGTCAAGGTAAATATATTGTCAAAAATGACAAACTTGACGATGCAATCATTAGATCATTAGATTGTACAATACTAACAGTGTTGCCAATTCCCGTTATATAAACGGCTACCCTCGTATGTATTTTGTTCTAAATTCAGTTTTTAACTCCCAATTCCTTCATTGCCCGGTACTAAACTTTCTAAATATTTATAAAATAGCAACTCAGTTCTACTATATTCTGTTATTGTTCCTAGTTGTTCTTCTTTTGTTTATGTTATTTAGATTATTTTACTTGATTTTAAATAGAAAATTTATCTTCATTCTACATGGAATGTGCACTTTATACAGAATGGACTTACACTAAAATTTATAATTACTACAAAATTGGTTTATACCACTAATTAATATTAATACTATAATTGCGAATATTATTTATAATGTATTTTTATTATCTTCTTCATTGATTTTTATAATTAGACCATGGATTTTAATTTGAAATATAAATATTTTGTCCCACGTTTATAATACAAAAAACCTTCCTTGCATTTAATTTCTCTGACGAGGATGGTCTCATAAGTACCTGGCAGGACCTAGAGATGGCGGTAGTTGTTTGAAAAATATCGCTGTATTAGAAAGTACACAATCTATAAAGCATATGTTTCAAGTTTGAAGACGCCACCTTGTTTAATATTTGTTTGGCAGCCATCAATAGTGAACATTTTCAGTGAATTTGTAAAAATGGTGAAAATTGGTCATCGTCACGTGATATTGTACATTCATTGGAAAGGCTGCAGCCCAACCGATATAAAAGCTGAACTGGATTCTACTCTGGGTGAGTCTGCTCCTTCGTTTATAACAGTGAAATATTGGGTAGTAGGGTTTAAACGAGGCCGTACGAGCTGCCAAGGCAAGCATCGCAGTGGTCGACCAAATGAGGTGGCGACTCCAGAAATGGTGAAGAAAATCCACAAAGCGGTACTGGATGATCGTCGACTGAGTCCGCGAGCTAGCGGACATAGTAGGCATTTCAAAAAGTGCGGTACATTGCATATTATCTGAAAATTTGGACATGAGAAAGCTGTGTGTAAGATGGGTGTCGCCTTTGCTCACACTCAAGCAACACTGTCCTGAAGATGTTTCAATTGAGTGTTTAGCGAAGTTTCACAGCAACAAAGCAGAATTTTTACGCTATTTCATAACCATAGATGAAGCATGGGTCCATCACTTCATACCCGAGACAAAAGGATAATCAAAACAATGGACTCAAAAGAGAGAACCGGCTCCGAAGAAGGCGAAGACCGTTTCTTCTGCAGGCAGAGTCATAGTATCGTTTTTTTGTGATGCGCTTGGAATAATTTTGATCGACTTGAAAAAAGAAAAATTATCAACGGCGAGTATTATGCGAACTTATTGCAACGTTTGAGCGCAGAAATCAAGTAAAAACCGTCGCATTTGGCTAAGAAGACAATGCACCAGCTCACAAATCCGTTATTGTAATGGCCAAAAGTAATGAATTAAAATTTGAATTGCTACCTCATGCACTCCATTCTACTTCAAACTTAAAAAAATGGCTCAGTGGTCAAAGATTTTCCAACGATGAAGAAGTAATATCGTCAGTTAATGGCTATTTTGAGGAGCAAGACAATTATTATAAAAAGGGTATCGAACTTTTTGAACATCGCTGGGAAATGTGTATAGAACTGAAAGGAGATTATGTTGAAAAATAAATATATTTCTTTTTGTGTTTTCTTTGTTGGGTCATATAATTCACTTCTCTTTCATCATAATAGCATATTTCTTTGGAACAAAGTAGATCGAAAAATATATTTCTCATGAAGAAAAGGTTGAATGAATCGACGTTACATGTGCTCGTATTTTTATAACATTGAGTATATAAGGCAAATAAATAAAAAGAAAACATATTATCTTCCCAATGTAAAGTAATGAAATGGAGTATGCAAAGAGGCCAATAATCTGTCAATAAGAGAATGGTCGCAAACATCCGTTCATTGATAGGCATGAGATAACCTTAAATTTATATATAGTAGTATTGTTTTCAAGAGCATTTTAGAAATCAATTTATTTATAAAACATCGATAAGGAGGTACTCTATACTGCACTTACAATTAAGAATCTAAGTAGTATAAGCGAAAAAAAAATTGCTAATTTATAATACATTTTTCATTTTATTTATTTAGCGCTTTAAATGGTGATAATATAATTATCGTGAAAATTCAACAGATTATAATTAATAGCTTTGCGATAATTCTAAACATATTAAATCGTTTCGCACATTCTGAGGTTCAAGGCTGTTGCTAAAACAACTGGTTCTTTTATATACCCAAAATAATTTTTACCGGCCGTGTTTATCTTATTTACTGTTTTTATAACAGTATGTTTATAATAGCCTTGTGGTACTATTACGTAAGGTTGTTATTTTCCATAATTCATAATTATTTTCGCATAATTATTGTATGAATTGTATTTATTTATTTTTACGATTTTTAATTTTGTTTTTAATCAAAATAATTATGTAGTGTTAAAAAATATTTTTAAGGAGATATGATTTTCTATAAATTAAAAATGAAAAATTGAAAATTTAAAAACGAAATTATAGAAAATATTAAAATCATCTACATTTTGTCGCAAAAGTATGGGACATGTCGTGACGTCCCGTCCTGCGCTTAGTAGAATAATAAATAAACGCCCGTATTCTTATCATAAACGAACCCTTTCCTTGACCACCAGGGTGCTAAAACTAGCTCAAGAGAAAAACTCAGAAAGTGGAGGGGTTCCATATTAATAAGTTCTAATAGTGTGCCACAGTACGTGGGCAAGGTGAAAAGTTCTCGGCCTGACAATGAAAGACTGCGATTTAAATTTAAAAAATGATTTTATTTTTCTACATAATCTCCCTTGAGTTCAACACATTTGGTCCAGCGTTTTTCTAACATCAATATTCCTTCCCGGAAGTGAGAGCCTGGAAGGCTGTCAAAATATTCTTCTACGGTCCTTTCAACTTTTTCGTTGGATGTGAATCGCTTTCCAGAAACAAATTTTTTCAAATTTGGGAATAGATGGAAGTCTGAGGGTACCAAATTAGGAGAATAGGGAGGGTGGCCGAGCAAATCTTACCCCAAATCCCCCAATTTTCCCATCGCCAACGCACCCTTGTATGCGGGTGCGTTGTCCTGATGAAAAATGATTTTTTTCTTCTTCAAACCAGGCCTCTTCTCGTGAATTTTGGCATCCGGCTGGTCAAGAAAGTTAGAGTAATATACGCCTGTAATTGTTCTGCCTTTTTCAAGGTCATCAATTAACAAGATTACTTTTGCATCACAAAACACGCTGACCATGACTTTTCCGGCAGATGCGATCGACTTCGCTTTCTTTGGCGCTCAACCACCGGCTTTCAACCACTGCTTCAACTGCTGTTTCGTTTCTGGCATGTAGTGGTGGAGCCATGTCTCATCCTTGGTGACAAATCGCCGCACAAAATCGGTCGGATTCTTGTTAAATCGGTCCAAAGAATACTCCGAAAATCGTTTGCGCATTTGCTTTTGTCGACATTCAGCAAATGCGGCACCTATTTTGCGCAGAGCTTTTTCATCTCTAATTCTTTGTGCAAAATGTTTGGCACCCTTTCTTCCGATATCCCCACAGCCTCAGCTATCTCACTCACTTTCACTCGCCTATCGCTCAACACAATATCATGTACTTTTTCGATGATTTCTGGTGTGGTTGCGGTTTTTGGCCATCCTTCACGTGGCTATCTTTGAGGGACGTACGACCACGTTTAAATTCAGCTGCCCACTTTTTAACGGTTGACATCGAAGAGCAGAATTCCCGTACACTTTTGTCAATTTCGGATGAATTTCCATAGGGGTTAAACCATCCAAAACAAAGAATTTTATAACAGCACGATATTCAAGTTTATCCATTTAAAAAAATAACACGCACGACGTCTACTACAAAAATTCTTGCAAACAAACTACTTGAGAGAACAAGTTGAAAGTTTTCATATGAACTAAAGACATATACAGCCACGCAGAAAACATAAATTTCTGTTAATTGTAACACCATCTCTGTGTCAGGCCGAGAACTTTTCACCTTGCCCACGTATTGTTACCCTTTTCTATTGTATCAATTTATATAAATGCTATATGAGTACATGTATCCGTTCGTGTCTAGTAGACCATATATTATTATTAGTGTAGGAATCTTTCGATTCACTTATTTAATTTCAAGGAACCATATAAATCCTCCTCTAGATTCGTCTTTCCTTGCATCTATTTCCTGTGTTTGATATGGCGAATTGTCGGTCAAGAAAAATTCTAGAAACGTATTTGTAATGATTACATCCGATAGAAGCTATACATACGTTCATTGTTATCTTATGTCTTGAGCTGAATAGTTGATGATTAATAATTATTATTTTGTGAATACCTTACTTTGAGATTATATGTGATTGAAGGCTCTAATGTAAGCACACAAATTCTGTATTCCTCTTGAATCTTGTAGACTACAACTCTTCGTAATAAATCGAAGAATAAATTCCTTTTTTCGTCCTGTTCTCTATGTAGATCTAATAACTGTGATTCCGGATATACAGAAATTAAAACTCAAGATAATGACTTCGATCGAAATTAGCACAAGACACTAAGAGTCCAAACCGTAAATAAGAACATGAATCATAAACTTAGACTTGACCTACATTTGAATTTAGACATAGACACACCCTTAGGTCTTGGGTGGATGAATATATTCTTTTATGCAATATAAACGCAGGTTGGAATAAATCAACTGGTAATGAAGTTAGACAACGAAAAATGCCATCACTCGATACCACATATAATAGCCTCGCCTCTCGTGTTAATTTCATTTTTCCTAGATTTTAGATGCGTACAGTTATTTAACTTTTTCATTTGTTGTCGTATGTTCTGTTTACTAGCTGGACTATGAAGATGTTTTTCTTAATTCTGTAAAATACACTTTCATTTCACCCTTGGCGATTAAACAATAGAGGGCTTTAGCAATTTTTAGCTTGAAATAATTTGTCGTATTTAGAACCTGATAATTAACTAATTATTTTCGTAATATATTGTTCAAATTGATTTTTATACGTCTATATACAATCTGTGTGTGAAGTTTGGTTCATCGAATACTTTATTATTCTGTGTATTTTGAAATAGTTCATTTAGTTATGTTTACTAGTGTTTCAGTCAAAGTTACTCATAGACCCTTAATGTTTACTAGAATTTCGTTGGGTTGCTTGTGTGGATATTAAACTAGTATTCCATTCGAAGCTGTTTATAGAGTTTAACGTTGTCTAATGTTTACACCCATTATTCATCCTTTTCTTTTTTTAATAACTCGGGTAATGTGAGTTTTCCTAAAGTTTAATTTTTCTAAATTCTGCGTTATATATTTTTTGTGATCTTAAATCTATTTCATAAATAAAGATTTGTTAAATAAATTGTCCTAAATATATGCACCTACCAAAAATAAAAAGTAATAAGCAAACTCTAGTCAGAAAGATTTTGAAGCCAATGGCGTCCTTTTCAAAAAGAAACAATGTAATAAGAAATTACTCGCTAATTTTTCCATCTTATAACATTCTGTTACGTGATCTATTCTCTCCTGTGAGCGTAACCGAGGCATCGCAGCCGTATTTGCTCTCCAGTATCGTCGGCTTAGGGATTAAGAAGATAAAAAGTTAACAATTTAAACGGTAGCAAGAATAATTATGTAGTGAAATATCGTTATTGCTTTGGATTAGGGCATACTGAAATAGTTGAAAATAAAATGTCTATATTTATATTTAATACATGGGATAAATTTGATAAATTACAATCGATATTAAAATTAAGACGGACAGTTTATTGTGTCTGGAGAATGGAAAGCGCGTGTTCTTTTGTTATTAAGACCAATCGCCACTGATACATACAATACACAAAAAATGTCATAAGGATAACTTGTAATAGAGGTTTTTGGATTACCGAAAGGAACACGTGTATTATATTCATAGATTTGATTTAAAATTAGTAAAAAATTAGTAAATTCTGGATTTCGATCTAAAAGAAATTAATGCAATATTTGGTGATTATAAAGACGACTGTAAAAAAGAAAAATGTCGATTAATGGGTATTTCTAATTCAAGGAGCGACCTACATTTATTATATTCTATAATTTTCTTACTTTGATATAGTATCAATCGTCCTTATTAAATTAAAGATACGAGTTCATAAGGTGACTTAGTTTTCACATCAATTACAAGGATATAATCGCAAATACATGGTACGATTATTTTCAATTTCCTTATGTTTTTATTATGTTGTTTGTTCTCATTAAAGTCCGAGCAACAAAAATCCCAAATCATTGCATCATAAGTCGAGGTTTATTTTCTATTAGTTACGTAACAGTTGAAAGAACTAATGATGTAAGGTTTATCGCTCATATTGCATCCAATTAGTTTAACTGTGATAGCGTCTATTTTGACTAGACAGACAAACTAGTTCTTACTATACACAAAAGAAATAAATACAAAATAAAACTTAAATATGTTTAAAATAAAGAGTAACCTATACTTACATAGTTAGAAGCGGAAATGTGTAAATGATACTATTATTACCTCCTTGGTTCGGTAATAAATAATAAAGGAAATATTATTTAATAGAAAATATTTATTTGCATGTGATGGTTAGTAAATTTATTACAAGCGCGTGTCCGGCTAGCTGAAGCGCTGTAATAAATGCAAATAAAAAAATAAGTAATTAATAATTGCAGGAGTTAATAATTGGTAATTGTGTACAATGAGCATCAGAAGTCCAGGACATGTGCCAAGCTGAAAGAGAGATATTAGTGGAAATAAAACAAAAATGGTGTCGAACTTATTGAACATCGCTGAGAAAAGTGTATAGCTGAAAGGAGATTATGTTGAAAAATAAATATATTTCTTTCCAAAATTTTTGTGTTTTGTTTGTTGGGTCTGGTACTTCTGGGACCACCCTCGTACAATTTAATTTAGATGTAGTACATACGTAGGCAAGGTGAAAAGTTCTCGGCCTGACAATGAAAGACTGCGATATTCTCCCTTGAGTTCAACACACTTGGTCCAGAGTTTTTCTAACAGCAATATTCCTTCCCGGAAGTGGGAGTCTGGAAGGCTGTCAAAATATTCTTCTACGGTCCTTTCAACTTCTTCGTTGGATGTGAATCGCTTTCCAGAAACAAATTTTTTCAAATTTGGCAATAGATGGAAGTCTGAATGTGCCAAATCAGGAGAATAGGGAGGATGGCCGAGTAAATCGTACCCCAAATCCCGCAATTTTCCCATCGCCAACGCACCCTTGTATGCGGGTGCGTTGTCCTGATGAAAAACGATTTTTTCTTCTTCAAACTAGGCCTCTTCTCGCGAATTTTGGCATCCAGCTGGTCAAGAAGGTTAGAGTAATATGCGCCTGTAATTGTTCTGCCTTTTTCAAGGTAATCAATTAACAAGATTCCTTTTGCATCCCAAAACACGCTGGCCATGATTTTTCCGGCAGATGCGATCGACTTCGCTTTCTTTGGCGCTGAACCACCGGCTTCCACCCACTGCTTCGACTGCTGCTTCGTTTCTGGCGTGTAGTGGTGGACCCATGCCTCATCCATGGTGACAAATCGCCGCACAAAATCGGTCGAATTCTTGTTAAATCGGTCCAAAGAATGCTCCGAAAATTGTTTGCGCATTTGCTTTTGATCGACATTCAGCAAATGCGGCACTCATCTTGCGCAGAGCTTTCTCATCTCTAATTCCTTGTACAAAATATTTCGCACCCTTTCTTCCGATATCCCCACAGCCTCAGCTATCTCACTCACTTTCACTCGCCTATCGTCCAATCAATATTATGAACTTTTTCGATGATTTCTGGTGTGGTTGCGGTTTTTGGCCATCCTTTACAGGGGTCATTTCCGAGGGACGTACGACCACGTTTAAATTCAGCTGCCCACTTTTTAACGGTTGAAATCGAAGGAGCAGAGTCCCGTACACTTTTGTGAACTTCGGATGGATTTCCGTAGGGGTTAAACCATCCAAAACAACGAATTTTATAACAGCACAATATTCAAGTTTATCCATTTAAAAAAATAACACACATGACGTCTACTACAAAAATTCTTGCAAACAAACTACTTGAGAGGACAAGTTGAAAGTTTTCATGTGAACGAAAGACACATGCAGCCACGCAGGAAACATAAATATCTGTTAATTGTAACGCCATCTCTGTGTTAGGCCGAGAACTTTTCACCTTGCCCACGTATATTAAAAGTATTATGTACATTTTTCTGATGTAATCCTTTAGAACGAACGCTTCTTGAAACGATTCCTTCTTTTCTGAAACCACCCTTACCCTTGGTCTTGTTATACAGGTTTTACTGTAAGTATATATAATGCATCAGTATAAGGACTGATTTCATAAAATTTGTATATTTTGATATCATTACGTTTCTATTATTGTTTTCGTTAGATGTAAAAAAATACATTATTACGTGGAAGAATTGTGTTGATCTTGAAACATATTGATGTAACTAGCAAATTTGATTTAGTATTTTTGAAGATAACATTGCTAAAAATAATTGATTTATTAGTGACGCATGCATTGCACTAGTACTACGTCGTGTGTTAACGGCGTATGCTGTGAAAAAGATGGAATAAATATACTTTTATGTGGAAGAACTGTGTTGATTTTGAAGCGTGTTGTTTAGTTGATTGAATATATGTTGCTTTAAAATTTACTTGTGCGAATGCAGTTCTTGTGTAACCTACCTACTTATGGAAAAAGTAACTCATTATCGAAAATGTTTTTCAAAAATATTTACACAACTTTAGTCCTTAAATGTTATTTTCAAAACTACTAAATCAAAATTTCTAGTTACATCAACACCTTTCAAAATCAACGCAGTTTTTCTACGTAAAAATATACTTATTCCATCGTTTTTGAACAACGAAATTACCTTTTATTATTTCGTTCAGATTCTCATTTGAAGAATAAAAGGAGAAGAAACAAAAGAATAAGAGCGATATGTTTGCAACTATTTTTCACTTAGAATGTTAACGCTGTGTTACCCATTCTTATTGTTTATCATCACACATATTATGAACACATGTTTGCTAGAAGTTGTTTTCCATGGCTGCTGAAGAAATGCTATTAACACTCCTCCACACAAAAAATAGTAAGCCTAATAGTCTTTACGATTTGAAGCCCATATCAGTTTTATCTATCCTACCTAAAATTTTAACAAAAATTATTGATAAACAGTTTCACCCCTATTTCGATAGATATCAATTGCTGTTGAATTTGATGGAGCCTGTGGTTGATTAACTTAATCACTAAGGTTGATATATAACCCCTTTCCACATTAACTTTCGTAATTCTGTATACGTATTTCGACAACTAAGTTGTCATCAACAGCAGATAATTAAGCAGTGTTGCACTTGGAGAACTACGGCAATAAATATCCGTACGAAACAATTAATTCCGCACATGTTCCGTACCGTTGAAAGCCAAGACGCACACTGTTTATTGCCGTAGTTCTCTAGGTGCAACACTGCTTAATTATCTGCTGATGATGACAACTTAGTTGTCGAAATACGTATACAGAATTACGAAAGTTAATGTGGAAAGGGGTTATATATCAACCTTAGTGATTAAGTATCAATTGCTATTCAACAAAGGATCTGGTTTTCAGCAGGGATATAGTTGTACGAAATTTTTAAATCTATTGATAATAATTTAATTACTGTTCTAGTTACAAAAGTATTCGATATTCTTAATCACACGATACTTTTATCGATGCGTTACATTAAATAGGCGTCCATTATCAGCTCATAACACTCCATCTGGTGTGCTACAGGGCAGTATTTTCGAGCCATTATTTTATACGATGTATAGCTCTAACTAAATAAAATGCCTTAAGTTGTTGTAAGTTTCATATGTACACTGATGACACTCAACTATTTTATTCATTTAAACCAAGCGGTTGATCTACAATGTCTTGTTTTAAAAAATGTCTTCTACTTAGTTAGAAGACTTATGATAGTTTAAGGGGATTATTTGAGAGGATATTGTTTTGATAGTAGCTTCAGAACACTCGTTCTTTCACATTTTAACTTTAAGAGTTTACGATCATTGTCTTAATTACAATGGCAGGTTGGGTATACGAGTTGACCATGCTTGTTTGAACTGTATACACATATGGTACATGTAGCTAAAATCATCTCTCCCATGCATTTAATGGGTGAGATGGAAGGTTGAATAGTATAGAATTTAATTGAACTTTATTTTATTATAAGAAATTTGTTTATCTTTTTCGTAATCTAACATTTCAGACCGACGTTCGTATGTTAAGTATTCGTTTTAAAGAGCCTTTAACTTCATCCTTGCATCCTTTTGAACTATTTAAGCATTCTTTTTTATATACACGTCAATTCACTAGGTTCAGTGAATCAATTCGCGGAGAGACGTAGGATATCCTTTCCTTTGTCTGATTTGCTTTTTTTGCATTCGAGATTTATCTGCCAGAATTGCATCGTCTTGCCTTTAAATAGGTTTCAATTATAATGCTATAATAATGCATATATACCTTTACACTTTGGTTTAGATGGAGAAGCATTTGCTTACTGCTTTTGTATTAGTGTATTTTTATGTTAACGAATATATACATATGCAGATCTTACAGGATGGGCTCTATGGTGGTGTCACTGTGTCATTTATTTAATTTTTTTTCTTTATTACACGGCTTATATATATATATATATATATATATATATATATATATATATATATTTACGTCAATTTTTTCTGGAGTAGGAGGTAGAGCAGCTACTTTTGAAAGCAGCTGATCCTGACCTGTTTGATCTTAAGTATGTATATCTACTTTTGGATTTGAATTATATTTATGCAAATGTACTTATATAGTGTTACTTTTTGCAAAGGTCGACATAGATTGCAGCTCCAAAGGTAGTGTCTAATTCCGCGGTAAATTTAAAATTAGAAATCAAAATTTCTTGGAATAAACTACACTCGACGTAGCTAGCGGTCTTCTAGAAATTCTGGCACAACAAATATCGTACCTGTTACCATACCTTACCTTATCTGTTACATATGAAAATAAATAAACCATTTGGAAACAATTTTTAGGAAAAGCCATGTACATACATAATTATTTCTGTACTACTTAACAAAAAGATATACATGTATTGCAATTTTAAGTTTCAAAAAGGTTATTTTCGTGTTGTACAAAATCTGAAAGAGTATTAGCACTAATATTATTTTTTGTACATTCAAATAAATGTAGACTAACTTAAATTCTCATTCTTCGTAATTTCTGGGAAAGTAATGCACTTGATTCGCTCCATTTATTCGACCACAAGCGATACACTTAGGAACAGACATGTCAGTAAACGTTAAACCCCCCCCAAAAAAAACAATTAAGAACCTTGAGTAGTTGACAAATATTGTAACATAAAAGTAAAACACTAAACAAGTTGAAATAAAGTTTCTTATTCCATTAGTTTATTACTTTCCACTTTGTTAAATTCACAATGAATAAACGTTAATAAATAAAAAGTTTGTACAAAAATATGTAAAAAAATATGTAAAAAAGATGTATTTTACGAGGATAGTTTGACAAGTAGTGAGAATGACACATAGGTGGCGCTCTAATTGGTAAAACAAATGCACTGTAATTTAGGTTGCCTATTTATATGTTTACATTCCGATATTTAGATAAATCGGTTGATTAGTTTATTTTTGACAGCTGATTGAACAAGAAGCAACACGTCGTTTTGTTAAAATGGAAAAAGCAGAGTATCGTGTGGTGATTAAATACTTCGTAATTAAGGGTATGAAAGCTACCGAAATAAAAAATGAGTTACGGGAAACATTAGATGAATCTGCTCTATTTCTAAGGAAATGATTATAAAAATCCATAATATTATTATCGATCGACGACTCAAAGTGGGAGAGATAGCAGACATGGTAAACATTTCAACAGAACGCGTACACCACATTTTAACGAAAGAATTTGGCCTTTCCAAGCTTTCGGCAAGATGGGCGCTGCGATTGCTTACGACTGATGAAAAGTTCACTCGTTTGCGCATTTCCAATGAGTGTTTGGACCTTTATAAGCGGAATCCGGTTGATTTTGTAGGCAATTTGTTACTTGCGATGAAACTTGGATACACTACAGTACACCCGAAACTAAACAACAGTCGAAACAATGGTTAGAACGTGGTTCTGCACCTCCAAAGAAAGCGAAAACCACTTTATCGGCAAACAAGGTGGTGGCATCAATTTTTTGGGATTCAAAGGGCATTTTGCTCGTTGATTACCTTCAGAAAGGTGCCACAATAAACGGATAATATTATACAGAACTTCTACAGAAATTAAATGTTGAAATTCGTGCTAAACAGCCAGGAATGGCAAAGAAAAAGATTCTGTTTCACCAACGCTCCCTCGCATACCAGCACAGTTGCGATGTCCAAAATCCACGAGTTGCATTTCCAATTAGTACCGCATGCGCCTTATTCGCCGGATCTAGCCCCTTCCGACTTCCACCTTTTTCCAAAATCGAAAACGGCACTAGGTGGAAAGAAATTTTCTTCTAGCGACGAGCTTATCATTTTCGTAAATGAGTATTTTGCAAGCCTTCCGGAATCGCATTTTAGAGATGGCATAAGGGCATTGGAGCACCGTTGGAATAAATGTATTGCTCTTTTAGGGGAATATATTGAAAAATAAAAATTATTTCGTATTTAAAAAATTCGTTTTTCTTTTCCATTCTCACTACTTGTCAAACTACCCTCGTACATAAAAAAACTAATATACATATAAGTTTAATTCCAAGATAATTTAATGTAAATTGGGTGTATATAATATATAAGAAAATAAATGTGCCAACATTAAAGTTATATCTGGAGCTAAAGTCAGTGAAATATCTTCTACACGTTTGTTGCCTATTATAAAGGGTGTACATATTGGAGCTCGTATCATCACATTAGACTTCTCGAATGGAATCACAAAGGAACTCGCATGCTTGGAATTGATCCAAGAAACATAAAAAGGCATTCGATTTAAAGCATGAAGAGATTACCAATGATGTTTTACAAAAGCTTCTTGAAGAATTGTCCATAAAGAATATAACTTCATGCACTGATTAATAGTAGTGATAGCCTCCATGGACGGTAAAAGAAAGAAATTTTAGGAACTTGCGATGACTATAATCCAAGATTAAGGAATCACAAGCATATGAAAGATTACATATCGATGCAGCATAATTTAATTTACTCCTTAAGTAAAGTATCGTCTATTACCGCAATATTTTTTTAATATAAAAACTCTCGTGATAAAGCCAAGCAGTCCAAAGGCTTTGGTACAAACCTTGGTAATGTGTAAGGTTGAAGTTAAGGAAACAGCTAAATCTTAGAATTTCCGTTTATTTATTATTCTAATGCCAATTCTATTACATAAAGACGATACAAAACGTTAACGAGAACGAGTACAAATGATTATGCAACATTTCTTAATATTAATTTAGATTTTTTGAACTAAGCTGCCACTATATCCATATCATCTACAAAAGAAATTTCAGAATATATACCATCTGCGTATGCAAAAATATAACAATGTACTTGTAGAAATAAGTCATTGATAAATAATACAAGAAGTACAGGAATCACATTGGATTCTCGAGGGTCGTCGGAAGTAGAAATAAAATTATTCGAAGAAAATCCACGATGAGTTACCCAACGAATTTGTTGACCCAAGTAAGATTGGAGGAGATCTATCGTAGTTAGAGGACGTCTACATGAACTGAGTTTGTTTAAAAAAATACATGATCGATTAGGTCAAAAGCCTTAGGCAATGTAAATAACATCGATATATAAATATACAACTTTAGTTTACCTGTAGCAACATCAAAAATAATTTTGCAAAATTTCAAAAAGGACGTATGAACAAGAGTAACTAATGAAATTGCCAATTAATTTCGGTTCTATTGCATAAATGGCAGTTTTGAGAACTGTTGCGATGAAATTACATTTGAAGTTACCTCAAAGGAAACTAAGACGAATTTGGTTATATGTACAGCTAACGAAATTGTTAATGAAATTTTAGAAAATGCTTTGGATCATGTTAGAATACTGTCCCGGAGTTATATTGCAGTATAATAATATTTCCATTGGCGATGGTTTTGCTTATACAAACCAGAAAATGAGTAAGTTCGATGGAAATAACAAAATCAATAGCGACTCTCGCTATTTTCAAGTTATTACAAATGGATTAAGTCTTTTGAGTTAAATGATGCTACCATTTTATAACGTAGTTATTTACGAAACATTAGCAAGTTATTATCGCTGTTCAATTGATTGAAGTTTTTCCTGTCCATTGATAATGTTATCCAAATTGATGATGAATATTGGGGAAGACTAAATTAATCTGGTACGTAGACTTCAGTTTCAGTGCAGTAGTTCAGCCCTGAAGGTGTCCCATTCAGATGGGTACGAAACGTCGGCAGATATACAAGTGACGCGGTTTCAGCTCGGAAACACAGAAGCAGATAGCAAAGACCAAATTAAAAAATTAAAAAAATAAATATTGAATCCAAACTAAGTGTTATATGATCACTTTATTTCGGACGAAGCTAGAAAATAACAAGAAGAATGGGGAACAGATAAAAGTGAACGATTTCTTATTATTTTCGTCCCAGGCCTTCTGTTGTTTCTTAGATGGGTAAAAGGAAATTCAGATGATACAACTTGATTTTATTAAATTTGATGAAAAATGAATATGAATGAATATTAAATTTTTTCGAAGAAAACGAGTATATAGACAATGCCAACTTAAACATTGTCAAGGTATATGTTAACGATTAAAATTTTAGATAAAATTCAAATAATCGGAAAGTTTTCAACAGATGGATCATTGATCGCATTATTTCGTTGACCGGTGTGAGTTCTAGATTTGTTCTCAAGATTTTTGGCTAATTTCTGGATTAGATTTTTTTCTTAATAGATTCCAAGATTTCTATAAATATTATAATTTTTAACGAACGTTGAAGCACCCGCTATGTATCTGCGTACTTTTTTTTAAACTTTCAAATTGTTTTGTTGTTGAATTTGATAACACAGCCCCAGAGTTGGTCACTATAAAACCATATTGGTTTTAAAAGGTGGTTATACAAAAGTATTTTATTGTATAAAGATGATGTAACTAACACAAGAGAATGATATAATAGTAAACGATAACTTAGTAAATATACTTTTATTAAGTAGCAAACCTAATTTTCATAAGAAAGGGGTATATGTGGTTTGTTCAAAAGGAAAGGTGAATTTTGAATTTTCACGCGCTGTGTACATTCGATTATCGAAATTTTTTTTTGTTATATTGGTACACATGTGTTAGTCATATGTTGGCATTATCAGCCAATTTGGATTAGTAGTTTGTTGTTGACAACTGAAAAGCTTAGTCACGTTTGTGTGTGTTTTTCGATTTTTGACTTTCGAAAAAAATGGATCAAAGAATATGTATTAAATTTTGCGTTAAAAATGAAATAAAGTGCTCCAAGGTACTTGAAATGTTGATTATGGCATTCGGCGAGTCCACTTTGTCTCAAAAAAGTGTTTATAAGTGGTACAAGCGCTTTACAGAAGGCCGAGAAAATGCACGCCAAGTTCGATCAGATATGAAGGTTTTGCTCACTATTTTTTTTCGATTACAATGGCGTGGTGCATGATGAGTTCTTGCCAACAGGTCGCACAGTTAATAAGGAATACTACAAGGAAGTTATGCAACGTTTGCGTGAAGTAATACGGCTCAAACGATCGGAATTGCGGAAAAAAGATCATGGATTCTGCATCACGATAATGCACCAGCTTACATCAATGCTTGTTCGTGATTTTTTGGCCAAAAACAACACCCCAATCATGTCTTAACCACCTTATTTACCAGATTTGGCTCCCTGCGACTTTTTCCTATTTCCAAAACTGGAGAGACCAATGAAAGGAAAGCGTTTTGTCACAATTGATGAGATAAAGTCAGAATCGAAGAACGAGCTGATGGCCATACCGAAAAGCGCATTTCAGAAGTGCTTCGAGGATTGGAAGAAGCGCTGGCATAAGTGTATTATACCTGAGGGGGATTACTTTGAAGGGGACAAAATGAATATTGATGAATAAATAAATACTTCAAAATTCACCTTTCCTTTTGAACAAACCACGTATAAGTTTACTTATAGGTAATTTTAATGGAGCCTGTGGTTGATTAACTTAATGTGTCTTCTAATAGAAAGTAAACGAACAATCTCATATTGAAGCTCTTACAATAACGATTTTTAAGTTTGTGTTTTATTAGAACAAATTTCTATAACTTAATGTAATTATGAATAATTTGTATTCGTACACATTTCGAAATACGATAGACAGAATACCAATTTTATTGAGGAACCAATTAAAAATATCTTACTGCAATTTGTAATTTCAAATATCATATTTTAGTGATCTTAAATATAACAAATACACATTTTATTTGATACTTTAGAAGTTATGAAAATACAAAATTATTAGTTTCGAAGATTGGTTACCTTTGCTGTTGAAATGGTTTTATATTAAAGCTATACATTTATAACTATGATATTTGGTCACAGTTACTTTTCCCATTTCTACATACACATATATTTAGAATATCTCACGTGACTCCATTGTCGTTATCTTTAACCTAGATTATATTTCATTTTCTATTTTCTATATTTTACCAGTCTTATTTTAAAATCTTTGGTAAGTTAATAGATCTAGTTTATTTTACCTTCTACATTTTTAGTTTAATGTTAGCATCGTATATATTCATCCTTCTCTAGATCCATATTTTCGTATGTAATCTCTTTCTTTATATTAAAGTTGTTAATAGGATGTTAATTATGTTTGCCCTTAAGTTGTTAGCGACGTTTTAGAAGCACCGGTGTGAAGTATGTGTTATCAGTTTTCTCCATTTCATTTACTACCTTCTCGTAAAGACGATTTATATGACGAGTGTTGGTTAGAACTCACTCAGTCTTGATGATTATTTCGATTTGCATCTTTATGGACTCCGCGAGACTGAGATTGTTTTATTTTAGCGATTACCGTTTTATTCATTTGAGAAGTTTTTAGTAGATTTGTATTTATGCTAACCGTAATTTTCATCATCATGACCATGTGTTGTTTTGCTTAACTACATATGCAAATTTTGTATTTTTTCTGTCGTAATTTTGTCTTATTCTTATTCCTTACCTTTTTTTAATGTTAGTTTTAGTCTATCATGGATATTATATTTTCTTTATTACAGATATGTTAGATAAGATTCGTATACCGTTGTCTGTTTATCTTGGTTGACTTGGAAAGCCTGAAAAATATACAAACAATTTGTGGTCTCGTCCGGGCTCATTGTAATTAAATCTACGCAAAGAGAAATACTCACTATAATATCGAGAAAATTTGTTTTTAGTTTCGTTTCTCAATAAAAATTAAACAACTACATACATATGCATATAGAAGAAGATTCCTAACGCATTAAACCATTAATAATAATAATAATAATAATTAATTGGTAACGTGGAATAATAAAATTGTATCAAAAGTGACTTCTGTCTTCTATGCAAAAGTGGTTTCAGAGATACCCCAGAATAGCATTTGTCGGAGGACAATGATCCAACACACCGCAGTAGATTGTCGCTGTCAACATATTAAATGTCCCCTTAATTAATCTAAATAAATAACAGAGATAATATTATTTAATAGTAACTATTTATTTGCGCGTGGTGGTTAGTAAATTTATTACGAGTGCGTGTCTGACTAGTTGAAGCGCTGTAATAAATGTAAATAAAAAATAAGTAATTGCAGGAGTTAATAATTAGTAATTACAATGAGCATCGAAAGTCCAGAACGTATGCCAAGCTGAAAGAAAGATATTAGTGGAAATAAAAATAGGATTGCCCGTAAAATTTTATTCACTAATTTAATTTAATTCTTTAAACTTGAGTATATTAACTAAAGATAATTAATAAGATCGAGAGCAACAGATAAAACAAAATTAACGTAATGGAAAAGCTGTAATAAAAGTAAATCTAGAGATATAAAGCTGTTTAATAAAATATAAAAAGGATTAGATTAAAATATGTATCGAACGATACATGAGGTACTTGCGTGTTTGTGTGTGTATATCATGGACCAGGATGCTATGTTTATTTTGCGGTCGCAAAATAAACACGTGGACACTACGTGGGTGGGTAAAACTTATCTTCACAAACTCGTAGAAAGAATGCGTATAGCCTTGGTCATGGCTAGAGTAGAATCCTCCATTTTTCTTACGAGCTGGGGCTTTTAAGAAAAGACGCGGTAAGCTGAAGGGTAAGATGCTGGTCATGTTTGAACTAACCAGTAAGATGAGAGAATAGACACGCTAAAAAATTAGCATAAATTGAAAGTGTGATATCAATTTCAATATAAATAGCAAGCAGCTTGATATCTAGATAGAATAATAGACGTATATCTTGTGTCGAGAAAAGAAGGATTAATATTTGCGTAACAATAAGAAGAACTAATCAGACGAGAACAGCTGCAGGTGCAGTTCAGAATTGGGTATCAGCAATTCTTGTTTTAAAAAGATATTTCTGTTGGTAATCCTGCAAAATGAACTGCATTAAAGTTTTTGATAGCTATTCCATCTTCATACCTCGAAGGAAAGAATTTTAGTACTGTAACTAATTTTCTTGCGAAAAAAAGGCGGTTGTAAATCACTGGTAATGGAAATCTAAGGTAATATCTTACTAAATTTAAGCCTAATATTGAACAGTTGCTCTTAAAGTATCAGGCGCATCTCTTCCATTAACAGCATTACTTGCGTATTACCTACATATGTATATTTTGTACTTGTTTCACTCTATGTAAGAATTTTACTAGGTTTTAATTTGTTTCGTCAAAAATACAAATATTCACTTGCATGTTGTGTCTTTTTTTTACATTGTATATTCTTCAAAAACACATTTGAGGTTAATAGGTTGAGGAAAATTCAATATTCTGCAGTCAGGCAGTGTATGGGGCAAAAAACTTCACAAGTCTCTGATATAACTGAAAAAAGAAATATTATTTTATTTGAGAAACTAAAAATTGTGTTTGATGTGATGTCGTGGGACTTGATATGCATCTTCTATTGTTATCAGCATGTGCTTTCCTTGATACATTATAAATTCACCTAAAACAATTTTTAGATTTTTGTTTTGCTTGGTCGCAGTTTGTAGTTACCTTCTTAAGTGATATAAAATTAATTATAATGTTATTATTTATTTGTTGCTCCAGTTTATGTTTTGATTAAATATATTTTTAAAGCTGCCAATCATCGTGAACGGCAGGTTTACTAGATGAATTTCATAATTAGTTATTTGTAAAGTAAAACACAAGTGGAGAGATACATTCATGTTTATCTTGGCATATAGACGTGAAATTTCGTAATGTTAATTTATGTATTTATTTATTGTTAGTGTCTATAGTAGGTACATAATCATGTTTTCAATATAAAAATTTATTATTTGTCTTAGTTATAAATAACAATTTCAATTTGATACGTGCAGTGTAAAAAGAATGTGTTTCTAACAGGTTAACGTCATTTGGCGTGTGTGCCTCGAACGATATTTCGTCACCAGATTCCTCAGTAATAAACTAATATCCGTATGCGAGCGTAATTTGTTTTGTGATACTTTTAATGATATAACTAAAGATACACTTAGAATCTTTCGATGTTATGTTGCAATCGTTTTATTATTCGTAGTGGTAGAGTAATAATAGATATGTCAGGAGTTTACATCAATAAAAACGGAGTGATGTATGGATTATATTTTGAATTAAAAGAACTAAATAAAATAAATTAAGACATCGCAACGAATAAGTTTTAAAAATAAACACATGATTAAGAATATATGTTTGAGAAACTTTGAATTTATCAGTTTCACATCACATAAATACATATATGCAATAATATATGTCCCTTTTCAAGGGTGTACTCTAATTTGTCGGGCAAAAAGAATAGACTTTCTGTTTTTTTATATATTTTAGAACTTATATATCTTAACAATTGCTCAAAAAGATGCAAATGTAAATTCGTATAATTGTTAAGTTTACAGTAGCAAGTAGGGATAGTGTATTGGTGATAAGGATGCCAAGACAAACAAAGCTTTACTGGAAATATAACCAGATAATATGGAAATATGTGCAGAAAAAAATCGACTCAAGTCTTTGAAATGTTACAAAAATACTCCAGACATTAGAGGATAAAGGCCTAGAAAACTAACCGTTAGTTTAGTGAAGGAACTAACTACGTGTTTCGAATCAACCATCAGACATCATCCAAATTCTGTTGATAATATGATAAATGAAATATTACTATCACTTAAGGTTGACATGTAATCCCTTTCCACATTAATTTTCTTATTCTGTATACTTATTTCGACAACTAAGTTTTTATCATCAGCAGATAATTAAACAGTGTAGTGCCTGGAAAACTACGGTACGCACACGATCTGTAACGTCGAAAGCCAAAACGCATACTGCATGTTGTTTCACTTTTTTTTTTAAAGAAAATTGTATTCTAGTCTTAAATTACCCTAAAATCAGGTACATGCATGCGTTTATGACATCCTCCCTTGCCTATTGTAACGGGTGTTTTTTTAAGAGCTTGAGAACTTTAAATAATAATAGAAGACAGAAATATTGTTGGAATGGAGTTTTTTTTATTATAATCTGGTAGATAATTTCATGGCATTTATTTTTTAAATATGATTTCCTGCATATGTCCACCACGGGTACGAGTTACATGGTCCATTCGATCAGTCAAACTTTCGACTACTTTTTACAATAAATCTGACCGTATGACGTCAATGGTGGCTTGAATATTGGCTTCCAATGCTTCAAGAGTTGCTGGTTTGTCGGCATAAACCAATGACTTAACATAGCCCCATAAAAAGTAATCCAGAGGTGTTAAATCGCACGAACGAATGAGCCAGTGAACAGGACCACTTCTGCAAATAAAATTGTCACCAAATTGATTTTGCAATAAATCGATTATTAAGCGTGCTGTATGACAAGTTGCGCCGTTTTGTTAGAACCAAATACCGTCGATGTTTAGCTGATTAATTTTTGGAAACAAAAATTCAGTCAGCATGGCTCGATAGCGCTTCGAAAGAAATAAGAATCGATGATGCCGCTAGCGTGTAAATCGCACCAAACAGTCAATTTTAATGGATGTACAAAATTGTGTTGTTAATGGATTAACGGATTATCTTCGCTCCAAATACGGCAGTTTTGCTTATTGACGTAGCCATTTAACCAGAAATGAGCTTTATCACTAAACACAATTCTTTGATAAAACACATTTCTTTGTCTTATTGATAGTTTAGAATCCGGAAGAGTAAAATTAGTGCGAAAACGATCAATAACTGCACAAATTGCTTAGTCACAAGGCCGATTATGTTGACCGTAAAATGAACGAAGTGCTCTATGAACTTTGCGAACAGATTTATTTTTCAAAGTAAATTTTCACAATTTGTAAGCGTTGTTCTGGCGTTAAATGATTCATGATGACTTGTCAAACCTTACTAAACAGAAATGTCAACACAGTTTGACATTATCAGCTGTCAAACCATAGTTATCAATATCGATAGTTCAAATTTTTCGTTAAAGAGTGAAAAGGTAAACATATAAATTGTTTGTCTCGATTGCTTTAAGGTGGCAGACATGTGGTATCCCGAATTGCCTTTCTTATCTTAGGAAAGCTAACACTAACGTCCACTTGATAATGATAATGATAAAATGACAAAAGGTTGTCATGTTATCATTCAGCTGTTCCACTGTGGCAAAATGTGAAAACTATTATTTTGTGCGATTGTTGAAGTTTTTCCTGAAAAGAAAATGATTCTACAATTGATAAGATTTAGGTGGACTTTATTGTTGTTGCACCATTCTAATAAAGAGTCTAACCGTCAGCATACGTCTAATATTTATAAAATATAATTTATATATATGCATGTAGTAATATTCTAAAATTATTTTCGAATATGAACGACGTAAATTAGAAAATATTTTTGTTATTACGGATTATTTTTTAAATAAATGTCTGTAAAAAATACAATGTTTACGCAGTACTAATAGTAACCAAATTTAACACCGACAGCCAAACTTTTTAAGTTAATACACATTTATTATAAATATTGACAGCTCTTTTACGTACAAATAACGTACTTTTCGGAACCCCAGGTTCATCTTACAAATATGAACGCGCAAAGTGATTGATAAGAACTTAAAAATTATCTCTTCATTCATATTTAAAACACAAATGGAGGCAGCGTTGCTTAGTACGTAAAGAATATCAAGTCATAACGTTTCAAATACAAGTGTTTTGTACGAGTTACTTAATAAACTGTTAGACGATTTTTGTGACTGAAACTGTTACCGGTAGTAAATATACAGAAATGCCTATTCTAATTCCGAGCCATCACAATATCAATGATGGAGTTCCTGCACATAGACCAAGACTTGACATTCAGTGCGAGAATATTTTCCAAAGAGCTTCCTCGATCAACAAGGACTTAATTCATCGAATGCAAAATGTTCCCATTGCGAAGAAGCACGTTTTTGGATGGGAAATTCGAATGATTTGGAGTAAGTGTAGTTATAACTTGTTACTCGATATAAAAAACAATTAAGGAGGTAAAAGCATACAGCAAGTCAAAATGTTGTCAAAAATACAGTTAATATTTCTATGAAATATTTTTACTTTTAATCCGAAGTATACATAAGTTAAAAGCCGTAAATAAGTTAATATTTAAAATGTAGACAACTGTATAAGAAATTAAATAACATTGAAATTACAATTATATGAATGTCTTTTGTAAAATATATACATATATAGGTGTGTTCATTTTCAATCTCCGTACATGGGTTAGTATTGAAAATACAGGAATCGATTTTTGTAAAGTTGCTCAGAAATTTGAGGAGTATTTGATAGCATTTCCAGATTTATCATTTGTTGTCAACTTTTTTAGATACTAAAAAAATGAAAATTTTTGGAATTTTCAGTATCTAGATATTTTTACGAAGAATTTAATAATTTCAATTAAAAATGCATAGCAAAACGTAACACAAACTCAAATAACAATCATAGTTGGTAGTGGCTTCATTAAAATTCTTATATTTTTGAATTCGTAGTTGTAAGAATTGGTATGGTTCAGTGGCGGCTCGTGAGTATTTGACATGGTGAGGCAGATAGAATAATAAATATTCAAAATTGTTTACAATTGATTAATAAACTCTATATACCTACTACATATAAAAACAGTTTATATATATTTATATATATATAGGGCTTCCAGTACAAACAGGGCTGCCAGACGTGAACTGAGCCCTATATCGCGCCCCATTCGATTTTTAAGGGAAAACGAAGTTTCAAAGCAAACCCGAAAATAAATATTCTAAAAAATCAAACAAATTCTAAAAACATTAATCAAAAATAAGAACTCAATCTTCTAGGATTTAAAAATAAAAAATAAATACATTCCTATTATAATATAAAATTTAATAATATAACAAATATATACATATATATGTATATATATATAAATCAACAACAATCCAATAACAAAATTTCAAAATTATATGCAAAATGAAAATATTTTAAAATACAGAGAATTTCATTTATTGGCATTGCACGTAGAATTACATTTAATAGATTTTACTTCTTGTATAGCAAAGGTATCCTCCGGTTTTTTGTGTTAGCAAAATAATCAATTACATCATTATAAAATCGTTCATCCCTCGTCATCGTTTTAACCAATTCCTTTTCGATTGCAATTAGTGCACAGTTACTAAGTCTTTGTTGTCCAATTGTATTTCTAACATACGATTTTATACGTTTCAATGTGGAAAAACTTCGCTCAACGGACGCGGAAGTTACCGATGTGGTAACTACTATACTTAGCAATTTAAAAAGTTCTGGCATACAGATGGCTAACTTTTGTTCGTGCATAAATCTTAACATTTCACATGGTGTTTTAGAATTACCAAGGAGTTGCATGTCACTATAAATAACAGCTAATTCATTTTTTAATTGAATTTGATCAAAAAATTTATATTGTTCAAACAAATTATTTAAGAGCCTCTGAGGAAATGCCTTCGAATATTCTTCAAATTTACTTTCTGTTAATAAATCAAAAAAAGCAAGTTTTTCTAAATCAATAAATCTAATTTCAATTTGACTAATAAACGTATCTAGAATTTCGAAAATTAATTTTCTATAATTTTGTTTAGTATCTGGAACGTCATCAATTCTACGCCTTTTATGTGCAACAGATTCGTCAGACATCGAATTTTCGTATACAGTACTGAAATATGTATCACACTCCCGAAATTCTCTAAACTTATCAAGCAAAAAACGTAATTATTATTATTGTTATTGAAATTTCTGTTAGACTTACCGTGTATTGTAAGAGATTTTGATAAACCAGGGTTTGGTCTTGGAAGGTTTTTGACATATAATTGATCTTCTACCGATAGAACAACGAACGTATTTCTTATTAAAAAATCTACAATGTCTTGTGTATTTCTTATATTTTCTAAATCCATATTCACAATTTTTAAATCACTGAAAATATCACTAAACAAATATTAAAATATTTAACCTAACTTTGTTATTCCCCCAAGTTTAACTGCTGTAATTTGCGAT